>JAGFNQ010000173.1:15000-158924 GCA_024364735.1 Boesenbergia rotunda
AGGCTGAATTTTGAGCCGCTGTCCCACTTGATGTAGCTGCTGTGAAATTTATTTCGCCACTGATTTCTCCATCATTTTCCACCAAAATCACAGGATTAGTCGATGAAGGAGTTAAGCACGGACTAGGGGTGGAACCAACTGATTTTGAAGCGATTTCGGGGTTGTTTTGGGCTGGAAATGAAGGTGTTGTCCTGTTTCCAGAAAATTTAGCTCTTGGACCATTTTGAGTCGATATAACCTTCCCGCTTCTCAAATAAATAGCGCTAACGTTTCCCTTTGGATTGGGAATAGCTTGAGAAGGTAATTGGCTTGATCCTTGAGCTTGACTTTGATTTATCTCACTAGCCAATTGTCCCATTTGCCTTTCGAGGTTTTGCATGGCGGGCTCATTCCTTTGTTGATGTTGTAAAAGTTGTTGACGTATCTCCTCCATTCTTTGTTGTTGTGCATTTCCTCCACTAGAACTTCCATAGCCCCCTTGGTTAGCATAGGGCTTTGATGGACCTTGAAATGATGAAGGAGTCGGCTGAAAATTATTACCCTGCTGTGGCTGGAATTGGGGTTGATAAGAGGGTTGAAATTGTTGTTGATAGGGCTGATAATTGGCCTAAAATGCTGGTGGAACTTGCTGAGAGTTAAAACCCTGAAAAGTCTGGTTTTGAAGTGGAAATTGCTGTGGTGAGGACTGAAATTGAATAGGCTGGAAATTCTGATTCGAGGGCTGGAAATTTGGATTGTAAGGCTGTGAGGGCTGGAAAACTTGCTGGTTTTGAGGTTGGAACGTCTGAAATGTTTGAAAACCTTGCTGCCCTTGCTGCATTGGCTGGAATTGCTGAAATTGGGGCTGAGGTTGCTGAAATGTTGGCTGAATCAGCTGAATTTGGGGCTGAGATTGCTGTGTTTGCTTGAAACTTTGTTGAGGCTGCTGGAATGGTTGTTGTGGTGGGTTTTATTGGTAGAAAGAATTCCCATATTTCAGATTTGGATGATCCCTCCAACCAGGGTTATAAGTAGAAGAATAGGGGTCATTCCTAGCTTGAAACTGTCCCCTAACCAATACCGCTATGTCTCATCTTGTTGGAGGTTGGGGCATGAATCTGAATTATGTTCTTGACTAGAGCAAATACCACATGCCCTCATCACATGGCATGATTGTGGAGGCACCGAAAGATTGGTATTTTGACTTGCATTGTTAAGACCCATTTGCTTTATCAATGATGTGAGCTCTACCAATGCATTCTTGATTTCTTTCTGATCATTTGAAACTGCCTGGACCTCACTCACTCCTCTTGTGGACAATGCTCTGATTCCAAACTGCTGAGAATTTTCTGCCATGTTTGAAATAAGCTCCCTAGCTTATTCTGGTGTTTTGTTAACTAGGGCTCCTCCAGCTGCAACATCTATCATGATCCTATCCATCTGCAATAATCCCTCGTAGAAATACTGAATGAGGAGTTGCTCGCTAATCTGATGCTGTGGGCAGCTAGAACACAATTTGTTAAATCTTTCCCAATAATCATACAAAGTTTCTCCTACCACTTGCTGAATGCCACATATGCTCTTCCTTATGATTGCAGTTTTGGAGACTGGGAAATATTTTTCTAGAAACGCCTTCTTCATGGAAATCCAGCTAGACACGTGCCCAGTAGGTAAGTAGTAGAACCAATCTTTTGCTGCTCCAGTCAGGGAAAAGGGAAAAGCCCTCAGCTTGGTGTCTTCTTCTGAAATACCCTGAGGCTTCATGGTGGAGCATACAACGTGAAACTCATGCAGGTGTCTATTTGGATCTTCCCCAGATAATCCTTGAAACTTAGGTAGCAAGTGGATGAGTCCAGATCTCAGCTCAAAATCACCAGCCAGCTCTGGATAAGCAATGCTGGAATACTGAAATGTGTCATCTGGTGCTGCGAGTTCTTTCACAGTCTTCTGGTGGTCTGCCATGATAATGCCTGAATGAGTAGGAATAGACTGAAGAGGAGGAATATCAATAGCCTCTGAAAATATGCCTTGGTTCCTCCTTGCTCTGAAAGTTTCTTAATTTCAGGGTCAAATTCTTCAAGATCACCACCTGCTGACCTGGTCATAAAATAAACAAATCGCAGCAAATGTGTATAGAAAAATGGATCAGATAATGTAAATCACAAGATATAGAGATAAGCACAAAAAATGGATCAAGAAAAATATAGCAATAAGCACACAAGCAAAAATCAAACAACTCAACTAGTGTGTTCCCTGGCAACGACGTCAA
Source organism: Boesenbergia rotunda (assembly GCA_024364735.1). Lineage (NCBI taxonomy): Eukaryota > Viridiplantae > Streptophyta > Magnoliopsida > Zingiberales > Zingiberaceae > Boesenbergia > Boesenbergia rotunda. The sequence continues at coordinate 17,249 of JAGFNQ010000173.1, forward strand.
AAATTTGATGGACCCAAAAGAGGCTGTCACGAATATGGGTCTCAAATTTAGATATGTGTAAAGTTGGAAACCCTTTTTGCTAATGAGGATAAGAATGTAGTAAAGGGGCCACAGGTCATATTTTTCCTAGGGCTAGTTAAGGTTGTTCGATTCGAGCTTGAGTTTAAGTGTCGTCAACTATTTTTGGGTTTCGAGTAAAAATTGGGTTTGGCTTCAAATAGAAATGAAAGTTCAATTAAAGAGAAAAGAAAATTAACTAGACAAGTTTAAGCTAGAAAATGTCAACTAATGAACTCAAACAATGAAGATCTCTATCAAAGCAATGAACGTTAGCTAAATTTGAGAACAAATCTGATATCAAATCAAATTTCGATGGACTCTAATTCAGAAAATTTGCTTCAAGAATTACCACTTAGAAACAAGCCTGTAACGACCCGAAAAATTCTCTTAATATTTCCTTAAAATATTAAGCATGTCTAGATAATTTTTCGAGGAACCTAGAGATATTAATGCGAACTTTGGCCTAGAAAATCCATGTTTTCTCATGTAAATTGGGAAAAAGGGCACTAATGGGCCTTATATGGGTTTTTAGCACCAAAATTATTGGTGGATTCTAGGTGAAAATTAATATAAATATAAAGGATTCTAATAGGAAATATTAAAATAATTATGGGGGAATTTTTAGAGGATTTTCGGAATTTTGGGGAAATAAAAAGAAAAATAAAATAAAAAATAAGGTGCATGGACCAAGGATTGAACCTTGGACCTCTTGTACAACCATGTATGCTTTAACCAACTCACCTAGCAAGGGATTTCTATGAGGAAATGAAGTGGATATTGGTTAAGGCTTAGAAGAAGATGAAGGGTCATGGAGAGACTCTTCATTTACCTCTTTGATGGGTTATAAAGAGGGGGGTTTGGGAGTTACCTTTTCTTTCCATCACTTTGCATTTTCTTCCTCCTCCTTCCCTCATCCTAGCCGAACACCCTAAGGGGGTTTTCCCTTAGAAAAGCTTCACAAGAGGGTCTCATCTCCAAGATCTAAAGGCTTCCCAAGGTTTCAAGGGCTAGAGGTGACTTAAGGTCCAAGGAGTTCTTTTGATTCTCTATAATCAAGGTGAAAAAAATCAAGAAACCCAAGGTAAGACTCCCTCACCTGTGGTATAATAGTTTCATATGTTTTAGCATGATTTATTGGTTGGTTTTTGGGACTTGAAGTTGAAAGAAACAAAACCAAGCACCCTAGAGACCCTATGGGTTTCGGCCACTAGGTTTTAGGGTCCATGATGATGTTAAAAATCTTGATAATGTTGTTAAATGTTCTCTCATGATGTTTAGGGATTAAATATAATTTTTGGGAATTTTTGGGGTACCCTAGGATACCCTAGGGTTTCGGCCAACAACAAGACCCCATGGGTAGGGTTGGGTCTAAAACCTCAAGTATGTGTTGTATATATTAACATGATATAAGGGAGATGGAGGGTGTTTATGTGAATGTTTCACATGGCCTAGAGACCCTATAGGTTTCGGCCAAGTACCCTACTAGGGTGGAAAGTTAGGACTTATTTCAAGTAAGGGCCCCAATGGCCCTATGGTAAGGTATGGTTGGTATTTAACAATTGATTTGGGGTTTTTAATGGAATTTTTCCATACCCCCATGGCCTTGAAGTTTCGGCCAAGAGTAAGATTAGGGCTAAAGGATTAGGGTTGGCCTTAAGTATGGAATCAAAGGGTTCCTATGGCCTAGTATATGTGTATGAGATGTTGTATGGGAAGTTATGTGAAGGTTCATGGACCTAGGGTTCCTTGGGGACTTTCGGCCAAGGACATAACCTAGGGCTAGGTTTGGGTTAAACCTACCAAGATGCTTGTGTATAGGTTACTAAGAGGTACGTTTAAGTAAGATGGAAGAATTTTTATGTTAACCAAACCATTAGTTTATATGTCATGAATTATATGATTAGGTCATAAATGTTTAAGACATGTGCCATGATCTATGAATGATATGTATGTATGCCATGTTTTATGAATAATATGAATGTATGTCATGTCTTATGAATGATATATAGGTATGTCATGTTTATGAATAAATTGTATGTATGCCATGCTTTATGAATGATGTGTATATATGTCATGTTTAAGAATGAAAATGATGAATGAAGTTAAAGTTCATGCCTTCAAGGCATAACGATGATGTTAAGTATGATGAAAGTATGATGAATGAATGAATATGTTAGACATTCTAGGCCGCAAAAACCGCTTTTTGCGTTGCGGAAACCCCAGAAGTTCGGCCACGGGATCCGTGCGAACATAAAATAAATTACGAGTACGAGTTTCACTACTAAATCTACATTAGATCTACATGATAGAACCATTACCCTTGATGCGTAGCCCTTCGCTTTCCCGCTTGTCCAAAAGCCGCCGGATCTCGTAGAGTATCAAGGCAGACACTCCTCTATATGTATCCACGCGAACAAAATAGATGGATCAAAACCTTAGGTGTGCTAGCACCTTCTCGGTTTCGACAAGAGGAGAAGTAGAGCAAGATCTTCAAAAAGAAAATCTCAAAAGGAAGAAGAAGAGCCACCCACAAAAAGGGAACCAAAATCCCTTTTTATTCACCCTTGGTGGCCGGCCAATTAATGACCATTAATGGCCATTAAGTGGCCGGCCATAACATGACATAACCACCTCCATTTGAATTCAAATTCAAATGAGAGGGGTTACCACCTTGGAAATGATGTGGCATACACATTTAGTCAAAAACCAAGCCAAGTCATCACTTGGTCAATTCAAGGTGAGGTGGTTTTTGGTCAAGTCAAACTTGCCTTTTATGGACTTTCCATATTTAGTCAAGTCAAACTTGACTTCATTTCTTCTCCCATGTCAAGTCTAACTTGAAGTGGAACCAAGTCAAGTCAAACTTGATTTGGATTTAGGTCAAGTCAAACTTGCCTTTTATGGACTTTACATATTTAGTCAAGTCAAACTTGACTTCAATTTTTCTCCATCTATTTGTCCTTTGCGTGTGACCCTATAGGTTCTTGTAACGTTGGCAATGCTTCTAACCTCTTAGAAACATAAGCAATGAGCGGTATCTAGCAACACATCATTGCTACCCAAGTTACAAGAATGTTGAGATCCAACATCACCTTGTGACTAATAATTGTGACTCTCACAATATATGATAATGTCCCTCTATCCATGATATCTAGATTGACTCAATTGAGGCATAGACCGTGTCATCCTCGAGTCAATCTATATCTTGAACTCCAAGTAGACTCACACTAATCAAATGAGTTCAATATCTCATATTGACTCACTTGGGCATGGCCATGCACTTTGTGGTCTAACTCTATCAAGAATACGATATCGCTCCCGTCATATAGGAGGGATAGATCCCATCTACATCACTTACATCCCTCTCCATAATTTGTTACATACCCAGTAATCGCCTTTATAGTCCACCCATTTACGGGTGACGTTTGACGAAGCCAAAGTACGTAACTCCTTATGTAGGAATCCATGGTGACTTCAGGTCCAAGGACTAATAGTCATACTAATAGCCACATGAGAAAGTATATGACACTCATATAACGATCCATGATACTTTCTCATGGCGGGTCATTCAGTATACATTCTCCAATGCATACCCATGTGTCAACTTGATATCTCTATATCCATGACTTGTGAGATCAAGTCATCATGTTGACTTACATGCTAGCCTCTACGTATTAACATTGTCCTAGAATGTTAATACTTGACTAGGAATTATTTAGAGTAGTGTTCTCTATATCATCTCACTATCGATTCAACCAATCGATTGATATAGATAAGAACCTTCTACTCAAGGACATTATTATACTTAGCTAATTGGCACAAATACACGTAAGTATAATAACCATAAAACATGCCTTTATTTATACATAGGAATATGATACAAATTAGTCCATACAATCATTACATGATCGGCTCTAGGGCTCTCACCAACAATCTCCCACTAGCACTAGTGCCAATCACTGTAGTATCTAATACCCAATGATCTAGTGTGACCATCATGCTTTGTCTGTGCCAAAGCCTTGGTCAGGGGATCTGCGACATTCGCCTCTGTGGGTACTCTGCATATCTTCACATCTCCTCTATCGATGATCTCTCGAATGAGATGGAAGCGCCGTAGTATATGTTTGGTCCGCTGGTGTGAGCGAGGTTCCTTAGCCTGCGCAATAGCTCCATTATTGTCACAATAGAGCTCTATGGGATCTGCAATGCTAGGAACCACCCCAAGCTCTGCAACGAACTTGCGGATCCAAACTGCCTCCTTTGCTGCCTCTGATGCAGCAATATACTCAGCCTCTGTTGTAGAATCAGCAACTGTGTCCTGCTTCGAACTCTTCCAGCTCACAGCGCCGCCATTCAGACAAAACACGAACCCTGACTGCGACCGATAATCATCCTGGTCGGTTTGGAAGCTGGCATCACTGTAACCCTTTACAGTTAGCTCCTCATCGCCTCCATATATCAAGAAATATTCTTTAGTCCTTCTCAAGTACTTAAGAATATTCTTGACCGCTATCCAGTGACGCTCACCTGGATCTGACTGGTATCTGCTCGTCATACTTAAAGCATACGAGACATCAGGACGAGTACATAGCATGGCGTACATGACAGATCCTATGGCCGAGGCATAAGGGATCTGATCCATGCGGTCTCTCTCCTCTCTAGAAGAGGGACTTTGAGTCTTCGAAAGACTCATACCATGTGACATAGGCAGAAATCCTTTCTTGGAATTCTGCATGGCAAACCGAAGTAAGACCTTGTCAATATATGTACTCTGACTTAGGCCAAGCAATCTCTTAGATCTATCTCTATAGATCTTGATGCCTAAAATACAGGCTGCTTCACCTAAGTCCTTCATTGAGAAACAATTCCCCAGCCAAGTCTTCACAGACTGAAGCATAGGAATATCATTCCCAATGAGTAGTATGTCATCCACATACAATATGAGGAAAACTACTATGTTTCCTTCAACCCTCTTGTAGACACAGGGTTCATCTTCATTCTTGATGAAACCAAACTGTTTGATTGCATCATCGAATCGAAGATTCCAGCTCCGAGAAGCTTGCTTTAGTCCATAAATGGACCTTTGCAGCTTGCATTATGCTTTGGATCTACAAAACCCTCAGGTTGTGTCATGTACACATCCTCGAGTAGGTTCCCATTCAGGAACGCGGTTTTGACATCCATCTGCCAGATCTCATAATCGTGGTATGCTGCAATAGCAAGCATGATCCGAATGGACTTGAACATCGCTACTGGAGAAAATGTTTCATCATAGTCAATACCATGAATTTATTTGAAACCCTTTGCTACCAGTCTACCCTTATAGGTATGCGTAAGTCCTCCCATGTCAGTCTTTCTCTTAAAGACCCACTTACACCCAATTGGTTTTCCCCTTCAGGTGGATCAACTAAGGTCCAAACTTGGTTGGTGTACATGGAATCCATCTCGGATCTCATGGCCTCAAGCCATTTCTCAGAGTCTGGGCTCATCACAGCTTCCTGATAGGTTGTAGGCTCATTCTCAATGAGCACAACGTCATTGTCATCAGACAAGAGAAATGAATATCTCTCAGGCTGATGACGTACCCTACCAGACCTGCGAAGAGGTAGGTCTACTTGAACAGGATGTTGTTCCATAACTCCTTGTGTAACAACCTCATGATCCACAACACTTTGTGGTTCCTGTTCAACCTCCATCAAGGCTTCAGTGTTTTGGTCCATATCTTGAAGTTCTTCAAGATCGAACGTACTCCCACTAGTTTTTCTAGAAACAAAGTCCCTTTCTAGAAAAACCCCAGTCTTCGCCACAAACACTTTGTGCTGACTGGGAATGTAGAAGTAATATCCCTTCGTTTCCTTGGGATATCCTACAAAATAGCACTTATCAGATTTGGGTCCCAGTTTGTCTGAGACTTGACGTCGAACGTAAGCCTCACAACCCCAAATCCTCATAAAAGACATCTGGGGACTCTTCCCAGTCCATATCTGATATGGTGTCTTTACTACAGCCTTTGATGGAACACGGTTAAGAGTGAAGGCTGCCGTGTCCAGAGCATATCCCCAAAAGGATATAGGAAGATCTGTGTGACTCATCATGGATCGCACCATATCTAATAGGGTACGATTCCTCTTTCGGACACACCATTCCATTGTGGTGTTCCAGGAGGAGTGAGTTGGGACAGAATCCCACACTCAGCTAGATAGTCATGGAACTCATGGCTGAGGTATTCTCCACCTCGATCTGATCGAAGTATTTTAATACTCCTGCCAAGCTGGTTTTGTACTTCATTCTTGAATTCTTTGAACTTTTCAAAGGATTCTGACTTATGTGTCATCAAGTACACATAACCATATCTACTGAAATCATCAGTAAATGTAATGAAGTACCTATAACCACCTCTGGCAGCAACATTGAAAGGGCCACATACATCGCTATGTATAAGACCTAACAAATCGGTTGCTCTTTCGCTGTGTCCACTGAATGGAGTCTTGGTCATCTTGCCAAGAAGGCAAGACTCGCATGTCTCAAATGATTCAAAATCAAATGAGTCCAGCAAACCATCTCTATGGAGCTGGGATAGGCGACTCTCATTTATATGGCCTAAGCGACAGTGCCAGATATAGGTTTGGTTCAAGTCATTAGACTTGAGCCTTTTGGTATTTATGTTATAGATAGGGTTTTCTAAGTCTAGAAGATAGAGTCCGTTCATCAAAGGTGCACTACAATAGAACATTTCATTTAAATAAACTGAACAACATTTGTTCTTTATTATAAACGAAAATCCTTTCTTGTCTAAACAAGAAACAGAAACTATGTTGTTAGTCAGAGCAGGCACATAATAACAATCATCTAACTCTAATACAAGCCCAGAGGGCAGAGATAGCATATAAACTCCTGTAGCAACAGCAGCAACTCTTGCTCCATTGCCAACTCGTAAGTCCACCTCGCCCTTTGTCAATGCCCTGCTATTTCTCAGCGCCTGCACATTAGTACAAATGTGAGAAGCACATCCGGTATCTAATACCCATGATGTAGAAATAGACAAATTGACTTCTATAACATGAATACCTGAAGTAGAAGTCTGACTTCTCTTCTTCTGGAGATCTTCCATATATTTCATGCAGTTCCGCTTCCAGTGTCCGGTCTCACCACAGTGGAAGCAGGTAGCATCCTTGGCAACCCCTCCTTTGGGTTTCAGTGCTTTGCCCTTGCCCTTGCCCTTGGCTTGAGACTTTCCCTTGCCTTTGGGCTTGCCCTTACCTTTGTCCTTCTGCACCATCAAAATGGGCTTGGCCTTCTTAAGATTGAGCTCAGCAGTTCTTAACATGCTGAGCATCTCAGGCAGGGGCTTGTCAATTTCATTCATGTTCCAGTTCATGACAAATTGACTATAACTTTCGGGTAGGGACTGCAAGATCAAGTCTGTGGCCAGCTCTTGGCCCAGTGGGAATCCCAATCTCTGTAAATTCTCTATGTACCCAATCATCTTGAGTACATAGGGACCTACGGGAGTCCCTTCTTGCATCTTGCACTGAAACAGTGCCTTAGAGATCTCAAATCTCTCGTGCCTTGCTTGTCCTTGATACAGTTGACGCAGATGCTCAACCATATCGAAAGCATCCATTAACTCATGTTGCTTCTGAAGCTCAGAGTTCATGGTTGCGAGCATAAGGCATGACACATCTAATGCGTCATCTTGATGCTTCTTGTGAGCATCACGGTCAGCTCGCGTGGCACTGGCAGGAGGTGCCTCGGGAATAGGCTGCTCCAGAACGTACAGTTTACGTTCTTGCTTGAGAACTATTCTCAAGTTCCTGTACCAGTCCAGGAAGTTTGCTCCGTTGAGCTTGTCCTTCTCAAGGACAGATCGCAGGGAGAGAGTATTTGCGTTTGTCGACATGGCAATCTACAACAATAAAATGCAGAAAATTAAATAACATATTCCTTTTACATTTAATTAGGCCTTTAATTAAATGATTCTCCCACTGAATTATAGAAAATTTGTAGAATCAAGTCATAGATGTGGTCAAACCACGCTACAAGATTCTATCTAATTTAACTATAATATAGTGGGACAAGATCCACATCATACTAAGCCTTGAGTTAGCTTTGGCTAAATCGCCCAAGACTTAGTACGATCAGTAGGTAATACTTTACCGATTACATCTCTATGCAACTCTTGTTTATAGGATTAAAATTTACATTTACATAAAAACTTGAGTTAGCTTTGGCTAAATCGCCCAAGTTTTAATATAAATGCGATTTTTATCCTACCTTTCCAACGATTGGAATATGCCTATAGTTAGACTCGATCCAACCGAGTTAACTAGTTTCACTCAATCTGATTGAGTTTGTTCTCACCCAAGCCGTGATAGGCGGGACCAAGATTGTCCCTCCGTACCCTACCAAGATTAAATGTGTTGCTCTGCTTTGGCAGATTCAACAACAACAAATGATCGAGGTAGTGATAGGTATCAAAACTTGGTAGGCATTTACGAGTCGATTTAAATTAGATCTAATCTAATCGAGAAGGGGTGTATCATATACACATAAAGGCTCTAATTACTTTATACTAGCATGCATCACATACAAGAAATATAAAATAATTTAATTTGTGATTTGATCATGGCCCTACTACGATCTTCTCAAGCCAATGAGAAGATCTGACGGTCAACCTAGGGTTAGCTTCTCCAAGCTTCTCCTTTGACCGCCACGTGTCGTTGGCCTCCTCCATAACTCCGTCTTCGGATGGACCATCCACCGTCTTCATTTTGGACATTACAAAATAAGAAAATACAGAAATAAAATAAAAGAAGCCGACTCGCAGGTCGCATACACTATACAACACGCACAACCACAAAAACAGTACGCAGACCGTAATATGAATTACAACACATTCCAATCATATTGGGTTTTTATTGGGCCATGATCATCACAAATCCATACATAATTCCAAATTATGTATTTTAAATAAATTTCTATAATTTTTCGACAATTTTCCAATATTATGAGTTACCCTTCCGTAACGGTCCCGCTACACGATTTTCGGGCACGATTGCGGGACAATGCCCCTCGCGGGGTTAGGGGCAGCGCCCCTACTCGCGAAATGAATTTCGCGAGTGTCCCAAAACCACCTTACAGCAACTTAAGCCGCTGTCCCGAAAAATTATAGCGAGATCTTTCCGTTTCGGAAAGTTTTTCTCGATCGGTGAAGCCTACAAGTGTCCGAACACTTGTTGCTTCGACTTTATGAGAAAAATACCCATAAATACTATAAATTTCGAAAAATCACAGAATATTATTTGTCTGTAAATTTTGTATCTAATACAAAAAAAAAACAAATTTAAACTCGTACAAGGTTCGCACGTGGCTCTGATACCACTGTTAGACATTCTAGGCCGCAAAAACCGCTTTTTGCGTTGCGGAAACCCTAGAAGTTCGGCCACGGGATCCGTGCGAACATAAAATAAATTACGAGTACGAGTTTCACTACTAAATCTACATTAGATCTACATGATAGAACCATTACCCTTGATGCGTAGCCCTTCGCTTTCCCGCTTGTCCAAAAGCCGCCGGATCTCGTAGAGTATCAAGGCAGACACTCCTCTATATGTATCCACGCGAACAAAATAGATGGATCAAAACCTTAGGTGTGCTAGCACCTTCTCGGTTTCGACAAGAGGAGAAGTAGAGCAAGATCTTCAAAAAGAAAATCTCAAAAGGAAGAAGAAGAGCCACCCACAAAAAGGGAACCAAAATCCCTTTTTATTCACCCTTGGTGGCCGGCCACTTAATGACCATTAATGGCCATTAAGTGGCCGGCCATAACATGCCATAACCACCTCCATTTGAATTCAAATTCAAATGAGAGGGGTTACCACCTTGGAAATGATGTGGCATACACATTTAGTCAAAAACCAAGCCAAGTCATCACTTGGTCAATTCAAGGTGAGGTGGTTTTTGGTCAAGTCAAACTTGCCTTTTATGGACTTTCCATATTTAGTCAAGTCAAACTTGACTTCATTTCTTCTCCCATGTCAAGTCTAACTTGAAGTGGAACCAAGTCAAGTCAAACTTGATTTGGATTTAGGTCAAGTCAAACTTGCCTTTTATGGACTTTACATATTTAGTCAAGTCAAACTTGACTTCAATTTTTCTCCATCTATTTGTCCTTTGCGTGTGACCCTATAGGTTCTTGTAACGTTGGCAATGCTTCTAACCTCTTAGAAACATAAGCAATGAGCGGTATCTAGCAACACATCATTGCTACCCAAGTTACAAGAATGTTGAGATCCAACATCACCTTGTGACTAATAATTGTGACTCTCACAATATATGATAATGTCCCTCTATCCATGATATCTAGATTGACTCAATTGAGGCATAGACCGTGTCATCCTCGAGTCAATCTATATCTTGAACTCCAAGTAGACTCACACTAATCAAATGAGTTCAATATCTCATATTGACTCACTTGGGCATGGCCATGCACTTTGTGGTCTAACTCTATCAAGAATACGATATCGCTCCCGTCATATAGGAGGGATAGATCCCATCTACATCACTTACATCCCTCTCCATAATTTGTTACATACCCAGTAATCGCCTTTATAGTCCACCCATTTACGGGTGACGTTTGACGAAGCCAAAGTACGTAACTCCTTATGTAGGAATCCATGGTGACTTCAGGTCCAAGGACTAATAGTCATACTAATAGCCACATGAGAAAGTATATGACACTCATATAACGATCCATGATACTTTCTCATGGCGGGTCATTCAGTATACATTCTCCAATGCATACCCATGTGTCAACTTGATATCTCTATATCCATGACTTGTGAGATCAAGTCATCATGTTGACTTACATGCTAGCCTCTACGTATTAACATTGTCCTAGAATGTTAATACTTGACTAGGAATTATTTAGAGTAGTGTTCTCTATATCATCTCACTATCGATTCAACCAATCGATTGATATAGATAAGAACCTTCTACTCAAGGACATTATTATACTTAGCTAATTGGCACAAATACACGTAAGTATAATAACCATAAAACATGCCTTTATTTATACATAGGAATATGATACAAATTAGTCCATACAATCATTACATGATCGGCTCTAGGGCTCTCACCAACAGAATATGCTATGAATGATTATGAATGAAGAAGCATGTGAAAGTATTTTATTTTATTTTATGGGCTTGTACCGGACCTAAGTAAGGTCCACAGTTCTGGACTACCGATGAAGCTGTCCACGGTTCGGGACTACCGATGAAGCTGTCCTTACGGTTCGGGACTACCGATGAAGCTGCCCTTACCCTAGTAGGTCGAGATTAGCTACCTCGTATTTACTTAGGGATGCGCGCATATGATGAATGAATGTGGTACAGGCCAGGGCCCAATGAATGTTATGATTATGTTAAAGTATTTAAAAGCATGTTTTTAAAGATTAAGCATCCTTATATATATATATATGCAATTGCCACATGCATCCATCCATGTTATGCATTATATTTATGATAAGAATATTATGCAAAGTAAGTTTATGCAAGGTATGTTTATGCAAATGATTTTATGTATGTTTATGCTAATATATGATGCCATGATTTAATTGTGTTTATGCTAAGTTAGAATGTCATGATTCTATTTATGTTTATGCTAGTTTAGGATGTCATGATTTATTTATGTTTATGCTAAGTTAGGATGCCATGATTTTGTTTATGTTCATGCTAGTTTAGGATGCCATAATTTAATTATGTTTATGCTAAGTTAGAATGCCATGATTTTATTTATGTTCATGCTAGTTTAGGATGCCATGATTTAATTATGTTTAGGCTAAGTTAGAATGCCATGATTTTATTTATGTCCATGCTTATTTATGATGCCATGATGTAATTAGGTTATGCTAAGTTAGGATGCCACGATTTTATTTATGCCCATGTTAATTTTTGAAGCCATGATTTAAGTAGGTTTGTGCTAAGATAGGATGCCATGATTTTATTTAGGTCCATGCTAAGAATGTTTATGAGGTTATGTTGATGATGTTTATATCTATGCCAAGTATTATGTCATGCTATGAATGTTTACGATGTTGATGTCTATGCCAAGTATTATGCCATGCCATAAATGCTTTTATGGTTATGTTTATGCCATGCTACGAATGTGATTAAGTTATGTTCATGCCATGACGAATGTATGCTAAGTGATGAAAAGGTTTATGTTCTAAGTAAAGCACTAAGTATGTTAATGTCTTATGTGCTCATGATTAAATGATGAATGGTTTTAGTGAGTAGGAAAGAGTTTTACTAAGCCTGTGTGCTTATAGTCTTATTTTCCTTATACCGCAGATCTCGCAAGGGGACAGTAAGGGAGCAGCAGGAGGGCATTACAGCATGTGTGTGATAGTGACTTGGCCAAGAGACCATATGTTTGCTCGTCTTATGATAGAACTTTACCTTTACTATTAAGTACTTGAATGTGACTCTATGACATGATGCTACAGTATGACATGATGCTAAGTATGACATGATGCTAAAGTATGACATGATGCTAAGTATGATATAATGCTAAGTATAAAGTTAATATGCCAAGTTCCCATGTTATGATGCTAGGAATGGTAGTAAGTGCATGTAGGTGAAAGTTTAAAGGTTTCCGCTGCATTATGATGTCTACATGCCCTAAGTATGTTAACGTAACGCCGCTTTATGAAAAGAAAAAAAAAGCGGGCATTACAAAGCCAATGCTAAGCAATCTAAAAACAAATTGATACAAGGTTAATGCCAAAATTTCACTTAATACCAAACTGCAAGCAATTGAATAAACTTGATACAAAAAATGAGAAGAACTGATGTGCCAAAATTTGAAACTAAATGCAGAAATTATAGTTAATCAATTTGGCTTGGAAGGCTAGGCTATCAAGGGAGTTATCTGCGAGGATGTATGAAGAACTTTGAATCCCGAGACTTATCAAGGTAGAGACAAGCTTAATTCAGAAATGAACTGTAGGAAAATAAACCTATATGCAGAAATGATATGCAGCAACAAATTGGATGCGAAAAGCATACAAAACAACTGATTAAAAGAAAATGCAAAGGAATTCCAACGCACAGCCTCACTGATATAAACTTCAACAACTACCAACTTAGAATTGCAGGAATGAACTAAGTTGCAGAAATAGAAACTAAATTGCAGAAATGGAAATCGAAGCAAATCCAGCTGATACAAAATGCAAAATAACAAATCAAGCTGATATTAAGTGCTCAAATCCACTGTTCGAATTCAATTCAGTATAACTAAGCTCAATAATTTCTCATTCAGAAATGCTAAATTATAAATTACAGAAACTATGATAACATGCAGAATTTGTAAGTTGATTCGCAAGAAAGAAAATTGATACACAACAAAGAAAACAAATGTAGTGTAACTGAATCAAAATGCAATGCAATTTCAGAAGACAAAACTAAAGCTAGCTTGATACAAAGTTCAGGAACTAAAGGAGAAAAGAAAATTGATACTCAGCCGCAGGGCAAAACTGATACGCAGATACAAATCTGATTCGCAAGGATTGAAACCTGAATTAAACTGACAATGAAAATGATTGTTCACTAAACAAACTCCCTAGCTGATTACCTTGCAGAAATGTAACCTACTTAAGGTAGAAACAACTCAGAAAAGGAAATTACAGCAGTTGATACGAAGACAGAAATGAAATGGCAGCTGGAATTGAGACTACTGACAGAAAATTGAAATTCACTAAGAAAATAAACTTGATCAATTCCTTAGCTCATGATCCTCTTGCCGTCACACAAGAGCAAGTCAAGAACCCCTCAGCTCCGCAGATCAATGGAAAAACTGCCTCAATATTGATTCTGCTCAAAAACTGCACTCAGCTGGGAAAACCCATCCGATTTCCTCGATCTCACTGTGTTGGATTGCGATGATGGTTTGGAGATGATCAGAGCACTCCAGAGGACCCTCCAAATAGCTCAGATGGATGAAATTGGCACACAGATGAGATCTAAGCGATCGGATCACAGAATTGACGAAACTCTCAACCAACTCTGTTCCGGCGCAAATTTGAGCTGAAATCTCTACGGAAACTCCTTCCCAACGATCCAGATCTTGTTCCAAGACAGAAATTGAAGTGGTCACACCTTCAGATGAAGAAAACTTGAAGAAAAATGGTGGAAAGCTCGAAGAAAACGAAGACAGCACTGAGCTCAGTGAAGACGCGACAACCGATCTGAGGCAGAGGAAGCTATTAATATAGTTTAGGAATGAACAGCCGAGATTCACTTAACTCCATCCAATGGCTAGATTTCATCCGATCTGAACCAAAATTTGATGATATTGATCAAGCGTCAGGATCTTACTCTCAGTAGCTCGGATCTTCCAGATTTGCAACGGATGGCTCAGATCAACCTGATCTTTGAATGGACGGTCTAGATCCTCCTGAGCTTGATCCAACGGTTGAACGATCTTTGATTTGGATGAAATCTTCAGATCTTTATCCAAGTGCTTGATTAACCTTAACCCCAGCTCGGATTGCCTCAAAGTTCTCAGATGGCCTAGATCTAACCGTTTTTAAATCAGACGGTCCATATTATTCGATGCTTGATCACTCAATCCGGGTCCACTTCGGACTCAAGTTTGACCCAGCATGACCTAGGTCCATGATCCTTCCAAACCTACAAAAGTAGATCAGCAATTTAATGCCAAAATATTTTCAATATATCAAGATTTACAATAAAGCCCAAAATAGAATAGATTCATGAAACCTAGGCTAAATTCAATATTAAGCAAGTAAAATATGGATCAAACATGGATTTAAGACTCGAAAATGGTCAATAAAATAACACTTATCAGGTATGTTCTGGAAATGAAATGTACATTTTGAACTTGGTACCTTTTAAATCAATACCCTCTACTCCCAAGAATTATGGACTGGGCGTAAGCCTAGTCTGAGACATATTCGGATTTGGGGTAGTCCAGCACATATGCTGAAGGGAGATGCTTATAAGTTGGAATCTCGTCCAGAGGTACGCTTGTTCGTAGGCTATCCCAGAGGAACAAAAGGTGGTTTGTTCTATAGTCCTAAAGATGAGAAGGTCATCGTTAGCACGAATGCCCGATTTATAGAGGAGGACTATGTAATGAACCACAATCCCATGAGTAAGATTGTTCTAGAGGAAATGAGAGGGGATGTTCCTACTTCAGTACCAACGGTACAGGAGGACATACCACAAGTGACTACACCGCGTGTCACAGAGGATACACAGGTAGTGCCTCGTCGTAGTGGGAGGGTTGTTAGACAACCTGACAGATTCATGTTCTTGGGAGAGTCTTCGGACTGGGTCCCTGGTGAACATGAACCTGATCCTTGGACCTATGATGAGGCACTCCAAGATAAACATACGGTATCTTGGCAAAAGGCAATGAATTCTGTGATAGAATCAATGGATTCTAGTTAGGTTTGGGAGCTAGTAGAACTACCTGATGGTGTAAAAGCCATTGGATTCAAGTGGATCTACAAAAGAAATAGAAGATCAGACGGGAAGGTGGAAACCTTCAAAGCAAGGCTTGTTGCGAAGGGGTATACTCAGAAAGAGGGTATCAATTATGAGAAGACTTTTTCGCCAGTAACCATGCTTAAATCTATCCAGATTCTCTTGTTTATTGCCGCTCATATGGATTATGAGGTTTGGTAGATGGATGTCAAGACATATTTTCTTAACGAAAGTCTTGAGGAAAACATCTATATGAAGCAACCAGAGGGATTCATTGCGAAGGGCAAAGAGCATCTTGTGTATTAGCATAATCGGTCCATTTATGGATTGAAGCAAGCTTCAAGATCTTGGAACATCCGGTTTGATGAGGTAATCCAGTCTTATGGATTTATTCAATGTCCGAATGAGGCTTGTGTATACAAGAGATGTGACGGATACGTAGATGACGTTTTGCTCATTGGAAACAATGTCAAAGTGTTGTCAGACGTAAGGTATGGTTATCCAAACAGTTTGATATGAAGGACTTAGGAGAAGCTGGACATATCCTTGAGATTAAAGTTATAAGGGATCACAAGAAAATAATGTTGTACTTATCTCAAGCTTCATACATTGACACTATCCTAGCTCGGTTTAGCATGCAAAACTCCAAGAAAGGTTTTCTACCTTTTCGGCATGGAGTACCTTTATCTAAATAGATGTTCCCTAAAACATCAAAGGAGATAGAGAAGATGAAGGCAATTCCTTATGCTTCGGCTGTAGGAAGCCTAATGTATGATATGTTATGTATGAGGCTGGATATCTATTTTGTCGTGAGCATGGTTAGCAGATATCAGAGTAATCCAGGACAGGGACATTGAACTATAATAAAGCATATATTAAAGTACCTGAAAAGGACTAGAATTAAATGCTAGTTTACCAGGCAGATCAATTGCTCCCTGTGGGTTACATGGATTCTGACTTCCAATCAGATAGGGATAACAGTAAGTCTACCTCGGTTATGTGTTTACTTTAGGAGGTGGAGCCATAGTATGGAGGAGTATCAAGCAGAAATGCGTTGCGGACTCCATCATGGAAGCTGAGTATGTGGCGACCTTTGAGGTAGCCAAGGAAGCTATATTGATCAGGAACTTCTTAATGGACTTAGATGTGATTCCTGGTTTGCCCAGAGCTATCACAATTTATTGTGATAACAGTGATGTAATAGCAAACTCGAAGGAACCACAAGCCCATATAGCGAGTAAACACATAGAGTGCAAGTACCACCTGATACGAGAGATCGTAAAATGAGAAGTTGTTGTCGCCAAGATTGCATCAGAGGATATCTTGGCAGATCCTTTCACTAAGGCCCTTCCAGCGAGAGCTTATGATAGGCATGTGGAGGGGATGGGAATCAGATGTATGGCAGTTTGATGGCAACATAGTCTTTTAGTATATGTGGTAGATTGTTAGGACGTATACTAAAAGCCTAGCTTTTGTATGGACATCTATATTTTGGAATAAGAATCACATGGTCATTGTTTGCATTTTATATTTGATATATATGATATTGTCCTTTACTTTATATTGTAAATAACAAGGTGTGTGGTGTCACACAGAAGATCATGTTATCAGTCCCTTGTGAAGTATAAGTAGTAGCTCACAACCGAGATGGATTTGGACAAACCATCGGAATGTTTGTAGTGTAATTTGGTATTAGTCTATCTTGATTATAGAATTACACTAGTACACTTTTGTATATTGAGCAGGACTGACTTGAGGTGAGGATGTTTGTAGTGTAATTTGGTATTAGTCTATCTTGACTATAGAATTACACCAGTACACTTTTGTATATTGAGCAAGACTGACTTGAGGTGATTCAATTTATACTGACTATATAATCGAATCAGACCTCAGATATTATGATATACATACTCTTAATCCTGATATAATAACTGGCACATGTACTTAATATCTATTTCATTGATTTACCAATGGAGAGATTTATTTGTTAAATCAATAGGCCCGGTAAATTGAGAAATAATATTATATACATGGTGTGTCATTGATTATAGAAGGAAACCATGTCTAATACGTTAGGATGATAATGCCCCCTTGAGGAGCTCATAAAGTTCATTATGTAAATCCTACAGGTGGACTTGGTCCGACAGGATGATAAGGTTGAGTGGTACTACTCATCGAATTAGATATTAATTAATTAAATTGTCAGTAATTTAATTAATTAATGGGCATGCGAGATGTTAAACACAGGGAGATTATGTACACATAATTGTTGGTGACGAGATAGCTAGAGAGGGGGGGGGGGTGAATATAGCCAATCACTTTTCTTCGAGAAGTTAGCAAGTTTCTGCACTCGAAGTTGTTAGTAGCACAGCGGAAGTATGGAAGACAGAATGTGCAGAAACTAAAACAAAAAACTAACTACCAAGATTAGCAAGATCGCTAACAAGGAGATTTTACAAGGTTCGGGGATAACTTGCCCCTACTCCTTGGCGTGCCCTTAAGGTGGGCGATCCCTTGATCGTCGGCAGATCAAGCCCCGGTTAACACTGGATAAATCAGCAACCTCCTTCTCGGTGGAGAAACCTCTCCACAGTGTGTTTCAAACAAGGATATAGTTTAAGCACAAAGAAACAACAAGAAGGATCTTACTCAAACACTTAGCAAGGACAAAAACACAGCAAGCTTCCCTGAGCTCCACCCAGTGGCGATCTCACGCAAGAACCCTTCTTCGTGTCTTCCCACTGTCGGACTCCAAGCTTCTTGTTTTCTCCTTCAAGCGCTCAAGTAATGGATGATTGCTTTTCGATCGCTTGCTCAGAATGATGGAAACCTTGTCAAACACAGCAAACAGTTGTGGAGAACTTAAGGCGGCCAGAACTCAAAACACAAGCTGTAGCGCTTTTGAACTCTGCTTCATCGAGGCTGTCTCCCGTTCCTTTTGTTTCTCCACTAAGCATCAAGTGACCTCATCTCCAGCAGCCTCCAGCTGCCTCACTGCCAACGCCAGCTACACTGAACCCTTACTGAACTTCCTGAGCTCCCTCAGCCAAGCTTCAGTCAGCGGCTTCAGTCCTGCAGCTCCAGCCGTTGCAACCTGAGATGAGAAATGGACAAACCTGCTCCAAGGAAAGCCTCCATTGATTTCTCCTTGAGTGTTTGAATCCTCCCCTGTCACCTGCAGCTTAATCAGACTGTTAGAGCAGTATATCACACAGTAAATCAAGTATCAGAGGCAAACATCAGCGAATCGGATACGGTCAGACGCGATCAGAGCGTCTGACAGTGCAATTTGAATTAAAGTGATCGGTCACCCAACCGATCAGAGCGACTCCTGATCGGTCACCAGACCGATCAGGCTAGGTCCAGACCGATCAGGCTCCGTCCTGATCGGTCCCCAACGCTCAATCAGAAATCGCGATTTCTTTGTGATTTCTCTGGATCGATCACCGGACCGATCCCAGGTTGTGGATCGATCACCCGAACGATCCACCCCTTTCTTGGGCGATTTCTGAGCTTCCCAGTCCAGACCTCCTGATCGGTCATCAAACCGGTCAGGCAACCTCCTGATCGGTCACCAGACCGATCAGATCATGACCAGACCGATCAGGCTAGAGCCTGATCGATAATAGTGAGGAACCTGCGATGCTGGATCGTTCTCCGGAACGATCTGCACAGTGACCTTGATCGGTCTTCAGACCGATCAGGTTCAGATCAGCAAGAGAACTCAACCTCAACTGTTCGCTCCCTGATCGGTCACCCGACTGATCAGGAGCCAAGCAGTAGGTGAAACACACACTCCCTGATCGGTCACCGGATCGATCAGGAGCAGTACAGTAGGTTCCCAACCTCACTGTATGCTCCTTGATCGGTCACCAGACCGATCAGTCGTTGCTGGATCGGTCACCAGACCGATCCACAACAGGGCAGCGTGCCAGCTTCCCTGACCGATCACCAGACCGATCCAGGGACGTAAACTTAGCCCTCTAAGCTAAGTTCTCTTCCACCTTAGCCCTTCAAGCCAAGGATTTTTCACCTAACCCTCCAAGTTGGGAATTTGCACCTAACCCTCCAAGTTAGGACTTTTCACCTAGCCCTCCAAGCTAGGACTTTTCACCTAGCCCTCCAAGCTAGGACTTTTCACCCAACTCTTCCGGATTAGGACTTTCCAAACCTAGCCCTCCATGCTAGGACCTGACCCTCCAAGCCAGGACTTTTTCACCTAATTCTCCAGGATGGGAATTTGCACCTAACCCTCCAAGTTAGGACTTTTCACCTAGCCCTCCAAGCTAGGACTTTTCACCCAACCTTTCCGAATTAGGACTTTTCCAACACCTAGCCCTCCAAGCTAGGACTTTTCAACACCTAACCCTCCAGGTTAGGATTTTCCAGCACCTAGCCCTCCAGACTAGGATTTTCAACACCTAACCCTCCAGGTTAAGATTTTCCAACACCTAGCCCTCCAGACTAGGATTTTCCATACCATGCCTGATCCCCGATCAGGACTTAATCATAATCAATAATCATCCACCTAAACTTAAATCGGTGTCAACACCAAAACAACAATCAGGGCCAGACTGCATCAACAATCTCCCCCTTTTTGTTGTTTGACAACCCGATCTAAGTTTAGGGATCTCAATCAATATTTTTCAACTTTAGAATCATAGGGGAATCCAGATCCTCCCCCTACAACATGATCATCCTAAACTTAACCAATCCACACTCTCCCCCTTTGTCGAACACCGAAAAGGGGCTAGAAGGGCTGTTAAGATTAAAACAAACTCCCCCTCAACCCTAGGGGTATCCCAAATCAACAAAGATGTGATAGGTTGTTGGATAACCATACGAACACATGTGAAAAAGATAGAGCAAGATATAGCAATCACATGCATCATATGAACACGAATTATCAACTCGCAAAGCATGCCATAACATGTATATGTATCAGGTAGACATGACATTACAAGCATGAACATGGCAGTGTAGCAAACATCATAGCATCAAAAAGCTTAGATCATAGTCATATAAACAGCATGGTATCAACAATAGGCATACTATCATGAGAGAAAAACATAATCATGGCAATATAGCACAATTTCAAATAGTAAACATCATAGCATCATCAAGTAGAATAAAACATGCATCAGCATCATAAAGAGTAGGTCATAAAATACCCTAAGACATAACACGATGCAAGTCACAGGCATCGAAATCCAGAGACGTGTGGCACAAAGCCACACTAAGCAAGTCAAGGGCATACAGCCCAAAAGTCAAACATGTCAAGTACATCATGAAAAGAGACAATAAACATCCAAGCTCAATGATCAGCTGGTGGGTCGTCATCGTGCATAAGGTCATCCATCGTCGGATCAGTAGGAGCACAGGACCCTGGTGCAGTACTCGATGAAGGTGCACCTCCTGGAAATGTGTGGCTGCGCCACTCATCATACCATGTCTGCTGGAGGGCACGGTCCCAGAGATGTCAGTCTCAATCGCTGTCAATCTGTGCTCAATAGAGTTGAACTGTGATCGGGTCTCCTCACGGTAAGCCTCTCGCAATTGAAAATCCTGCTGGAAGGTCTGATCCAGCTCCGCGATCTGCCAGCGAAGATCAAGCTCCGGCTCATCATCATACTCGTCTCAGCAGGAGGAGCATCGTGTGGTGCCTGAAAATGTGGTGCTGCGCCATGCAGCTCACCAAGTCCGCGTCCATCCATCCACACCAAGACCCCATCACGCTCACGAATGATGATACCAGACTTTGCAAAAGCCCGCCGACCCAAATGACAATCTTGCTTAACCATGGGCACGGTCCTGCCCTTGGTGACATCAACACCAACTGACATAAGCCAATCAGTGATGATGTGACCAAAAGGCATATAAACCGTGCGACGGCTAGGCTCACGGTAGGATAGGATAGACTGAAAATGCTCTCCATGATATCAAAGTCCATCCGGCAATGCATGCCGTAGAGCATGAGGCAGTGGTAGGGTCGGATCTCGGCCAACGGCTTTGAAGTAATGGGCAAAATGCAATTTGTGATGATCTTGAAAAGGACATAATTAGCTAGAGCAAGGCGGAGGGCTACAAAAGTGGGGAAAACTGGACCCAATTCGTCAAGCCTGGCAGGCGAGGATGACCAAAAAAGTGCTGATAGATAGAGTCAGGGGTAACAATTTCCTTAATAATGTATGTATGTGACTTAATTTATCAAGTCTCATGAATTGAATTAGGAACCGGATTTCCTAATTCTAATTTCATACTTTATTAATGGAATTGTTTTGGGAAACAATTTCCTAAATTGTCATAATCAATTTCGGAAATAATATGTTTAAGACTTTGATTTCTCTAAATCAAATCTTATTAAATTAAGAGACAATTCTCTTAATTCAACGACATATTATTTTCATGAAAATCTCAATTAAGAAAACTCTATAGGAAACCATTTCCTAATTAATTTTGGAGACAACAATATATAAGAGCATCACCTCTTAAATCATATTTTATTCATGGATTTAATTAATTACAACAAATCGTTTTCTAAGGGTGGCTCCCCGAGGCTCAGATACCCAAAGAAAAGTAATTTGTCGTAAATCCAATTTGGTCCGCTTCGGAAGCGCAACCAAATTACATGACAATTTCATTTAAAATTGAGAAATTAAATTACAACAACTAACTTTAAATTGGACGGCTCCCCGAGGCTCAATCCAAAATAAAGAATTTTGTTGTCAATTTTAAAACCAATTCAAATTTAATTATCAATTAATTGTCCATAAATTTGTCTAGACTTTCTTAAAAGAAAGTGCCCAAAATTGCGAGATTTCATAATAGGTTTTCAGAATAATTGTAAGTTTCTGGTAGAAAGAAAACTTACATATTTCCAAAGTTAGAAAATTTCTAAAATAGAAAATTTCCTAAATTGGAAAGTTTCCAAAGATGGGAAGTTTTCACAATTATTATAAAATTTTTAGAAACTAGGATATTTCAAAAGTTTGCGAAATTTCATGAGGATTTCCAAACTTTGAAATTCCTAAATCTAAAATTTATTATAATTGGAAAGTTTCCATAATTGAAAATTTTTTCCAAAATTGAGATTATGACAAAGTTTTCCGCAAAATAATTATATGATTATGTCGAACACTAACCGGCTCTGATACCACTGTTGGGACCGGGTGCATGTTGACAAGGATACGGGTTCGTAAATTTTAAAATATTTACGTGCAGCGGAAGAATTAGCATAAATAATTTCTCAAATTATTTTTAACCACGTATCTAGCATGCGACCTTATGATGTGTGGACATGATCATAAATTAAAATTTTGCAAAAAAGTAAACTAATTTACTTTGTACCTCGCGTAACTCGAAGAAAGGGACGAGATCCAACCGTAGCGTCCCTTGGAAGCTTCGCCTCTATTCGCGTCCACGCCGAGTTCTCTTCGGGATGACTTCGCAAAGCCACGAGTTTTGTGCCGACAAGAACTACTAGATTCTCCAAGGGCACAACTAGAATAACAAGAGAGAAAGATGGAAACTATCCACCAAGCAACGGAATCAAAATTCGGGAAAGGAAGGAAGTAGTCGCGATCCGCTTCTTCTTCTTCTTCGGCACCTTCTTGGTGGAGGAAGCTCACGGCCACCCTAGGTATGTGCGCCGGCCCTAGGGGAGGAGAGAGAGCCGGCCCTAGAGAGAGAAGGGGCACCGGCCCTAGAGAGAGAGAATTAGAGAGAGAGAGGGAGAGCTACTTAATCTCTTGATCATTCAATTTTTGGGGAATTCAAGCCTAGCCTTGGTTCCTTTATATAGTAGCCTCTCCCTTGCCAAGTCTCCCCTTTAACGGAATTTTTCATAAGAAATTTATCCTATAAATTTTCTTATGAATTATTCCGTTTATGCCAAGTTTTATTATAACTAACTTTATAATAAAACAAATACATATCTCCTTTTATTATGGAATAAAATTTACAAGAAATTTATAAATTTTTCTTATCATGGAAAAATCAATTCATAATTGATTTTATAAAATTAAAATAAACCGATCCATGGTTCATTTTAATTTCCATAAAAAGAATAAATTTCTATAAATTTCTTTATATAAATTTCTTTATATAAATCTCTTTATATAAATTTCTTTATATAGATTTATTTATCCATAATTTTATAAAATAAATCGCGCTTGATTTATTTTATAAAATAAACCAAATAAATTGGTTTTCTCTCCATGTAGTGGCCGGCCACATCAAGCCCAACCCTCGCGAATTAAACTCATTTAATTCGCCCAATAAGCCTTCAAAAGACTTAGCCATTTTAAGCTTCCCGTGCGCCTCTGATAAATTCAGATTCGACTTATTTCTCTTGATCGGAAAATCCAATTTTCAACTCGTTTTAAATCCCTCGGATTACTCGTAGTGCGTGTGACTAAATAGGCTTTCGATTTATGTTGGCCGTCTGTAATCAACCAATTATAGAACGATCATGAGTGGCACCTAGTAGTACATCATGACCCCCAATTAATCGAAAGATCAACGGTTGACCTCAGAAATGATTCTGAAACCCTTCAGCAGCTCTAATGAATCGTGCCCCATTCCCTTCACCATCTTATACCCACTTGGTTCAGGACATGGTCTGTGTGTGTCAGTCCCCACTAGGCTGACTATGTCACACCTAGCCCAAGTAGTGTCTTTCTCGTCCTTTGGATTTCTAATTACTCTCATGTATTTAAGAGACTCATACTCTAAACATGACATGCTCTGGCCAGAGGCTTTGAGTAACAATCCGACGATAGGCCTGGGTATACATCTCCTCGCAAGGAGTGGTGAATCCTTTGTAGGCTGTTCAAACATCTTCGGGCACTTCGGCTTATACCCAATCATCCTGGGTCCACACCTCCTTGGAAATGCTTGCTTAAGATGTTAAAGTATAAGTCTCCATGACCAAGATGACTTGAACACCGCAAGTCAAAGGAACATCGCACTTAAGCTGCAGTAATAACTTCAGTGACATATCTTTATAGATTACCATATGAAGTTTTACAGCTAGTCACTCCAATGAACTAGTTCCCTTAACTAGCATCCATGTTTATCTCCGGAGATCCCAATGTCACCAGCCAGTGAGAATCAGCTGATTAGAGAATAACCCATGCTAGTCTCAACAGAATTGATAGTGTCCGTTTTTATCAATTCATCGACTAGGGATATTTTCAATACTTCACAATTGCACATGTAGAGATAATCACTAGTTGTGATCCCATCACAATTCTCTTATGCTGTGAATTGTATTGCGGATATTCAGTAGATGAGTTTAAGATCCCAATCAAATACACAAACATGTATACTCAAATAGTGAATTATCATTTATTAAAATGAATGTTTACAATCATAAGGCGATTGCCTTAGGACACTTCTCTCATATCACTAACATAGGCAAAGGGTCACGGCACAACAGCAAGAACAAGAGCAAAACCAGAATATGATTAACTTCCCAACACATAGTTCATGAGCTTTTTGAAAAGAAAAACGAAGCCAAACACTTACTTCGGTGTCATTGAAGAGATTCTTGAAGTTTTGAGGGGAAGAAAACGTGCGCAGGAAAAGACTCCCGGCGCAAGAACTGGTCGCAAGGTTGTTCCGCGAGAGAGAGATGTCACGGGACTCGGAAGATCTTCTCAGAGCCACCAGAGCACACTCACAAGAGGAAGGGGAAGGCACTGAGGAGATTTCGCACGAAGCAAAGGATGCGCGAGTGGGAGGTTTTCGGCGCTAGGGTTCGGCCGATAAGAGGTTTTCGCGAAGTTAATCGGTTGGTGGATCGGTCCACCAACCAGAATTTAATGCATCTGAACGGATCACCGTTCGATCTGATCGCACTCAGACCGATCAGGCTACACCCTGATCGGACTGAGCGGATCCTGATCGGTCGGGTGACCGATCAGACGCGCTCCTGATCGGTCGGTTGACCGATCAGGACACGAACAGTAGGGTCTGCAGGAAAACTACTGGGCTCCCTGATCGGTCTGTGGACCGATCACCATAGGGTGCCAGATCGGTCCAGGGACCGATCCAGGCTAGCTCAGTACACTTAGTCAAATTCTGGAAGATCACGGCTTGCCTCGCTGATCGGTCTGTGGACCGAACACCACAGGAAGAAGCCAGATCGGTCCAGGGACCGATCAGCCCTATGCCTGATCGGTCTAGTGACCGATCAGGGTTCCTGGTATTCCCTGATACGAACTGAAATGTTCAGTTTCAGAATTTCTGAAACTTTCCAACGAGATCTGATGAACTTTATCGAACTTGGACATGATTTCCTGACTAAAATTGATCCCTTAACAAGAATCAAAGGTCCTTATAGGTTCAACAATCACTTTGACCCATACAAATGGAGTCAAACTTAATCAACAATCAATCAAGCAAATTTAATCAAGTTTGAGTCAAATCCAATGTTCCAATCAAGTTTCCTTGATTGGAATGTCCAAGTATGATCAAGGAGTCATATACACATATGTTATGCAATGGTTTTCCCCATACTTGGTCACCACCGTGATTATTATCTCGTCAACTTAATTTCTCAAGGGATGCATTGACATTTTGAGAAATTGAGTTGATCCTAACATCTCACCCCATATCTAGCAAACACAAACGTTTTGGTAAACCTTATAGTTTGTGTGAGATGTTCCCAAGGTTACCCAATTGTTCCCCAACAAATTGAAATAATCATAGAGGGTTTAAATGCAATTCGAAAATCATAAAGCGCGACACATTCCCAATTCCCGTCTTAGGAAACTAAATTCATTTTCGGGAAGTCGTTTAGTGAAAATGTCAGCTAGGTTTGACTTGGACTCTACATGAGAGAGTATGATGTTCCCCCTGGCTACATGATCCCTAATGAAGTGGTGTCTTACTTCAATATGTTTTGTCCTAGAATGATGGACTGGATTCTTGGTTAAGTTAATTGTGCTAATGTTATCACATAACACTTGCACACCCTTGTAACACAATCCATAGTCCTTTAAGGTATGAATCATCCACAACAATTACGATACACTCTCTCCCATGGCGATATATTCTGCCTCGGTAGTGGAAAGAGCAACACAATGTTGCTTCCGACTCGACCAACTTACTAAGGACGAACCTAAGAATTGGCAGCCCCCACTAGTGTTTTTCCGGTCCAACTTACATCCAGCGTAGTCGGAATCCGTATAGCCAATCAAATCAAAAGATTCGGTACGGGGATACCAAAGACCTACACCAATTGTTCCCTTGAGATATCTCAAAATTCGCTTAACAGCAATTAAATAAGAATCCTTGGCACAAACTTGATACCTAGCGCACATACCTACAGCAAATAGTATATCTGGTCGACTGGCTGTGAGGTATAGCAGACTACCTATCATGCTTCGATATTGAGTTAGATCAACAGGTTTACCACTCTCATCATTGTCTAATCTTGTGTTTGTAGCCATGGGAGTGGTTACCTCTTTTGATTCACTCATATTGAATTTTCGAAGCATTTCCTGTGTATACTTTGATTGGTGCACATGAATACCATTGCGAGTTTGCTTGATTTCAAGTCCAAGGAAGAAAGTCAACTCTCCCACTAGACTCATTTCAAACTCACTCTCCATGTGTCCAATGAACTCATTTAAATAGCCCTTATTGTTTGAGCCACAGATTATGTCATCGAGATATACTTGGGCTACAAATATATCGTCACTATCTCTTCGTAGAAATAGTGTAGGGTCTATTTGGCCTCTAACGAAGCCCTTCTCAACTAGAAATGTTGACAACCGCTCATACCAAGCCTGGGGTGCTTGTTTAAGGTCATAAAGTGCCTTTTTGAGCTTGAACACGTGGTTTGGAAATTCGGTACTCTCAAACCCCGGAGGTTGTTCGACATAGACCTCTTCTTTAATCAAACCATTTAGAAAGGCCGATTTGACGTCCATTTGATATAATTTGAAACCACGATGTGCTGCAAATGCTAGCATCAATCGGATGGACTCTAATCGTGCCACAGGAGCATAAGTCTCATCATAATCAAGGCCTTCAACTTGACTGTAGCCCTTAGCTACCAAGCATGCCTTGTTTCTAATGATTTCTCCCTTATGGTTCAATTTGTTCTTGAAGACCTATTTGGTTCCAATAATGGAGGTCTTCTTGGGTCTAGGGACTAAGTCCCAAACTTGACTCCTCTCGAATTGACCTAGTTCATCTTGCATTGCAATGATCCAATCGGGATCATTTAATGCTTCATCAATTTTCCTAGGTTTAATTTCAGAAATTAGGGCAACTTCATTAGCCTCATTCCGGA
Source organism: Boesenbergia rotunda (assembly GCA_024364735.1). Lineage (NCBI taxonomy): Eukaryota > Viridiplantae > Streptophyta > Magnoliopsida > Zingiberales > Zingiberaceae > Boesenbergia > Boesenbergia rotunda. The sequence continues at coordinate 45,125 of JAGFNQ010000173.1, forward strand.
AGAATGATCTAGTTCTAACCCCCTGACAAATGTCTCCAATAATTTGATCTTGGGGATGACTAGAGGCTAATCTAGTTTGCCTAGGAGTTGGTGGTGCTTCTTGAACAGGTTCACTAGACACAAGTTCAGCCTCAGGATCTGGCTGATTAGTGGGTTGTCTAGGTTCACCGTCATCAGACTCATCACCATCAACAACACTTGGAGTTTCATTCAAACTTAGTCTCCTAAGTTTGAGTTGAACTCCTCCTACATTTTCTGATTGGTCACTTGATTTTGGAACTTCTTCAAAGACCACATCAGCAGACTCTTCAACTAATCTAGACTTCTTGTTGTAGACTCGGTAGGCTTTGCTAACGAGGGAGTACCCGACTAGTATCCCTTCATCAGCCTTTGCCGTGAACTTTCCAAGATGGTCCTTGGTGTTTAGGATGAATACCTTACAACCAAACACCCTAAGGTGTTTAACCATAAGTGGTTTCCCAAACCAAAGTTCATGGGGAGTCTTTCCTAGAAACCTATGAATCAGGACTCTGTTTTGCACATAGCAAGCTGTATTTACAGCTTCGACCCATAAGTAACTCGGGAAAGAGTACTCATTGAGCATGCTTCGTGCAGCCTCTTGAAGTACACGGTTCTTTCTCTCTACAACACCATTTTGTTGTGGTGTTCTAGGAGTAGAGAACTCATGCTTATAACCTCTATCTTGACAAAATTCTAAAAACCTTTGATTTTGAAATTCACCTCCATGATCACTTATAATTGTCTTAATGGTTGATGATTTTTCATTTTCAACTCTTCCAAAAAAAAAATGAAAGTATCTACGGTTTGGTCCTTATATTTCAAAAAGTAGGTCCATGTATATCTAGTGAAATCATAAATAATCACAAAGTAATACTTACTTCCATTCAATGATATAATAGTACTACAATCAAATAGATCCATGTGAAGTAAATCTAAAGCATTGGAAGTACTCACAGTGCTTTTACCATTATGTGCAGATTTTGTTTGCTTACCCATTTGACATGCATCACAAAGTCTATCTTTCTCATACTTGATGCTTGGTAAGCCTCGAACTAGTCCCTTGTTGGCCAACTTCCGGATGTTCTTCATGTTCACATGTGCTAACCTCTGGTGCCAAAGGGTGGACTCTTCTTCTTTTGACATGAGACACATAGCAAAAGCATTAGTAGCACTTTTAAATGAAACTTGATAAATATTGTCTACTCTTGCTCCTACTAGTACCGTATCCAAGGTGTCATTTTGTCTAACTAGACATTGACTTGGTTGGAAGTCAATTGTGTAACCCGTGTCACACAATTGACTGACACTTAGGAGATTAAATTTCATCCCCTTGACTAGAAGGACATTTGAGATTCTAAGACATTCGGATATTTGAATGTCTCCTATTCCTATGACCTTAAGACTACCATTGTTACCAAATGATACATTACCTCTACTTTTCTTGTGAAGTGTGGTAAACAATGATCTATCCCCGGTCATGTGTTTGGAGCATCCACTATCAACGAACCAAGTTGATAGGTGCTCCCTCTCAATCATAACCTACACAATTCGAAAAATAGAAGTTTTAGGTACCCAAACCTTGGGACCTAAAGCATCAACTAAACATGACTTAGGCACCCATGCCTTGACAACTTTCTTTTGAGTTTTGGGTGTCCTAGATTGTCTCATGTCAGTCCTAGACATGAGAGACACAAATGAGGGTTCTTTAGGGCGGTAACCAATACCGGCCCTATTGTAGACTGCCCTTTGGGCATTTAGAATCATATCTAGGGTCATAGAGCTAGTTGAGAACTTCCCAAGAATATTCTTGAGCTTCTCAACCTCACTCTTCAAAGATTGGTTTTCCTCTACTAACAAATTATCATGCAAGTCATTTACATCCTCCACCTTAGAGGATTTCAAATTTTCAATTTCATGTTTCAATGATTTGATTTCATCTTCTAGCAATTCGACATGCAAATCATCAATGTTATCATCTCTAGAAGCCTTCAATTGATCAATTTCTACTTGCAATGCCTTAATGATAAGTATCATTTTATTGATCATTTTATATGCTTAAATCTGTGTTTGACCCATATTCTACTTGTGTAATTGTGGATTTACCCTAGGTTTTAGGATTTATACTCTTTTTGGACCTAATTGCAAATTTTAATATTTTCGAGTTGTTTTGTCACTAAATTTTTGATCTACTTTTGTAGGCTTGAAGGGATTATGGACCTAGGTCAGGTTTGGTCAAATGTTGAGTCAAAAGTGGACTAGATCAAGTGATCAAGCGTCAACTCATTTGGACCGTCCGATGCAAGAACGGTTAGATCTAGACCATCTGAGAACTTCTGATCGATCCGAGCTGGGTTAAGGCTAATCGAGCGATCAGATCAAGATCTGAAGGTTTCGGCTCAATCGGAGATCATCTAGCCGTTGGATCACGATCAGAGGGATCTAGACCATCCATTCAAAGATCAGCTTGATCTGTGCCATCCGCTACAAATCTGGAAGATCCGAGCTACCACGCGGATGATCCTGACCTCTGATCAAGATCTGGAAATTTTGAATCAAATCGGACAAGGATCCACCGTTGGATGAAGCGGAATCAATCTCAGCCGTCCACTGCTTTAACTACTTAAACGACTACCCTGTTCAGATCTGATTGTCGCGTCTTCTTCACACAGCTCATCCTCTTCGCGAATTTTCCACTGTTTTTCTTCCAGTTTTCTTTAGTAGAGGGTGTGACCACTCCGAATCATTCTGGGATCGAGATCAGATCGTCGGAATGCTGTTGCTGTGAAGATTTCAGCTCCAATTTGCTCAAAAACAGAGATGAATGAGGGTTTCTTCAGATCTGTTCATTTGGTCGATTTGATTTCGTTTGGTGCCACTTCCCATCCATCTGAGCTAGTTGAGGGGTTCTCGGCTGAGCTCTGATCATCTTCAAATCATCATCACCAATCTACATAGCGAGATCAAAGAGATCGAGTGGTTTTTTTTCAGACTTGAGCAGATTTGCGGCAGATCCGATACATAGACAGAATTTTTCGATGATTGCAAGTTGAAGGGGTTCTTGGCTTGCCCTTGCGTGACGAACAAGGTGGTCTTGATACAAGGAATGGTCGAGGCTTAGTTTTAATCGCATTTCTTTTGTTTTCCTAGCTGTAATTTCAGTTTCAGCAAATTATTTCCTATTCTGTCTTGTATCAGCTGTTTCAATTCCAATTTCTGAATTGTTCTTTCGTACTTAGATTTAAATACTGCAAGTAGATAATTAGGAAGCTTGTTTACTGAGCAATTGTCTCGAATTCAGTTTGATTCATGAATTAGATTCTTGTGTATCAAGTGGACATTTCATATCAGCCCTATTTTCTGCAGTTTTTCTTCACAATTTCTGAATTCATGTTCAGTTCTATTGGACCGTTTCCTGAAGTTTATAGCCTTTCAAATCTGCAATCTAGTTAGCTAAGTTGTTTGTGTAATGAATAGTTGCAAGTAGATCAGTTTATTCTGCATTAATTCAATTCTGAATCTTAGTGTTAATTCTGCATTTTTACAGCAAGTTAGTTGCATATCAAGTTCTATTTTGGTTTCTGAATCTCGTGTCCTGCAAGTTTAATCCTTCTCTGAATTGAATTTGTAGCTAGATCCAGTTAAATAGCATTATGTATCAACTTCTGGATTCAGTACAAACTAGTTGCATTTCAGTTTCAAATTAGTTTAGCAGTTTCAATTTCAGCTCTGCACAATTTCAGTTTTAAGTTGCATGTTTCTGCTGTTAGCTTCTTAAATTTGTGTCGATCAATCCTTAGATCTCTTACACCTTGTCTGAACATCAGACTTTGCATTCAAATTTAGATTGCCTTGTGTTTAATTCCTGTAGTTGAAGCGATTCTGCAATTTGGCAAACTGTTTCTGCATTAGAAGTTTCCCTGCATTTCTGAAAAAATGTTTCTGCAAATGGTTACTGCATTTCACATTCATGTGTTGTTTTCTTGAGTACATTCATTCAGTTAGCTATATCTGAAGTGGTCAATTTCATTTCTGCAGTTCTCAGTATCAATTTCATTTAAGCTAGCTTGGTGTACTCGATTCTAGCTGCTGGTTGTGTCTGCACTGAGTTTTTCTTTGTTGATTTTCTGCATTAGAGATGATGTTTCGTTTATGCATTAGCTTTTCATCAGCTAGTTCTTGCATTGACCAGTGATTAGGTTTTAAATCTCTTCCTCCATTCTTGCATACCATTTCATTGATAGTTGCTTTCAAGGCTAAATCGATTACATATATTTCTTGTACTTAGTGTCATATTGGCACATAAGCTTGTTTCCTTAGTATTTCAAATTGTTTTATTGCTGCATTTTATATCAAGTTTGTTTCTTTAGTTTTTCATTGAATCCAAACCCCAAATCATATATGAAACCCAAAAACATCGACGACACATAAACTCGAGCACGAATCGAACAACTTGAACTAGTCCTTGGAAAAATACGACCTGTGGCCCCTTTACTACGCTTTTATTCTTTGATTGCAAAAAAGGGTTTCCAGCATTTACAAATATTTTAAATTTATGGACCCATATTCGTGACAGCTAAATTGGGTCCATCAAATTTTTGGCGCCGTTGCCGGGGAACATACTAGTTGAGTTGTTTGATTTTTGCTTGTTTGGCTACATTTCATATTTTTCTTGATCCATTTTTCTTGCACTTACTGCTATATCTTCTGAGTTGATTTATTTGATTCATTTTTCTCTACACTTGTACTGCGATTTGTTCTTGTTTTTATGACCAGGTCTACAGGTGGTAATCTTAAGGATTTTGACCCTGAGATTGAGAGGACTTTCAGAGCTAGGAGGAGCCAGCTCAGTGTTTCAGAGGTTTTCGGCATTATTCATACTCAGTCTATTGCAGCCTATTCAGTTGATCAGATGGCAGACCACCAGACGACCATGAAAGAACTCGCAGCACCAGATGCTTCATTTCAGTACTCCAGCATTGCCTATCCAGAGCTGGGTGGAGATTTTGAGCTCAGATCTGGACTCATCAATCTTTTGCCTAAGTTTCAAGGATTATCTGGAGAAGATCCAAATAGACACCTGCATGAATTTCATGTTATTTGCTCCACTATGAAGCCTCAGGGTATTTCAGAAGAAGACATCAAACTGAGGGCTTTTCCATTTTCTTTGACTGGAGCAGCTAAGGACTGGTTTTATTACTTACCTACTGGGCATGTGTCTAGCTGGATTTCCATGAAGAAGGCTTTCTTAGAAAAATACTTTCCAGCCTCCAGAACAGCAATTATCAGAAAAAGTATCTGTGACATTCAGCAAATAGTGGGAGAGACACTTTATGATTATTAGGAGAGATTCAACAAACTATGCTCCAGTTGCCCCCAGCATCAGATTAGTGAGCAGCTCCTCATCCAGTACTTTTATGAGGGATTATTACAGATGGATAGGATTATGATTGATGCAGCAGCTGGAGGGGCCTTAGTCAACAAAACACCACATCAAGCCAGGGAGCTTATTTCAAATATGGTAGAAAATTCTCAGCAATTTGGACGCAGGGCATTATCTACTAGAGGGGTTAATGAAGTTCAAGGGGTTTCTAATGATCAGAAGGAGATTAGGAGTGCATTGGTAGAACTCACATCAGCTGTTAAGCAAATGGGTCTTCATATTTTAAGTAAAATTCAACTCCTTCAGTACCTCTACAATCAAGTCAAGTGGTGATGAGTGTATGTGGTATTTGTTCTAGCAAGGAACACACTTCAGATTCATGTCCCAACCTACAACAAGATGAGTCAGTAGCAGCTTTGGTGAGGGGACAATTTCAAGCTAGGAACAATCCATACTCTCCTACTTACAACCCTGGGTGGAGGGATCATCCAAATTTGAGATATGGAAATTCTTTTTTCCAACAAGACCTACCACAACAACAATCACAGCAACCCCAACAAATGTTCCAGCAAGTTCAGCAGCAACCACTACAATCACAGCAACAAAATCAGCAAATTCAGCCCCTAAATCAGCAATTTCAGCTTCCAAATCAACCAATTCAGCAGCCATTTCAAGGGTTTCAACAAGGTTTTCAAGGGAATCTGAGTTATCCACAGCCATATCAACCTCCACAGCAGAAAGTTCAACAACCGCAGCAAAATTTCCAGCCTGGGAACCAAGGTTTTCAGCCCCAACAGCCACATTTTCAAAGATCTCAGCAAGTTCAACAATTTCAGCCTACTACCTCATCATTTCAAGGTCAATCAAGGAACTATGCTAACCAAGGAGGCTATGGGAGCTCAAGTGGAGGAAATGCACAGCAACAACAAATGATGGAGATGATACAACAAGTGCTACAACAACAACAACAACAACAACAACACAATCAATATCTTGAGAGACAAATTGGGCAAATGGCTAGTGACATAAATCAAAGTAAAGCTCAAGGATCAGGCCAATTCCCTTCCCAAACTGTCCCTAACCAAAGGGAAATGTTAGCGCAATTTATTTGATGAGTGGGAAGGTTGCATCAACTCAAAATGACCCAAGAGCTGAATTTTCAGAAAACAGGGCAGCATCTTCATTTCCAGCCCAAATCAGTGCCGAAACTACTCCAAATTCAGTGGATACCACCCCTAGCCCGTGCCCAAACTCTTCATCAAGCAATCCTATAATTTTGGTGGAAAACGAAGCACAAATCAGCCCCGAAACAGATTTTACAGCAGCTCCAAAAAACAGGGCAGCAGCTCAAAAATCAGCCCCTCCCATTTCGGTTCAAGAGGAAGAATTTAGAGTACCCTTGCCTTTTCCACAGGGGAGAACTCCAACCAAAAGACACGTGGAGGAGGAGAAAGCAAAAGAATACAATGAGCTGGTAAAACTTTTTAGTAAAGTCGAAATTAATGTACCCTTGCTGACAATGATTAAACAGGTTCCTAAGTATGCGAAATTTTTGAATGATCTTTGTGTTAACAAGAGGAAGCTTAAGGAAAATGAGATAGTCAGCATGGGGAAGAATGTTTCATCACTCATCCATGTCATACCTCAGAAATGTGAAGACCCTGACATATTTACTGTATCTTGTGAGATAGGGAGCACCACGCTACATGATGCCATGCTTGATTTAGGAGCTTCCATTAATGTCATGCCCAGGACAGTCTTCCAGATGCTTGGCATTGGTCCTCTACAGCCCACTGGAGTTGTAATTCAGCTAGCAGACCGGAGCCAGACCCGCCCAGCAGGAGTTATTGAAGATGTGTTGGTTAAAGTGAAAGAGTTGATTTTCCCAGCGGACTTCTACATTCTAGACATGGAGGGAGAGTACCTTGCACGTAGATCCCCACTTATCCTTGGAAGGCCTTTTCTGAAGACTGCTAGAACCAAAATTGATGTCTATGCTGGCACCCTTTCGATGGAGGTGGGAGACACAGTAGTCCAGTTTAGCATTTTCGATGCCATGAAGGACCCTAAGGGAAATCGTTCTATTATGAGCATAGACATCGCAGAGGAGACTTTTGAGGCACAGTTTATTACTGAGGAGGTTGCATTTGACATAGTGGGAGGAGCTTTGATTACAGAGGAAGCTGAAGATATGGATGGAAAAGCATGCGACAGCCTTGATTTCGAAACTGAAGCTACACCTGATTTTTCTTGTTTTCTATTTTGTGATGATATTGTTCTTGATAGCCCTAATCTTTTTAATAAGGTTGTTGCAGGTATTACTAAGGAGGCATGCACAGAAGATTATTCTACAGGTGTAGGGGATTGCACAGAGCCCCAGGGACCACCACCATTTCCAGAAAGTGTAGGGACTTGCATAATTGGAGCAAGTACCCAAGGATCACCTATTCTAGTTGATTGTCCACCAGATTTTGAGCCTGAGATGGAGGTATTTCTTGTAGAACCAACAGACATTTTTGAACACGATCAGGTAAGTATTTCTTCTTTTCCTTTAGAAAATTTCAGGGAGATGTCTAGATTTGCATGTGAAGAATGTCTTGATACATCATTTGTGAAAAATAATTTTGAAAATTCTTTAGAGGCACCCAGACTTGACATTATTCATTGGTATGATATTCATGAGACAGATTATGCTAGAATTGATTTTGAAAAATTTTTAGAGCCTGAAATTGAAGTTGTTTATTGTGAAGAATCTCTTGCTATTTCTTATGCTGAAATTGAATGTGAAAAACTTATGGAGGTACCTGAGATTGATTTTATTGACTGTGAAACTTTTCTTGATATACCTCGTGTAGAATATGCTTGTGAAAAATTTACTGAGGTACCCAAAATTGACTTCATTGGATACGATGCATTTTTAGATACATTTTATGTAGAGATTGATGATATTGCACTTCTTACTTACCCTACACGCTTGAGAAAGGTTTTACATATTTTTGCAGGGTCCCAGAGATTTCTTGAGTGGGTACTCCATCTAGACAGTCTTCAACCACCTGGAAAGTTTTCCAAAAAGAATAAAGAGGGAGGAGATGATCTTGCTTTGACTTATAGCACTCCACCTCTGAAGTGGCTATTGTATTTAAATCACCTTCGGCCACCTGGACAGTTTACTGCGAAGAATAAGTGTGGGGGAGTAATGCAAAATAAAATTGAGCAAATGAAGGAAATTTTTTCAGCTACTCCTACTCCTCCACTACCACGATGGAGATTATTTCTAGATAGACTCCGACCGCCAGAAATAAAAGGAAGTTTACTTTTTCTTGCATTTTCTTTCATTGCCTTTTTTCCTCTTTATGCTTGTTAGAAGTAGAATTTTCTTTTAAAATGAATCCTTGATAATAAATGCTTGAATAGCGTAGAATTAATAAATAGACATTGTAAATACCATTTTATATCTTTTGGCATTTTTTCTTCATGAGTAGGAATAAATGTATCCCTTTAGGTTATCTTCATAGCATTTTAGAGTCTTTTGAAAACAAATTAAATTTGGTTGTTAAAACATAGGGTTTGAGCTCATGGATGAAATCTTGGATGCTTGAGTGCTACATGGCCATGGATTCTTGATTGAGGACTTGAGATGAATTATTTTTACCTAGTGAGGATTAGCCTTATTTTTGTGACACATACATGTGATTGTACTCTAGAACTTGCTTAGGTTCTTTCAAAACCATATTTCAATGATTGGATCACATCTATAGAGGCTAATAAATTTGTTTACCTTTCCATGTCAATTTTTGGCAATAATCATGTTCATTCTATTTTTCTTTCCTTATTTCCTACTCCTAACCATACTTTCTAGGGACTTGTTTGATTGGGGATGTTCTTTGATGCTATTTTGCCCGAGACGGACAAAAGATTAAGTGTGGGGGAGTGGTTAGTGATTTGGAATCAATTTTTATCAAGGATGCACTTCTTTTGAAAAAAAAAATTTGCAAGTTCATGTGCCAAATTGAAGTGAGTTGGGTGTCAAGAATGAGTAAAAAGAAGAGGTTAAGGATGGAACAAATTGAGGCATCTAGATTCTTGCTCATTATTTGAAGATCCAAGGAAAATAAGTGGCATACATTGAAGAAAAAAATCTGAAATGTAGAGAAAAAATTGGCACGCAAGTGGAAGAAGATGTATCAAAATTTTGTCTTGGAGCATGTTTCGGCTATTATGCTAGAGGATGAATGGCAATTGAGTTAACATGAAACTAATGCAGGAATTCTGTGCAAAGCTTAATTCAGTTAAAGAAGGAAAAAAAACTGAGCAAAAGTGAAAAAAATGAAACGGAAAAAAAAACACAAGGAAGTAAGTAATTGCTCCATTACTAGTGATGCTAATTGCTAAATAAGAAACCAGAAAATTTCAAGGAATGAAGAGCTTGAAGGTTCGGAAATCTGAAATGAATTGCTTGGGAGCTAGAATTTGGAAAAAAAATGTAAGTGGAAGAACTTGTGCCAACTTGAAGTGATGGGTATCAAAAGAGAGTTGCAAGAGTTAGCAAAGGTTATATGTGAGCATCAAAATTTTTGTCTCTGATTGCTATTTGATGTCTCAAACTCTCTGATAGGAATGCTGATCTGAATGAGTCCATTAGAAGATTGGAGAACAGAAAAAAAACAGAAAAACAAAGCAGTTTGAGAAAAACAAAAAAAAAGCAGAATTTTGAGTTTGGTTTCACTTGAGGGCTCTAGATCTGGGAGAAGTTTGGAAGCTACTGGTTTTGAGAAATCGAATATGAATAAAAAGAAGCTGCAACTGAAATAAGGAAGTTAGCAGCTGGGGAAAAACGAACAGAAGGAAAAAAAACAAAAGCAGTTTGAGAAAAACAAAAAGAAGCAAGTTAGCACATCAATGAGTTTCGGCACAATGAAATTAGTGAAGATACTCTCATCCAAATTGAATATCTGTTCCAAAACATTCTGATTTTAGTAGAGAAAAGAAAAGAAAAAAAAACAGAAAAGAAAAGAGAAGAGGCAAAATGGCACGCAAGAGGAAAAATTGGCACAAAGGAGTTGAGGAATTCTTTTCATCAAATTTTAGAAGGGCATTGCAAAGATTCACTCTACCACACTTTGGATTTCATTATGTGGACTGAAAGGAGGGCAAAATGCATCAAGAATATCCTTGAACATTCAAGTCTTCCATTCCATTAAATTAGCTATTTTCATGGCTTTTATTTCATTTTTACCATCTCCTATATCTTTCACTTTTGAATAAACTATTATAGATGATTGATTCTAATCATGAATAATGGTGGAGAGTAGATAATAAGCGAGCCTATGGTAGTGCAAGAAGCATGTGTGTATGTGTGAGCTCCATTTTCATCATGTACTTAGAACTTAGGAGGAGAGCCACTAAAAACTTCCTTTGAAAGGTTTAGAGAGCGAAATTCATCTCAATGAATCATGAAGGTTGAATTTGTTAAGTTGTTGATTTAAGGACAAGATACTAGTCTATAGAGTTTAGATTTTTGAGAATTGACAACCCTAGGTAATTTCTTTTCAATTGTTTCTACATATGGTTGAGAAAACCTAGGGGATACATATTTAGTACTTTTCGCGAGACGCTCAAGCTTAAGTGTGAGGGAGTTGATAAGTATCATTTTATTGATCATTTTATATGCTTAAATCTGTGTTTGACCCATATTCTACTTGTGTAATTGTGGATTTACCATAGGTTTTAGGATTTATACTCTTTTTGGACCTAATTGCAAATTTTGATATTTTCGAGTTGTTTTGTCACTAAATTTTTGATCTACTTTTGTAGGCTTGAAGGGATTATGGACCTAGGTCAGGTTGGGTCAAATGTTGAGTCAAAAGTGGACTAGATCAAGTGATCAAGCGTCAACTCATTTGGACCGTCCGATGCAAGAACGGTTAGATCTAGACCATCTGAGAACTTCTGATCGATCCGAGCTGGGGTTAAGGCTAATCGAGCGATCAGATCAAGATCTGAAGGTTTCGGCTCAATCGGAGATCATCTAGCCGTTGGATCATGATCAGAGGGATCTAGACCATCCATTCAAAGATCAGCTTGATCTATGTCATCCGCTACAAATCTGGAAGATCCGAGCTACCACGAGGATGATCCTGACCTCTGATCAAGATCTGGAAATTTTGAATCAAATCGGACAAGGATCCACCGTTGGATGAAGCGGAATCAATCTCAGCCGTCCACTGCTTTAACTACTTAAACGACTACCCTGTTCAAATCTGATTGTCGCGTCTTCTTCGCACAGCTCGTCCTCTTCGCGAATTTTCCACTGTTTTTCTTCCAGTTTTCTTTAGTAGAGGGCGTGACCACTCCGAATCATTCTGGGATCGAGATCAAATCGTCGGAATGCTGTTGTTGTGAAGATTTCAGCTCCAATTTGCTCAAAAACAGAGATGAATGAGGGTTTATTTAGATCTGTTCATTTGGTCGATTTGATTTCGTTTGGTGCCACTTCCCATCCATCTGAGCTAGTTGAGAGGTTCTCGGCTGAGCTATGATCATCTTCAAATCATCATCACCAATCTATATAGCGAGATCAAAGAGATCGAGTGGTTTTTTTTTCAAACTTGAGCAGATTTGCGGCAGATCCGATACATAGATAGAATTTTCCGATGATTGCGAGTTGAAGGGGTTCTTGGCTTGCCCTTGCGTGACGAACATGGTGGTCTTGATACAAGGAATGGTCGAGGCTTAGTTTTAATCGCATTTCTTTTGTTTTCCTAGCTGTAATTTCAGTTTCAGCAAATTATTTCCTGTTCTGTCTTGTATCAGCTGTTTCAATTCCAATTTCTGAATTGTTCTTTCGTACATAGATTTAAATACTGCAAGTAGATAATTAGGAAGCTTGTTTACTGAGCAATTGTCTCGAATTCAGTTTGATTCATGAATTAGATTCTTGTGTATCAAGTGGACATTTCATATCAGCCCTGTTTTCTGCAGTTTTTCTTCACAGTTTCTGAATTCATGTTCAGTTGTATTGGATCGTTTCCTGAAGTTTATAGCCTTTCAAATCTGCAATCTAGTTAGCTAAGTTGTTTGTGTAATGAATAGTTGCAAGTAGATCAGTTTATTCTGCATTAATTCAATTCTGAATCTTAGAGTTAATTCTGCATTTTTACAGCAAGTTGGTTGCGTATCAGGTTCTATTTTGGTTTCTGAATTTCGTGTCCTGCAAGTTTAATCCTTCTCTGAATTGAATTTGTAGCTAGATCCAGTTAAATAGCATTATGTATCAACTTCTGGATTCAGTACAAACTAGTTGCATTTCAGTTTCAAATTAGTTTAGCAGTTTCAATTTCAGCTCTGCACAATTTCAGTTTTAAGTTGCATGTTTCTATTGTTAGCTTCTTAAATTTGTGTCGATCAATCCTTAGATCTCTTACACTTTGTTGAACATCAGACTTTGCATTCAAATTTAGATTGCCTTGTGTTTAATTCCTGCAGTTGAAGCGATTCTGCAATTTGGCAAACTGTTTCTGCATTAGAAGTTTCCCTGCATTTCTGAAAAAACGTTTCTGCAAATGGTTACTGCATTTCACATTCATGTGCTGTTTTCTTGAGTACATTCATTCAGTTAGCTATATCTGAAGTGGTCAGTTTCATTTCTGCAGTTCTCAGTATCAATTTCATTTAAGCTAGCTTGGTGTACTCGATTCTAGCTGCTAGTTGTGTCTGCACTGAGTTTTTCTTTGTTGATTTTCTGCATTAGAGATGATGTTTCGTTTATGCATTAGCTTTTCATCAGCTAGTTCTTGCATTGACCAGTGATTAGGTTTTAAATCTCTTCCTCCATTCTTGCATACCATTTCATTGATAGTTGCTTTCAAGGCTAAATCGATTACATATATTTCTTGTACTTAGTGTCATATTGGCACATAAGCTTGTTTCCTTAGTATTTCAAGTTGTTTTATTGCTGCATTTTATATAAGTTTGTTTCTTTAGTTTTTCATTGAATCCAAACCCCAAATCATATATGAAACCCAAAAACATCGACGACACGTAAACTCGAGCACGAATCGAACAACTTGAACTAGCCTTTGGAAAAATACGACCCGTGGCCCCTTTACTATGCTTTTATTCTTTGATTGCAAAAAAGGGTTTCCAGCATTTACAAATATTCTAAATTTATGGACCCACATTCGTGACAGCTAAATTGGGTCCATCAAAAATTTAGTGACAAAACAACTAGAAAATATCAAAATTTGCAATTAGGTCCAAAAAGAGTATAAATCCTAAAACCTAGGATAAATCCACAATTACACAAGTAGAATATGGGTCAAACACAGATTTATGCATATAAAATGATCAATAAAATGATACTTATCACTTAACCTTATTCTTGGATTTTTTAAGCATACTGGTTAACCATGCAATTGCCCTATAACACTTTTCAAGCTCGGGAGAAGTTACCTCTTCATCATCCGAAGATGATGAAGCCGCGTTTGAGGAGCTCGAAGAATCATCACTGCTCTCCTCTCCAAGAGCCATGAGTGCCACTTGCCTTGTGCTCTTCTCCTCCTTTTCTTTATCGGATGAGCTAGAGGATGACTCATCCCAAGAGGCCTTCAAGGCTTTCTTCTTCTTCTTGAATTTCTCTTCTTTTCGTTTGGATTTCTCCTCCTTCTTCTTAAGATTTGGACATTCATTCTTGAAATGCCCTTTCCTACCACACTCAAAGCAAGATGCATTATTCTTATCAAGTTTGGATTCACTGGTGTTACCTCTACTTTTGAAACGTCGATCCCTTCGCATCATCCTCCTCACAAAATTGGCCATTTCGGATGAAGAGGAGCTGCTACCATCTTCCTCAGAATTGGACTCGGATTCGGAAGAGGATGAAGATGATGAGACCTCCTTCTCCTTCTTCTTCTCCTTCTTCTTCTTGTTGGTTCGGTCCCTTGCAACTAAGGCAATCCCCTTCTCCTTGGGGCCTTTGTTAGTCATTTCATGCAACTCCATCTCACAAAATAAATCATCTAATTTTACAATAGATAAATCCTTAGATACTTTGTAGGCATCCACCATAGATGACCACAAAGCATTCCTTGGAAATGCTTTCAAAACATACCTCACAAGGTCGCGGTTCTCGACCTTTTCATCAATTGAATGAAGCCCATTGAGGACTTCCTTGAAACGACTATGAAGCTCACTTACCGACTCATTCTCCTTCATGGAGAGATTTTGAAGTTGGTTGAGGAACAAATCCCTCTTTGCGATTCTAGAGTCCCGGGTGCCTTCGTGAAGCTCAATGAGTTTGTTCCACAGGTCCTTGGCACTTGTGAAAGGACCAACTTTGATGAGTTGATCTTTGTTCATGCCACATTGTAGAGTGACAACCGCCTTCGGTCGGCTTCAATCTTTCGTGTTTGTTCGGCAGTCCACCGTGAAGACTCGAGTTCTTTGCCTTCGTCATCCTTAGGAGGAATGAATCCCTCCTTCACCGCGAACCAAGTATGGATATCCATCTTCAAATAGTATTCCATCTTTGATCTCCAATACTGAAAGTCGGCGCCATCAAAGAATGGAGGTCGGGTGGTGGAGAAGCCTTCTCTCAAAGCCATCTTGTTGAGAACTCTTGGATGTTAAGCCGTAAACAGAGCCCCAAGCTCTGATACCACTTGTTGGTGACGAGATGGCTAGAGAGGGGGGGGGGGTGAATATAGCCAATCACTTTTTCTTCGAGAAGTTAGCAAGTTTCTGCACTCGAAGTTGTTAGTAGCACAACGGAAGTATGGAAGACAGAATGTGCAGAAACTAAAACAAAAAACTAACTACCAAGATTAGCAAGATCGCTAACAAGGAGATTTTACAAGGTTCGGGGATAACTTGCCCCTACTCCTTGGCGTGCCCTTAAGGTGGGCGATCCCTTGATCGTCGGCAGATCAAGCCCCGGTTAACACCGGATAAATCAGCAACCTCCTTCTCGGTGGAGAAACCTCTCCACAGTGTGTTTCAAACAAGGATATAGTTTAAGCACAAAGAAACAACAAGAAGGATCTTACTCAAACACTTAGCAAGGACAAAAACACAGCAAGCTTCCCTGAGCTCCACCCAGTGGAGATCTCACGCAAGAACCCTTCTTCGTGTCTTCCCACTGTCGGACTCCAAGCTTCTTGTTTTCTCCTTCAAACGCTCAAGTAATGGATGATTGCTTTTCGATCGCTTGTTCAGAATGATGGAAACCTTGTGAAACACAGCAAACAGTCGTGGAGAACTTAAGGCGGCCAGAACTCAAAACACAAGCTGTAGCGCTTTTGAACTCTGCTTCATCGAGGCTGTCTCCCGTTCCTTTTGTTTCTCCACTAAGCATCAAGTGACCTCATCTCCAGCAGCCTCCAGCTGCCTCACTGCCAACGCCAGCTACATTGAACCCTTACTGAACTTCCTGAGCTCCCTCAGCCAAGCTTCAGTCAGCGGCTTCAGTCCTGCAGCTCCAGCCGTTGCAACCTGAGATGAGAAATGGACAAACCTGCTCCAAGGAAAGCCTCCATTGACTTCTCCTTGAGTGATTGAATCCTCCCCTGTCACCTGCAGCTTAATCAGACTGTTAGAGCAGTATATCACACAGTAAATCAAGTATCAGAGGTAAACATCAGCGAATCGGATACGGTCAGACGCGATCAGAGCGTCTGACAGTGCAATTTGAATTAAAGTGATCGGTCACCCGACCGATCAGAGCAACTCCTGATCGGTCACCAGACCGATCAGGCTCCATCCTGATCAGTCCCCAACGCTCAATCAAAAATCGCGATTTCTTTGTGACTTCTCCTGGATCGATCACCGGACCGATCCCAGGTTGTGGATCGATCACCCGAACGATCCACCCCTTTCTTGGGCGATTTCTGAGCTTCGCAGTCCAGACCTCCTGATTGGTCATCAGACCGATCAGGCAGCCTCCTGATCGGTCACCAAACCGATCAGATCATGACGAGACCGATCAGGCTAGAGCCTGATCGATCATAGTGACGAACCTGCGATGCTGGATCGTTCTCCGGAACGATCTGCACAGTGACCCTGATCGGTCTTCAGACCGATCAGGTTCAGATCAGCAAGAGAACTCAACCTCAACTGTTCGCTCCCTGATCGGTCACCCGACCGATCAGGAGCCAAGCAGTAGGTGAAACACACACTCCCTGATCGGTCACCGGATCGATCAGGAGCAGTACAGTAGGTTCCCAACCTCACTGTATGCTCCCTGATCGGTCACCAGACCGATCAGTCGTTGCTGGATCGGTCACCAGACCGATCCACAACAGGGCAGCGTGCCAGCTTCCCTGACCGATCACCAGACCGATCCAGGGACGTAAACTTAGCCCTCCAAGCTAAGTTCTCTTCCACCTTAGCCCTTCAAGCCAAGGATTTTTCACCTAACCCTCCAAGTTGGGAATTTGCACCTAACCCTCAAGTTAGGACTTTTCACCTAGCCCTCCAAGCTAGGACTTTTCACCTAGCCCTCCAAGCTAGGACTTTTTACCCAACTCTTCTAGATTAGGACTTTCCAAACCTAGCCCTCCAAGCTAGGACCTGACCCTCCAAGACATGACTTTTTCACCTAATTCTCCAGGATGGGAATTTGCACCTAACCCTCCAAGTTAGGACTTTTCACCTAGCCCTCCAAGCTAGGACTTTTCACCCAACCTTTCCGAATTAGGACTTTTCCAACACCTAGCCCTACAAGCTAGGACTTTTCAACACCTAACCCTCCAGGTTAGGATTTTCCAGCACCTAGCCCTCCAGACTAGGATTTTCAACACCTAACCCTCCAGGTTAGGATTTTCCAACACCTAGCCCTCCAGACTAGGATTTTCCATACCATGCCTGATCCCCGATCAGGACTTAATCATAATCAATAATCATCCACCTAAACTTAAATCGGTGTCAACACCAAAACAACAATTAGGGCCAGACTACATCAACAATAATATGGTGGAGCCTATATTTATTTATGGGAGTTGGTGCGGTAGTTCAATGATAACCCCTTAGTGGACCGGGTTATCATTAATGGATCAGGGTTAGGATCCATTAGGAGATCAAAACCAACTCCTCCTCAAGGCCCCTATTGTAGCCTATATATACTTCATGAGTCATGAGACCAAGGGATAAATAACATAACCTAATCTCCTCTCTTCCTCTCCCTTTCATATTCTCTCTCCTAGGGTTAGAGGAGCCGGTGGCTTGGAGAAGTAGAAGCCCACGGGTTGGAGAAAGAAGAAGATAATTCTTCTTCATTTTCTCTTCCTCTCTTCTTCCCCTTAGGGTGTGCAGCATCTGTTAGTAGGAGCCCGAGAGCCAATTATGTGATGATTGACTAGGGGCATTTTGTATCATATTCTATTATTAATAAAGGCATGTTTGGTTATTATACTTACTTGTATTCTGTGCCAAATGACTAAGTATAATAATGTCCTTGTG
The DNA here is from genome assembly GCA_024364735.1 of Boesenbergia rotunda. Classification (NCBI taxonomy): domain Eukaryota; kingdom Viridiplantae; phylum Streptophyta; class Magnoliopsida; order Zingiberales; family Zingiberaceae; genus Boesenbergia; species Boesenbergia rotunda. The sequence goes on from JAGFNQ010000173.1 coordinate 62,979, forward strand.
TAGTAGGTTCTTATCTACATTATATTGATTGGTTGAATCGATAGTGAGATAATGTAGAGAACACTACACTAAATTATTCCTAGTCAAGCATCAATTATTCAGGGACAATATTGATGCATGGAGACTAGCATGTAGGTCAACTGATGACTTGAGCTCACAAGTCATGGATATGTGATATCAAGTTGACACATGGGTATACATTGGAGAATGTGTACTCAATGACCCGCAATGAGAAAGTTTCATAGATTGTCATATGAGTGTCATAGACTTTCTCATGTGACTATTGGTATGAATAGTCCTTAGACCTGAAGTCACTACGGTTCCCTACATAAGGAGTTATGTACTTTGGTATCGTCAAACATCACCCGTAACAGGGTGGACTATAAAGGCGATCACTGGGTATGTAATGAATTATGCGGAGGGGTGTGAGTGATGTAGATGGGATCTATCCCTCCCATATGACGAGAGTGATATATGTGGGCCCCTTGATCGAGTAGGACTACAGAAACACATGGCCATGCTCATATGAGTCAATATGAGATATTAGCTCATTTGTTTGAGTGAGTCTACTCGGGGATCAAGAAACACAAGATTGATTGAGGATGACACGGTCTATGCCTCATTGGTCAATCTAGATATCAAGGATAGAAGGACAAGGTCATACACTATCATAGTCACGGAGGTTTAGTCGGATCTCGACTTTTCTTGTTACTTGGGTAGCAATGATGCATTGCTAGATGCCGCTCATTGCTTATGTGTCTAAAGTGTTTAGGCGCATTGCCAACGTCACGAGAACCTATTGGGTCACACACAAAGGACACAATGCTTCGGAAAAGTTGATCGGCAGATCTGAGCCCGAGTTGGGAACTCGGGAGATCTGAGCCCGAGTTGGGAACTCGGGAGACCTGAGCCCGAGTTGGGAACTCGGGAGGTCAGTTCGGGGGACTCGAGTTGGGAACTCGAGAGAGACCGAGTCGGAGCTCGGCGGGCCGAGTCGGAGCTCGGCGGGCCGAGTCGGAGCTCGGCGGGCCGAGTCGGAGCTCGGCGGACCGAGTCGGAGCTCGGCGGCCTGTGTCGGAGCTCGGCAGACTGGGTCGGGAGCTCGCCACTCGGGAGACTTGGTCGGGAGACCGAGTCGGAAGCCCGAGAGGCCCGGTCGGAGTTACATGAAGGAAAGAGAAAAGTCTCTCTTCATTGGATGAAAAGATTCTTTTCTTGCATGGGAAATGATAAAGAGCCACATAAAAAGATGTGCTCTTTATTGGGAAGCCAAAGAGACACAAACCTCTTCATATTCATGGGATGATTATAAAAGAGGGCCTTGTGACTTTGGATGAGGTCTTCTTCTTGCCTTAGCTTTTCCCCTTCCCTTCCTCTCTTCTTCCTCTCCTCCCTTCTTGGCCGAAACCTTACTGTAAGGTTCTTGGTGTTTTCGAGCTACCTCATGTTGCTAGCACAACTAAGGTAGTTCTCCCGAAGTTGAGAGATTGTGTCATGTGGATATGAATAGAGGCATGGACGTTTGAACGTGTAAGAGATCCGGCGCATCTTGGACGAGTGGGATAACCGAAGGGCACGCTTTAAAGGTATAAACAGTAGATAAATTTATAAGATAGATAGCTTTGTATGAGTTTTCTTTCGCATGGATCGCTCATGGGTTCTTGTTTCCACTGCATTTTTATTGTTTTATGCCGGGAGAACCCAATAGCATCACCAAGCTAGGAGAGGCGCTGGCGGTCAAGAAAGTAGGCTTTTCTTTCCTTTCTGCATCAGCGGCAAGGGAGCAAAGAAGAAGGTCGGCGGCCAGGGTTTAAGTGAAGGAGATGACCTCTTTCTCTTCTTCTTCATCTTCCTTCTCTTCATCATTGGGAGCTGGCGCAAGCAAGCAAAGGAAGAGTTTCTTCCTTTTGGTCGGTGGCAACCAAGGGGAAATCTAGGGTTTCAGCGCAAGGAGAAAGGAGAAGAAGAGGCTTTGGTGACTTCGTTTCTTGGAAGACCGTCGCCCACACGATGTCCAAGAAAAGGATAGGAATACAATAGAAGATCACGAGGTAAAACAAAAGGTATAACTTTTGTTTTCATGCTTCTATTTAATTGTATTCAAGGTTATGTCATGGACCCCGAAATCAAATACAAAAACCGGCGATTAAATCATCATCTATTCCACAGCTAATCGATTAGAAGAGTTAGATTGCTTGAACAACAAGTTTGTTCAAGCGATCACTCAAATTGATTAGTATGATGATGAAAATGGTCGTTTGGGAAGTTTCTTTCCATCCAGATTTGTTTTAATTAAAAAAATTTTAATCCAGGGATATGGAGAGGAATCCTGATGCAACCGAAACCAACACCTGCCACGTGTTGCGAATTGGATGCGTGCTTATCCGCAAACTCAGCCAAACCTTATCCCTTGGTCTTGGGCGCCTGGGATCTCTGACGTGCTTGATGTCTCACGGGCGTCTGAGATGCTGGTGTGGCAACCTGCCAGCTCAGCCTCTCACCCACTACAAACGCCTCAACACAGGCACCTGTTACCTGTCAGGCGCTTGGTCTCTCGGGCGCCTGAACCCTTTCAGGTGCCGGGGATGCAACAATTACTTCCTTTCACTTCTGCAACCAGGGTTAGTCCAAGAACAGTATAACATAGATAATAAGTGTATCAATAACTGCTTGAGCTGTCTTGGTTCTGACTTTGGATTTCAAAATGAAACCCTAGGTCGAACCGACGCCTACTGTTCCCTCTTCTGAGGAATGCGTCCTCACCTACTCCTCTAAGGAGAAATTACCTTTTTCCATCCGGCTCCTCCGGTTGGACTTTTGCTCGGCCTCAGAGACTGCCGGATCTCGAGACATCCATTCCTCGACCCGCCTCTACTTCTCTCCGCAATCCTCGCTCGGCTACGACTCCTGCCTGATCTTCCAAATCAGGACTTCGGTGCCCAGTACACGACTAGGACTTCTTGCCCAACCCTTGGCCAAATCTTCTTGCTCGACCCTGCAGGGCAACACTTTGTGCCTAGGTGAACTAGGACTTTCCTGCACACTTGGTAGATCCATTAGATCACAATATAAACATAACTTTGAACTCTTTGCCATTATCAAAACTAGGTTCAATCTAGTGCTTCCAGCACCAGCAGCCACCACTGGATTCAGAGATAGGACGACTAAATGTGGTTACCTGAGAGGAGGCAGCCCGGACCGATGGATCGAATGTTCATGGTATGATGTTCGTTTATGCATTTTTCGGCTAAAATACCGATAGATATAGGTAGTTCACTTTCATGCTTATCACGGATATACTTGGATGGGATCTAGAGGGTGTCTATGATTTGATCATGGGATCTTGGGTTGTCTCTACTAGCTAAAAAGATGTTGGGTATCAATTAGAGGTTATGGCAGACTACTGGATTCAGTAAGTCGCTACCCTACCCAGAAATGTATGGTTAGTTTTCGTTTAGCATTTATACAGTATAGGTATTGTTAGTATTAGTTGTTAGTATATACCGTATGTGATAGAGACATTTGGGGTCTAAATTTTTGTTAGTCTGGAAGAATGTTAAATATGGCAAAATAAAACCCAGTGTAGAAAAATTTCGGACACTGTTAGGGTTTTATGAATGCGTGAGTTTGAATATGATGGTTAAAAAGGAGTTTGAACCCCAACTTCTAGGGTGTAAATGATAGCCGGAAAGAAGAGAGGGTTTAAGCTCTTAAATCCTAAACATAAGGGTTGGAGTTAGAGTAGACAAATTTGAGGGGTTTAAATGCAAAGTGTGCGTCCCTTATAACCGACCCTTCCCCTCTTGTTCGCATCCTCCACCCATAAGGTGTAGGATTGTTTAGAATCGATAGAGGGGGGTGAATATCAATAAAATTTTGGATACGTAAGAATATTGCGCAGCGGAAAAATTAAAGCAATGCTAACTCTTTTTCTTTTTACTTGGTTTGGAGTCTATGATGACTCCTACTCCAAGGCCTACGGTCCTTGACCATTTTCGTTGGCCAATTCTATATTTTGAAAAATATTACATGAATTGAATCATGAATATAGAATAAAATAAAACACTTGAAACAAATATACCGGCGACCGAAAAAGAGTCTGAAGACCGGAGCAGCAGGTCGTCAATCTGGAGCATTGTTGGCGCTTGGAACTCGAGCACGGAGGAAAGTGAACTGAGTGTTTGAGTGCTTGAGTTGAAAAAAGTGTTGTCCGGAAGCAAGGGGTGAACCCCTTTTTATACTGCTGTCCAGGGCGCTCCTGATACTGTAGGGCGCCTGCCACGTCACCTATCTGAGCGCATCCTCATCCGCAGACTCGACTAACGTCTCTCCCCTTATCCAGGGTGCCTGAGACGTCTAGGGTGCCTGACTGCTCACGGGTGCCTCCCATGCTGACGTGGCTGCTTAGCTTCGCAACCTTAGGAATAACCCATCTAGGGCACCTGTGTCAACACAGGTGCCTGTGTTCTCGAGCACCTGAGTCCTCTTAGGCGTCTAGGATGCAGAACTTCAAACCTCTTGTTCCTGCAACTAGGGTTAGTTCCAGAATAATAGTAATAATAAGATTAAGTGTATATAACAGCCTACGTTGTCTTAGTTCTGACTTTGGGCTTCCAAAATGGAACCCTAGGTCAAATCGACGCTTACTATTCCCTCTTTCGGGGAACGCAACCTCACCTACTCCTCTCAAGAGAAGTTACCTTTTGACAATTGGCTCCTCCGGTTGGACTTTTACTCAACCTTCGAGATTGCTGGATCTCGAGACTTCCATTCCTCGACCCACCTCTACTGCTGTCCGCAACACTCGCTCGGCTAAGACTTCTGCCCGATCTTTTAGATCAGGACTTCGGTGCCCAGTCCACGACCAAGACTTATTGCCCAACCCCTGGTCAGGTCTTTGGTGCCCAGTCCACATCCAGGACTTATTGCTCAACCCTGCAGGTCAAGACTTCGTGCCTAGCTTACCTAGGACTTTCCTGCACACTTAACAGTTCCATTAGATAGCAACTTAACCTTAACTTTGAACCCTTTGCCATTATCAAAACCCAGGTTCAATCTGGTGCTTCCAGCACCATCAATCTCCCCCTTTTTGATCTATGGCAACCTAGTTCAAAAGTTAAGTTAAAATAGTAATAAAACAATTATTTTAAACAGACATATTTCCTCTCTTTCCCCTTTTTAAAAAATATTTGAAAAACATGCATTAAGCTCCCCCTGAATTAAAGATTCTCCCCCTGAAGCTTTCAAAAACATACAGTTTTTTAAAAAACCTTTTGACTGAGTATACCCTTTTTGAGGAAAAGGTTAAAGTCCTTTGCAAAACTTTTGAAGTTGAAAATGTTGGATCGAGAAAGACCGATAGAGGGGGGGTGAATATCGGAAAATGTTCGGATTTAAAAGAAAGAGTAAGTGCGCGGCGGAATAAAATCAAACAACGCAAACACCAAGGTTTTACTTGGTTCGGAGCCTGGGTCGACTCCTACTCCAAGGCCCACGGTCGTTGACCGTTTACTTTGGGCAATTCTATAGTGCGCAAAACGGTTACAAAGTGAGATTAAAAAATTACTGTAAATAGAAATATACACTTTGTTTTACCAACTCCCGGTGTAGATCCAGTTTTGGTGCAGTGGGAGGTTGACGGCGCTTCATTCTTGAGTCGGGAAGTTTCCGGAGCAGAGCGCGGTCGTCAGAGCATTTGGATGCGTTGAATGAAAGCAGTGTACTGAAAAGGAGGGTCTAGGACCCTTTTTATAGTGCCTGGGGGCGCCCTGGTCGACGGGGGCGCCCCCCCACGTGGCTTTTGATCCGCAAGAGGCTCGGTCAAGGTCTTAGCCCTTAATCCTCGGGATAAGGCCTTGATGGGGGCGCCCTGGTTGACCCGGCCAAACCTTATCCGCAGCGCTGAGCTCTCCTTGGTCAGGCTGGGGGCGCCCTGGGCGCTGGGGGCGCCCGGGACAGCGGGGGCGCCCTGGGTGCGCAGTGCAGACGCGGCAGCAGCTTAACTCTTCAGTTTGTTTGCCATGGGGGCGCCCGGGACAGCGGGGGCGCCCTCAGAATGTACTGTCGAGGTTCATTTGCTTTCTTTGTGTTTTGTGTTCACCTTGGGGGCGCCCGGGACACTCCGGGCGCCCTGGTCAGCAGTTGCCTCTTTCCTTTGAGGCATTCTGAGCTGCAGACACACGTTCCTTCGGTCCTGCTTCCAGGGTTAGTCCAAAACACAATAAAACAAATATTTAATTTAATTTATACAGCCTCAGCTGTCTTGGTTCTGACTTTGGTCTCCAAAATGGAGCCCTAGGTCGAACCGACGCCTAATGTTCCCTCAAGGGGAACGCGTCCTCACCTACTCCTCTCGGGAGAATTTACCTGGTGCCAACCGGATCCTCCAGTTGGACTTTTGCCCGGCAGCCCTTCACCAGGTCTTGGTTTTTGCCTAGCAGCCCTTCGCCAGGACTTGGTTTTCGCCTAGCAGCCCTTCGCCAGGACTTGGTTTTCGCCTAGCAGCCCTTCGCCAGGACTTGGTTTTCGCCCAGCAACCCTTCGCCAGGACTTGGTTTCCTGACAGCCCATCGTCAGGTGCCTAGCAGCCCTTCGCTAGGACTTTGTTTCCTGCACTCTCAAGCAGCATTGTTAGACAACAAATAACCCTTAACTTTGAATCCTTTGCCAATATCAAAACAAGGTTCGATCTAGTGCTTCCTGCACCAACAATCTCCCCCTTTTTGATTATGGCAACACAATTCAAAGTTAAGGAAAAAGATAGCAGTTTAAGCATAAAGGTTAAGACTAATAAAACATATCAATTCGTAACAGTCTAAACCCAAATGTAATTTGAACAGTGAAAAGAGAGAGAGAAAAAAATTTCTCATGCTCATTCTCCCCCTGAATAATTAACTTAACTCTTAACTTTGACCTTTCCTCCCCCTTTGACATATATCAAAAACAAGCATGGGTGAACAAGGTATCTAACAGGGATTTATGAGTTTTTCTAAGTGCTTTATGTTTTTGACAAAGTATTTTTCAAGAATCGAGTAAAAGCATTTTCAAAACTTTTTACACTTAGATAATTTACCATTATGAAAAAATTTCAGGCTTAAAAAAAATTTACAACTTTATAAGGAAAAAAAAATTTACTTAGGCAAAATTTCCAAGTTTCCAAAAAAATTTTAAAAAAAAATTTTCAAGAAATTTTTCACGCTTAGAAAATTTTCAAGAAAAGGATTTTTCAGGCTTAACAAGTTTTTTAAACTTTGAAGAATTTGAAAATTAAGTGTCAAGTACTTGATTGAGAAAATTGAGTAAAAAAAATATCTGTTAAATACTTAAGTACTTAGAAATATTATTCAATACTTAAAATGATAAAGTTAAGTATTTAACTTGATTTGGGAGAATATGTTTTTGAAAAAGAGTTAAGTGCTTAATATGTTTTTGAAAGGGTTAAGTAAGTACTTAAAACATTTTGAAAAAGAAGTTAATACTTTTTGAAGAGAGACAAAGAAAATTTAAATTTGAAAATTTTGATTCCCACTCTTCTTTCCAATCTCTCCCCCTGGATATATATCAATAACGGAATATGTTTTGAAAGAAGTTTTGAGAAGAAATTGTGTATCAGAGCTTATGAGTTTTGAAAACATAAAAATACTTGGTATAACTCTTAAAAGCATAGCAAAAGCTTAAATTTCCAGATTAAGTCCATTTTGAAGAGTATTATGAAAAAAATATTTTGTATTTGTAAAAAAAATTTCGAAAAAGAGTTTTGAAAAGATTTTTCAAGTACTTTTGAGATAAATTATGATTTGAAATACATACGTACTTTTAGAAAAGTATTAGATTTTTTTTTCGAAAACAAAATATTTCACTTGACTAGGTTTCTTTTCCAGTCTGACACAATCCTAGGAAACCTTGTTAACTACAAGGACATTTCCCTAAGTGTCCTGGAAATTTTCAAACTCAAGTAAATTTTAAAAAAAAATGATAGTACTTAAAAATATATGCTAAAAAAGTGTGTGAACTTTTGAAGGTTCAATGTTTTACTTAACTTGGTTCATTTTCCAGTCTTACACCATCCTAGGAAACCATGTTGACTACAAGGACATTTCCTAAGTGTCCTGGAAATTTTCCAACCTAAGTAAATGTTATTTCGAAAACAATTTCATAAGTCACACAAATTCTAACAAATAGTATTTTGAAAAACTTAGATTTTTGCAAGAGTTTGAAATAAAGCATGTTATTAAATAATTCCTTTAATTTTGACCTCCCCCTAAACTTGACTCAGTCCTGGGAAGCTTGTTGACCACAAGTACTCTTCCTTTGAGTCTTAAGGTTTGAGTCAGATTAGAAAGAACTGTTTAACAAAGACATAAGTAAAAAGAAACTTTTTCTGAAGTTTTTCTTTTGACTTAGACTCCCCCTTAATTTGACACATCCTAGGAGTCCTTGAAGATCATGAAGTGGACCTTTCCTCTGTGTCTTTAGGGTTTGTCAAGATCAAAAGAAGCACTTTTGAACAATCTTCTGAGTATGATAACTTTCAAGGAGATAAATTTTTGAAAACTCAATTTGGAATAACACAGTTTAAAAAAATTTGAAATGATAATAATTTTTCCAAAGCGATAGTAATATATTAAGGTTTTTGAATCAACTTTTGAAAGCCTTATTTTGATATGAAAATAAGTTTTAAAGCATAAGGATTTTGAGAAATCAAAAAAACATTAAGAAGAACTCCCCCTGTATCAAACAAGGTTCGACTTTATCTAAGACCTTAGTGTTGACTAGGTTTGACCATGTTAATCATGGTTTGACTATGTTGGAATTATCCTCTGAATTAAAACACAACATAAAAGAAATTTTAATTGAACTTAATTTTCCTGTCTCACCCAATCTAGGATTTTCAAACAGTTAACCTTAAAAGTTCTTTGTGAGACAGGTTTGAAGGTAAAAATTAATTTTGAAAAGGAATTTTCATTTATTTTGAAAAAAAGTTATTTAATTTTGAAAACAGATTTGATAAAAAAAATAAGTTTAGAAGGCAGAAATTTTGAACACTGATTAAGTGATTTTTGAAACAGAATAAGTTTGAAAAATAGAAATTTTGAAAACAGATTATAATCTATAATTATTTGAAATTTATGTTAGATTCGAATTTGACAAAAGATAATTTGAATTTGAATTTCAGAAATTGGCTTCCAGGTCTTGGCGAGGCACTAGGCCTTCTTTGGCCGTAGCCTTATGGGATCATCCACCCTTTCCTAGACAAAGCCTTTTAATGAAATTTCATTTTCAAATTAAATTAGGTCATTTTCTGGTCTAACTAGCTTGGGTCTTGGATCGGTAGCTTCGGCTGGTTTCACCAGTCTAAAGAGACCAAGTAGACTTGATCTTATTAGAGTTGGTTTCCCCAACGTACTATCATCTCACCTCCTCCCAATACTATGTTTTCAAATTTCAAGTAATTGGTTAAGTCCTTAAGCTATCTAGTCCTATGAATAGCCAAAACAAAACTTCAGATAATGTCATAGTGAGGAGAAATTTCTGGATTTTCTAAGTTTGCAAAATTATTAATCAGTTTTTCTTGTATATCAATTTTAATTTTTAAAGTCTCATTTTCTTGTCTTAACATTTTGAATTTTGACTTTGCTAATATACATGATTTCATTAAGTTATCTAAGCATGCATCCATATCTAAATTTGACCAAGGGAGATTAATTAAACTATCAGTATTCAAGGTAAAGAGTTGATTTGGATGTAAATTACAGTTACCCATTTTGGTTGGTTTCCCTGGATCTTTGTAACGTTTATCTGTGCATTCCTCTTTGTAATGCCCAAACTCCTGACACTTGAAGCATTGAATGCGACTCTTGTTCTTTCGTGCTTTTGGAGCTCGTTTCTTTGTTGCCGTTGGTGGTATCGTTTGAATCTTACGAGTAGGACAGTTAGTTTGGTAGTGCCCTCTCTCCCTGCATATGTAACAAATTATATGATTTTTAAAATTTAAATTTGTAATTTTACCTTTTGATTCCTTATTGGGAATCTCCCCCTTAATTGTTGCTGTCTCGGATCTAGATTCATCTTCTGGTTCCGTGTCTGAGTCGGACTCGGGTACTTGTTGAAGCTCCTTCTTTGGTAGTTGTTTAGGAGATTTCCCTGCAATAGAAATTATACCTTCCTCGACCATTATAGTATCTGTTTGATTATTTAATTCTAATTTTGAAAAGCATTTAAAATTACTTACCATCTCTGTCAGTTCGTCATTTGATTCTGGTTCAGACTCTGACTCGGCTGTTTGTGCTTGGACCGAAAAGGCAAGATAATTTACCTGATCTTCTTCTTCATCTGATATCTCTTGATGAAGGTTAATCAGTTTTTCCCAGATTTCTCTAGCACATCTGAATGGACCTACTAGTTTGAGTTGCTCGTTGGTTAGACCACATTGCAAGATTACTGTTGCCTTAGCATCAGTCTCGATCTTCCTCAGAGTTGGTTCGTCCAATTTCTCCCAAGCGATCGACATTCCATCTTCTACGGGAAAAGAAAATCCCGTTTGGATGATTAGCCATAGGTCCATGTGGGCTTTTAGAAGCGACTCCATTTGACTTCTCCAAGAGTTGAAGTTCTTGCCGGAGAAGAGTGGTGGACGGGTACTGTTCCATTCTTGATTGGCCATTAAGAACAAATCTTGCACACAAAAAGAAAAATAGAAATGTACCAAGACTTGGTCTTGGATTAGTAGTGCGGGAGCAAGAGAAAGATAGTCCAAAATAAATATTGCACGATTTTCGAGGCAAAATAATATTAAAATAATAATAAAAAAATTTATGACAAATTTTCAAAAATTGATCGTTTTATCAATTCTAATGAATGGTGAAAAGATGAAAATTCAAAATTGAAAAAGGCGTAAGGATATTTTAAATACACTCACAGATATTATTTATTTGAAAAATAAAGCGAAAGAAAAAAAATCCGAAAAGAATTTTCAAAGTGGTGGTTGCACCAACTTTGAATAACCCCGCTCTGATACCACTTGTTGGATCGAGAAAGACCGATAGAGGGGGGGTGAATATCGGAAAATGTTCGGATTTAAAAGAAAGAGTAAGTGCGCGGCGGAATAAAATCAAACAACGCAAACACCAAGGTTTTACTTGGTTCGGAGCCTGGGTCGACTCCTACTCCAAGGCCCACGGTCATTGACCGTTTACTTTGGGCAATTCTATAGTGCGCAAAACGGTTACAAAGTGAGATTACAAAATTACTGTAAATAGAAATATACACTTTGTTTTACCAACTCCCGGTGTAGATCGAGTTTCGGTGCAGTGGGAGGTTGACGGCGCTTCGTTCTTGAGTCGGGAAGTTTCCGGAGCAGAGCGCGGTCGTCAGAGCGTTTGGATGCGTTGAATGAAAGCAGTGTACTGAAGAGGAGGGTCTAGGACCCTTTTTATAGTGCCTGGGGGCGCCCTGGTCGACGGGGGCGCCCCCCCACGTGGCTTTTGATCCGCAAGAGGCTCGGTCAAGGTCTTAGCCCTTAATCCTCGGGATAAGGCCTTGACGGGGGCGCCCTGGATGCGGGGCGCCCTGGTTGCCGGTGAGCCACCTTATGCAGGCTGGCTCCCTGGTCAGGCTGGGGGCGCCCTGGGCGCTGGGGGCGCCCGGGACAGCGGGGGCGCCCTGGTGCGCAGTGCAGACGCGGCAGCAGCTTAACTCTTCAGTTTGTTTGCCATGGGGGCGCCCGGGACAGCGGGGGCGCCCTCAGAATGTACTGTCGAGGTTCATTTGCTTTCTTTGTGTTTTGTGTTCACCTTGGGGGCGCCCGGGACACTCCGGGCGCCCTGGTCAGCAGTTGCCTCTTTCCTTTGAGGCATTCTGAGCTGCAGACACACGTTCCTTCGGTCCTGCTTCCAGGGTTAGTCCAAAACACAATAAAACAAATATTTAATTTAATTTATACAGCCTCAGCTGTCTTGGTTCTGACTTTGGTCTCCAAAATGGAGTCCTAGGTCGAACCGACGCCTAATGTTCCCTCAAGGGGAACACGTCCTCACCTACTCCTCTCGGGAGAATTTACCTGGTGCCAACCGGATCCTCCAGTTGGACTTTTGCCCGGCAGCCCTTCGCCAGGTCTTGGTTTTTGCCTAGCAGCCCTTCGCCAGGACTTGGTTTTCGCCTAGCAGCCCTTCGCCAGGACTTGGTTTTCGCCTAGCAGCCCTTCGCCAGGACTTGGTTTTCGCCCAGCAACCCTTCGCCAGGACTTGTTTTCCTGACAGCCCATCGTCAGGTGCCTAGCAGCCCTTCGCTAGGACTTTGTTTCCTGCACTCTCAAGCAGCATTGTTAGACAACAAATAACCCTTAACTTTGAATCCTTTGCCAATATCAAAACAAGGTTCGATCTGGTGCTTCCTGCACCAACAGAAAACAATTAATACACCTTTTGGAAAAATTCTTACTCGAAAAGGGAATTTTAACTTTTTTTACTTGAAAAGGGAATTTTTCAGCTATTTTTGAAAAAACTTTTGAAGTTAGAAAAATTAAAAAATTTTAACTTTGCACTTCAAAAAACATTAAAAAAGTTTGCACTTAAAAAAAAATTAACTTTACTTTTTTTCTTACTCTCCCCCTTTTCCATATATCAAAAAACATACTTGACGATGAAAAATAGTATATCATAGCCAGTTTATTTTACAGAATTGAATTTTGAATGCATGTTGAACTAAATTGAACCAATCCTAGTGAGTCCAAACAAAAACAAACAAATTAAATTGAACTCGTTCGGGCCCTGTCTAACTCAGTTAGATACTTACTAACTGTTATATAACAGCAGCTTTCACTAGGATTAGTCAAGTTAAGTGATCTGATCAAGTTAGATTTTCTAAGCTTGAACACTTAGCTTGATTGCTGATCAAATGTATTTATCGCCCCAACTGCTCTTGATGCACTGACTTAAAGCATCTTGAGTCAAGGCATAGACCTAAGCATCTCAACCCAGTCTAGGTTATCAATCAAAGTGTCCTAATGTGCTTGTGAGATGCTGGCTTCTAGATCTATAGGAGCATGCAATTCTAGGGTTAAGTCCTAGGCTAAGTCCATTGCGTAGAAAAATCGTAGTATTAAAGGGGGTAATTTTTGAAAAATCTAAGTCGAAAAAGAATTTTAAAATTCAAAACTTAATAAGAAAAAAATTTTTCTAAAAATATGAAATACTAGTTTTGAAAAACTTTTGAAAGAGTAAATGAAAACAGTCCTAGTCTACCAAGCACAACCCTAACTGCCTTCTTAGTAAGCTAAACCCAGACTCAGGTAAGGGTTTGGTAAAGATGTCGTCTAGATTAGATTTTGAGTCCACATGTGTAAGTACGATTTCGCCTCTGGCTACGTGATCCCTAACAAAATGATATTTTACTTCAATGTGTTTGGTTCGGGAGTGATGAATAGGGTTTTTTGTAAGATTGATCGAGCTTATGTTTTCAATGAATACTTTAGTTTGGGCATAGTCTAGCTGAAATCCATAAGGGTGTGCAACATCCATAACAGTTGTGCTACATACTCTCCTAGGGCAACATATTCTGCTTCAGTTGTGGATAAGGCAACACAGTGTTATTTTCTGCTGCACCAGCTGACTAGACTGTGTCCTAATAATTGATGACTCCCACTTGTACTTTTTTATCAAGTTTACATCCGGTATAGTCTGAATCAGAGTATCCTAATAATTCAAATTTGGAGGTCCTAGAATACCAAATACCTACATTTAGGGTAGCCTTTATGCACCTAAGGATTCTTTTTACGACAGCTAGGTGAAACTCCTTAGCACAGGTTTGGTATCTCTCTCACATTCCCACTGCAAACAGGATGTCGAGTCTACTAGTAGTTAGGTATAGTAAACTATCTATCATACTTCTATATAATTTTAAATCAACTGACTTACCTTCGGGGTCATTGTCTATTTTTGCATTTGTGGCCATGGGAGTACCTAAATCCATAGAGTTTTCATTTTGAATTTTTTGATTAATTCTTTTACATATTTGGACTGATGAACATAGTTACCATCCCTAGTTTGTTTTATTTGGAGACCTAGGGAAAGGTTAATTCACCTACTAGGCTCATTTCAAACTCACTCTCCATAATCTTAACAAAACTTTTTAAAAGTCAGTATTAGTTGACCCAAAGATTATGTCATCTACGTAGATTTGGGCTATAAATGTAACGACCCGAAAATCCTCTTAATATTTTCTTTAAAATATTAAGTAGGTCTAGATAATTTTCCGAAGGATCTAGAAATACTAGTACGAACCTTAGCCTAGGAATCAAGGTTCTCTTATTAAATTGGGAAACTAAGTACTAAGGGACCTTATAGGGGCTTCCTAGTGCCATTATTATGGGTGGTTTTAGGTAAAATTTAATATAAAAATAGAGGGATTGTAATGAAAAATACTAATATAATTATGGGGGAATTTTTAAGGAATTTTCGAAAATGATAGGAAATAAATTAGAAATAAAATAGAAAATTAGTGCATGCACCAAGGATTGAACCTTGGACCTCTTATATAACCAAGCATGCACTAACCAATTCACCTAGCAAGGGAGTTCTATGAGGGAATGAAGCGGATATTAGTGAAGGTGTAGGAAGTGAAGAGTCACCAAGGGAAGAGACATCATGCCTCTTCACTCACTCCTTTTCAAAAAGTATAAATAGAAAGGAAGTTACAACTTCCTTCTTTTTCTTCATTTCTTCTTCTTCCTCCTTACTTGGCCGAAAACTCAAGTGTTCTTCCCCCTTGAGAAAAGTTCCACCAAGGACCCCCATCTTGAAGATCTAAAGCCCCTACAAGGACACAAGGACTAAGGAAAGTTTAGAGACAAGAAGGTTCTCTTGTTATCTTCGATTCGAATTTTGTAAGCGAGATCAAGGAAGGTAAAACCCCCCTCACCTGTGGTATGATAGATTTCATAATATTTATCATGATCTAAGTTTTGTTGGCATGATATGTTGGGAAAAAAATCCATGATTAGGGCTTAGGGGACTTTCGGCCAAGGCTATGGTTTGGGCCTAGGGATGTTGTAAATTCTCTTTTGTGCTCTTAAATGTTCCATGATATTATGTAAGGCATAGATTATGATATAGGGAAAATTTTGGATGCCCTAAAACCCTTCTAGGGTTTCGGCCATATTAAGTATAGGGCTAGGGATTTATTTTAAATTCCTCAAGCATGCTTAGTATGTCTTACTATGAAGTAGTATGGATGATAATAGGGATTTATATGAAATTTTTATGGGTTTGATACCCTTATAAGTTTCGGCCACACCAAGGTCAAGAGGCTAGGGGAAACTCCAACCTTTCCAAGCATGATTAATATGATTTTTATGATACCTTATGAGTAAGAATGGTGTTAAATGAACTCTTCCATGGGCTTGTTACCCTTCTAGGGTTTTCGGCCAACTTGTGTTTTAGGTCTAGGACTTGGAGTTAAGTCCACTCAAGGGTTCAAATAATCTTTCTATGGCATGATATGTAGATAAGAGATGTAATCATGATCTAGGCAAATTTTCCATGGACCCATGGTCCTTAAGACTTTCGGCCAAGACCCAACCCTAGGGTTTGGGTTGGGTTAAGATCTCAAAAATGCATATTTATAAGTTCCCATGATGCTAGTACATGGTTAAGCATGGTGTAAGGGCTTCCATATGACTAAAGCCTTAGTTTATGTGTTAAGTGACATAACTTGTATGGTTGATTTTAGGTTATGTTTTAATCATGAATATTTAGATCATATACCATGATTACATGAAATTTATGTAGGAGTATATTATGATAAATAGAATAATGCATGTATGTGATAAATGCTTATAATGAAATTATGACTCATGAAGTTATATGCATGTTTTGTGATGAATGCTATGAATTCTAGTAATATGTGTTAGGTTTATATGTAGCTTACTATTCATGTCTTATGATGGATACTAGGATCATGTATGTAAGATAAAATGTATCTTGTATGAGATGTATGTTGATTTTGTATCATGATCATGCAAGCTTTATGAACTCGGATAAGATTATGACCAGAAACATGATTATGTATGTATGTTCTATATTATGAACAAAGAATGATAAACATGAATAAAGATGATGGTTATGCCTTAATTATGAATGATAAGTATGAATGATGAAGGCATAACGATGATATGAAATAAGTATGTATGATAAGTATGAATGACAAATACGAATGATGAAGCATGCATGTTTATTTTCATGCATAAAGCTTGTACCGGACCGAAGTAAGGGTCCAAGGGATGGGTACCTTAAGAACGCCCGGTTCTGGACTACCGATTATGCTGTCCATGGTTCTGGCACTACCGAAGCTGTGCAACAGGGATGGGCACCTTAAGAACGCCCCGGTTCTAGGACTACCGACTATGCTGTCCTTACCATAGTAGGTCGAGGCTAGCTACCTCGTATTTACTTAGGGATGCGCACTATGAAGTATGTATGTGGTACATGCCAGGGGACCCAATGATGTTATGTTAAGCATTGAAAAGTATAATTTCAAAACTAAGCATCCTTATGTAGTAAATGCATTAGACTCATTCATACATCCATGTTATGCATCGCGCCGAGGTAAGTATATTTTATGCTTGTATTTATGCTCCTATTTTATGTCATGTATAAGTATGCATTATGTTTAAAGTATGCTAAGAATTATGTCATGAATAAGTATGCATTGTGTTTAAGTATGCTAAGAATTATGTCATGAATAAGTATGCATTATGTTTAAGTATGCTAAGAATCATGTCATGTATAAGTAATGCATTATGTTCATGTATGCTAAGAATTATGCCATGTATAAGTATGTTTTATGTTCATGTAGGTATGCTTTATGTCATGTATACGTTGCTTGATATATATTAAGCCATGTTCATGTATGTTCATTTATGCCATGTATGACTATGCTTATGTTTATGCTCGAAGTTATGTTATGTCAGATGTTTGATATATTTATGTTGAAGCAACATATGGTTTTAGTGAGTAGGAAAAGGGTTTTACTAATCCTATGTGCTTATAGTTTTATTT
The DNA here is from genome assembly GCA_024364735.1 of Boesenbergia rotunda. Classification (NCBI taxonomy): domain Eukaryota; kingdom Viridiplantae; phylum Streptophyta; class Magnoliopsida; order Zingiberales; family Zingiberaceae; genus Boesenbergia; species Boesenbergia rotunda. The sequence continues at coordinate 80,033 of JAGFNQ010000173.1, forward strand.
TCCTCATACCGCAGATCATGCAAGAGGCTATTAAAGGAAGCCGCAGGAGGGGCAGAAGCATGTGTGTGTGTGGCAGTGACTTGGCAGAAGATTCTTGTATTACGTTTTATGGTTATGACTAATAGATGACTTAAGACCTATGATGCTACCTTTATGGATAAGTACATACTGCTTATGATGATTATGAATAAGTCATGAAATGGTTAAGTTATGATATGATGCCATGTATGAATGTTCCATGTGTTTAGTTGCATGATTATAAGCATGTTTAGAAAAAAAAATGAATGATGATTCCGCTGCATTAAGATATTGTCTAAGTACATGTATGTTTAGCGTAACGCCGCCTCTCTCGCCACACCACGAGGTGTGGGAAAAAGGCGGGCGTTACAATAAAAATGTCTTTTTTTAAAGGTTTTAACAAATAAGGTTGAGTCAATTTGACCTTGGTTAAATCCCTTAGAAATCAGGTAGGTGGAAAGTCTTTCATACCAGGCCCTAGGTGCTTGTTTTAACCCATAAAGGGCTTTCCTAAGTTTGAACACATGCTTGGGATTGTCTAAGTCCTCAAATCCTGGGGATTGCCCAACATACACTTCCTCTTTTATGAATCCATTAAGGAAGGCAGATTTGACATCCATTTGGTATAATTTAAAGCCTCTATGGACTGCAAAAGCTAGTAACATCCTGATTGATTCAAGTCTAGCTACGGGGGCATAAGTTTCATCATAATCTAATCCTTCAACTTGACTAAACCCTTTAGCTACTAAGCGGGCTTTGTTTCTCATAATCTCACCTTGATCATTTAGTTTGTTTCTAAATACTCACTTAGTGTCTATAACTGATTTACCTTCTGGTTTAAGTACTTAGTCCTAGACTTGGTTTCTCTCAAATTGGGCTAGTTCTTTTTGCATCACAATGACCCAATCTGAGTCAAGTAGGGATTCTTCTATAGTCTTAGGTTTTATTTTTGAAATTAGTGCAATTTGACTGAGATTTCTATAGGAAGACATTGTTTTGACCCCTAAGGTTGGATCACCCAAGATTTGGTTAGATGGATGATTCAGTCTGGGTTTCTTAATTCTCCTAGAACTAGGTTCAGCCTCAGGTCCAGCTGGTAGGTTTGCTTTAGGGATCGGTTCAACTACTTGGGTTGGTTCAGCTATTGGTTCAACTAATGACTCAGTAGTTGGTTCAATTGATGGTTCAATTAATGGTTCAATTTCTTCTTGATCTTGAGTTGAAGTACTTAGGTTTGGTGGGTTGTTTAAGTTGATAGTAGGTTTTGTTATAATTTCTTCTTCGAATATTAAGTTTGTGGTTTCTTCAATTTTAAGGGTTTGTTTGTTGTAGACCCTATATGCCCTACTTGTTGTTGAGTATCCTATAAAAGTTCCTGGGGTTGATTTTGATTAGAATTTTCCTAGGTAGTTCTTAGTATTCAAAATGTGTACTTTACACCCAAACACCCTTAGATAATGTAAATTTGGTAGTCTGTGGTAATAAATTTCATAAGGGGTTCTGTTGTGTCTTCTATTTATTAGGAGCCTATTTTGAATGTAACAGGTTGTGTTTATCGCTTCTGCCCAAAATTGATTGGATAAGCTGTATTCATTGAGCATGGCCCTAGCGGCTTCCTAAAGGGTTCTATTTTTCCTCTCAACTATTCCATTTTGTTGGGGAGTTCTAGGATATGAAAATTCATGGATGTACCAATTAATTTTATAGAATTTATTAAATCTCTGATTTTCAAATTCTCCCTCGTGGTCACTGATAGGCCCACAACAGGTGTCATGGATGTGCCTCAAATTTAGATATTTATAAACTGAAAACCCTTGGCTAGCAAGATTAAATGTAGAATAGGGGCCTCATGTCGTATTTTTCCAATGACTAGTTGAATGAATGTTTAATTCGAGCTTGAAGGTTATTTGTCGTTTGATGTTTTGGGTTTTCTAGATAAAATGGGGGTTTTTGGCAATAAGGAATGAAATAACAATTCGGAATGAAATAGACTTAACTAAGCAGTAATGACTTAAGAAGTTGCAGAAACTGAACTTAACCTAGTTAACAACTAAGCACTTAAATTCAAACGATGGATGTGAATGGAAGACTTAAAAGCTAAACTTAAATGCAGGGAATTAACTGCAGAAAACTAATTACAGGGAATTAATTGCAAGACAAAGAAAATTAGAACAAAACATTCTTAAGAACTTGAATTGGAGTATAGTTGAGAACAAACTAAACAACTTGAAGACATAAATGCTTGGAACCAAAATACTATCCTAATTAAACATCAAATTAGTTTATTGACAAGACTTCCCTTTGCCGTCACACAAAAGATGAACTATGAACCCCCTAGCTCAAAAACCAATGAAGGATCTATCTCCCGGATCAAGTTGCAATGGATTGGTGCATTTGGATCTTCCTGATCGATCGCTGGACCGATCTGGACTTCCTCTGATCGAACTGGGGACCGATCAGAGGCGTGTCTGTCCGATCACAATGAACGTTCAGGAACTGGATTCACTCTGCTATTTCCTCCTTCTCGATTGACTGGATGATGATCACCCTCAGAAACTATCGGAACAGCTTCGAGAACCCCTCTACGTTGCTTCGACAGCTTCGGATGAGGGAAATCCAACAATCGACAATGGATCGATCAGTGAAAACAAGCTCCAGCAAAATCCTCTCTGGAACTTCCTATAACACAATCGATTAGCAAATTTAACCGGAAAATATACCTGGATGATCTGAAATCTTGCAGACAATGAATCTAATGCGGTCGCGCGCGATCTAAGAAGAAAACGAGGAAGAAAACGATGAAGAAACAACAAAGAACACGGAAGAACAGTGACTCTGCGACACGCGACGACAGATCTGATCGGGGAAGAAGCTGTTTTTATAGTTAGGAATGGACTACTGAGATATTCCTTGCTCAATCCAACTGTCGGATCTCTTCAGATCTGAACCCAACCTTCCAGATCTTGATCAAGGGTCAGGATCTGCCTCTCAGTAGCTTGGATCTACCAGATTTGCAACGGATGGCTCAGATTGCCCTGATCTTTGAATGGACGGCCTAGATCCTTTTGTGCATGATCCAACGGCTGAATTAACTCTGATTTGGCCCAAACTTTCAGATCTTGATCCATGGACTTGATTAACTCTATCTCAATCTTGGATTGATCAGAAGTTGACGGATGGCTCAGATCTAGCCGTTCTCTTGAATGGATGACCCATATTAATCCGATGCTTGATCATCTTGATCCGGATCCAATTCTGACTCAAGTTTGATCCAATCTGATCTAGGTCCATTATCATTTAAGCCTAAAAAATTAGATTCACATTTTAGTGCCAAAATATCTCAAATATACAAAGATTTGAATCAAAAGCCAAAATAGAAAGAATTCATGAAACCTCATGTAAATGCAAACTTAAGCATATAATAGTGGATCAAAACATGGACTTTAGAGCCTAAATTTATCAACAAAATGGTAATTATCAGTCACTCCTAAGTCTTTTAATTTGTGTGTCATTTTGATTTTCTAGTATTTTACACAAATTGTTGAATGAGTCAAATGTTTCATCTTTGGTTTTTAAGAATCTAACCCAGGTAAACCTAGAGTAATCATCAATAATTAGTAAGCAGTACTGGTTTCTGCTTAGTGACTTGGCTCCATGAGAATCAAATAGGTATAGGTGTAGGAGCTCAAGTATGGCATAGGTTAAGTCTGATTGGGTTGATTTGTGGGTTGACATGGTTTGCTTACCTTGTTGACATGAATTACAGATGGTATTTTCAAAGTTTTTAATTTTTGGTATTCTTCTAACTAGTCCAAGTTGACTTAGTTTTGAAATTAACTTTGTATGAGTGTGGTTTTAAATGTAACACCCGGAATTTTTCAGCATTTTTTTAGAAATTTTTCCAAAACAAAAAGAAACTAAACTTTTTTTTAAAGGGGTCGGAGCCAAAGCTCAAACCCGCGACCTCATATTTAGCATTAGGTTGCATTTCCATTAGGTGGTAGTAAGCATCTCGCTGGAATATGGAATCAATATTAGATAAGTAATAGTAGGCATCCTTTATGGATGATGCTTCAACTTCCACTTAGTATATAAAGGAATAGAATGAAGAGAAACCCCAGGGTTTTCTCATTCTTCTTCTTCCCTGCGAAAACAAAAGAGAGAACTAGGGTTTATCTTCATTGTTCTTGCACCCAAGAGCCGAATCTTGCGAGGGAAGTGGACGAGGGGTACCACGCTAGGTTCTACACTGGTGTAGTAAGTTTAGAAGCATAAAGAGGTAAGTAGATCACTCACCTGTGATAATAGTAGTTCTCGAATGATTTCTAAACATGATTCTAAGTCTTTTTGGTGTTTGTGATCTTAGTATAGCAAGACCAAGGTCTTGATTTGCCCCAAACCAAGTTTTTGGGATTATGGCACGCAAGGTGTTCGATAAAAGTTCTAAGTAAGACCAAGGTCTTACTAAGCCCTAGAATGAATTCTAGGACTAAGAAAGGAGATAAGAAACAAGACCAAGGTCTTGTTGTGTCTTAAGGCAAGTTTTGGGAATATTACCGTTAAGTGTTAAGTTATGCATTTTAAGCACAAACATGATTACAAGTTTAAGTATATTACTTTTATTAAGTGGCATGTACCGGGCACAAGGCCCACGAGATCTAGGCAAACTAGTAGACGCTCTATTAGGATTCGGTGGCTAGCTACCCCGAACCTATTATGGATGCGCGCATTGGTACTATGCCGGGGCCAAAGGAGGATATTTATTATTTTGAAGTATAAGAAGTATAAGAGCATATGTTTCAAGTTTTCCAATGCAAGTATTCACTTCAAGCATGTTAAGCATTTTTCAATGAACACAAAGTTTTCAAATGCAAGCATTTGTTACAAGTGTATTCATGAGCCTATTCATGTTAAGCATAGCATTTTTAGTACATATGTTTAAAAGCAAGCATTCTTGACAAAGAGCATGTTTTATATCGATTGCATGTTATTGATAGATAGGTATCTACTTACTAAGCAATTTACTTATAGTTTGCATCCTTTTACTATAGATAAAGGTATAGAAAAGATGTAAGGCAAGGAGGCTAAAGGATGGATGATTTATGTCAGTGGCGGCGGAACCGTGGAACGAGATCCTCTGGGATGAGTTTTGTTTAGTGTTCTAAGCTCTAAACAGTACAATTTTGTGAGTTTTCTTAAGTTCATGATGGTAGTAAATTCTACAAGATTTATATGTCATGATAGTTATGATTGTTTCCACTAAAGATTTTAAGTTTGATAAGCATGCTAAATGGAGTATGATTTGGTCAAAATATTATGGTTCATTTGATTGTGAGTCCTATAATTGTTGTGTAGTTGGAGTAGAATGTATACATGACTTGATCAGTGTTTCTGAAATCTAGAAACTGCAGTTCCAGACGTATCAGTCGACTGCTTCAGATAGCAGTCGACTGCCCTCAAGAAATCGAGGGAACAGAAATATTGGTCGAGTGATTTGCAGGTGTCGACTGCACCAGTCGACTGGTAACCTCATCAGTCGACTGGTCCTTGGCCAGATTTCGAACAGAAAGATTGGTCGAGTGAATTGGCCTAGGAGTCGACTGCCACCAGTCAACTGCTCAAGGAACCAGTCGACTGGTCCTGGCTGAGAAGAAAAGTGAACGTGATGGCCCACGAAGCTTAAGGCTAAGAAGAGAGGGTCGTTACAGGTTTGGTATCAGAGCAAATTTCCGCCCTTCCGGCACACTAACATCAAGCATCAATCTTGCCTCCTATCAAGTAAGAAAGTGCATATGTTTAGTTTTGTTTTCATACATATCTTTATTTGACTGTTAGTCTTAACATATGCTTTTATGTGCATGATCAGTATGTTGGTGCAAGTTGCATCAAGGATGTTCTCCTTTAAGTGTTTTAATATTTGACAATACACTTAAGTCAGTGATACAATAAACAGACAAAGGGGAGCAAAGGAGAAGTAACCTAAGTTGAAGAAAAGTCCTAGTTAATCTAGGCATCGAAACCCAAAGACCTAGCGAAGGCCTTCTAGGCACCTAGCGAAGTGCTGCTAGGCATGGAAATCCTAAGACCTAGCGAAGGGCTACTAGGCACCTAGCGAAGGGCTGCTAGGCACCTAGCGAAGGGCTGCTAGGCATCGAAACCCTAAGACCTAGCGAAGGGCTGCTAGGCACCTAGCGAAGGGCTGCTAGGCATAGAAGACCTAGCGAAGGGCTGCTAGGCACCTGGCGAAGGGCTGCTAGGCACCTGGCGAAGGACTGTTAGGGAATGAAGTCTTGGCCCAAGGGACTGGGCAACTTAGCTGAGCGATGACTAAGGACAGGAGTAGAGACGGGTCGGGGTTCGGGCGTCTCGAGATCCGAAGTAATCGGAAGCTAAGCAAAAGTCCACCCGAAGGACTGGGTGGCAACCGACTCCTGAAAGGAGTAGGTGGAAGGCATGTTCTCGGGGGTGAGAACTTGCGCCGGTTCGACCTAGGGTTTCGTGGAAATCCAAAGTCCGAACCAAGTCCTTATGGCTAACATTGTATGTATTTGTGCTTTGTGTTTTTGTATCTTGCAGGTACCAAGATTGGAAGACAAAGCAAACTAAACATGCAGGAAACCTTGAAGCAGGGCGCCCCCATCAGTGGGGCACCCCCATGCATCCAGGGCGCCCCCATCAATGAAGAAAAAGTGTAGTTAAGTGAAGCAGGCAGAACAGGTGTCAAGTGGGGCGCTTGGAGCGTTCGGGGCGCCCGAGTTCAAACCTGTTTGTGCTGTTTTGAGTCCGAAACACAGATAAGCCTTCATGAGGGCGCCCGGGAGGTCCAGGGCACCCTGGTCAAAGGTTTTATCAGCTGCGGCGAGGTCGACGCGGGGATAAGGTTTGACTGGGTTTATCGGGGCGCCCCCAGGAGGCCTATATAAGGGGCTTCGACCCCTCTGCTTCAAAAACAACTGCCAAGTGCCATTTTGATTACTCTGACCGACGACAACGTGCTAAAGATGAGGCTCTATGACCGGGAGGCTCCAGGAGGAAGTGCGCGGCACTTCGGAGGTCCAGATCGGCCGAGTTTCAAATCTTGTTTGTTCGGTTTGATTTTACTGTACCGCATTTAATTTATTTATCTTTTGATTGTAATCTTGCACTGTAAGTTGGGTTTCTCCACCTCCGGAAAGTCTGGAAAGGAGACCAATAGTGGACGGGTGTTCCCGTGCATAGGCCTTGGATGTACTGACCTTGGGGGGTCGGGAACCAAGTAAAAATCCCACTGTGTCCTTGTATTGTTATTTCTTTTTCGGTTTTATTTTCTGCTGCACTAACGCTCTGAGTAGATCGAAAGTTTTACGAAGTTTCCACGAGAGTTTTTCACGGTCGATATTCACCCCCCCTCTATCGACGGCATCGGTCCTACAATTGGTATCAGAGCGGAGCCGCTCTTCACCGGACTAACCGCCGACGGAGCAACGACGCCAGGAGTTGAGGGGGAGCCCAGGGGTGAATTAGGTACTTTTAATTTTAAAATGTCCATTTTTAAATTCCATGTTATATGCTTCACATGCAGGGAGAGAGGGCACTACAAAAATCAGTGCCCTACTCGTAAGACTCGGTCCACACCACAGGCGGCAAAGGAGCTACCAGCGACAGGAGTCCGGAGGGACAAAAATCACATCAGATGCTTCAAATGCGAGAAATTCGGACACTAAAAAATAAATGTCCGGTAAAGGTACGTAAAATTAACGTTCCGAAAAGTTGCAAAATTCCTGCACTGTCTTTTGATAACTTAGTTAATTTTTCTGATAAATTAGATTTTCTACATAGTAAAATTAATGTTTTGCATGTCAAATTAGAAAATACTGATATGACTAAAATATCAGAAATTAATTACTAAATCCAGAACATCAATTCAGTAATTTCTAAAATAAATTATCATAACTTTAATTCTAATAATTATAATTCTGATAAAATTAATTCTGATAATTTTAATTCTCATAAAATTAATTCTGATAATTTTAATTCTCATAAACTTAATTCTGATAAAGATAAAATTAAACCTAAGGATAAATTTGAATTCAAATTCGAAAATCTTAAGGATAATTCAGAATTCAAATTTGAAAATCCTAAGGATAATTCCGAATTAAAATAAAAAAACCTTAAGGATAATTCTAAAGATAAGTCTGAAGTTAGTGAAGATAATTCTGAAATTATTTTTGAGGATCATGCTAAGAATAATATTGAAGATAAAATTCTCCTAAATAATAAATTAATTATAGATAATCTTGAAGATTATTACAAAACATTAATTAGTGGCCCAAATTACTCCTCCTATTTTGCGGACACTAAATGATATAATTTTGAGGATAAGGAAGATATGAAACTATCTAAGATAAAGGCCATAATTAATAAAAATTATAAAGGTTCAAATAAATCTGAATTGTTAGAAAAATTTGAAAAGATAGATAAAGATGAAGCAGAAATTTTCGAAATAATAAAAATGATAAATTTAAATCCATAATTATTAATAAAACAAATTAATTCAATTAATTCAACAATTATTAATAATTCAATTAATTCAAATAATTAAATTAATTCAAATAATTCAATTAATCCAAATAATTAAATTATTTCAAATAATTCAAATTAAATTAAAATCAAAAAATTAAATCTTAATTAAATTCAAATTAAATTCAAATTAAATCTTAATTAAATTTAAATTAAAATTCAAATTAATTTAAATCAAATTAAATTAAATAAAATTAAATTCAAATCAAATCAAATTTGATTTTAATTAAATTAAATTCAATTCAATTCAAATTAAATTGAATTCAAATAAAATTAAATTCAACTCTAATTAATTTAAACTTCAAATAATTCTTAATTAACTTAAATCCAACTAAATCTTAAATAACTTAAACTTGAATTAAACTAAAACCTTACCCAAACCGTAATAATTAATTTAATAAAATTAAATATGTCAAAGTGGGTTGACATATTCGCGGGTTCACACGACATGTATCAAATCGGGAACATGATTCATCATTAGAAACTTAAATAAAATGATTGGACTTGCTTGACTCATGCATAATTGCCAAGTCATGTATTTGCTACTTCTTTTAAATATATGACACGTCATTCATATTTAAAATTTATGCATATATTAGAACGACTATACGAAAAAGAATAATTGAAACTTGATCAACATAGTATTGGGTGGCGGTGAGATGATAGTACGTTAGGGAAGCCAATTCTAATAAGGTCAAGTATACTCTACTTGGTCTCTTTAGACTGGTGAAACTAGCCGAAGCTACCGATCCAAGACCCAAACTAGTTAGACCAGAATTTTTTAAAAAGTAATTTTGAAAATGAAATTTCACTAAAAGGCTTTGTCAAGGAAAGGGTTGATGATCCAATAAGGCTAGTGCCAAAGAAGGCCTAGTGCCTCGCCAAGACCTGGAAGCCAATTTTTGAAATTCAAATTCAAGTTACTTCTTGTCAAATTCAAATCTAACACAAGCTTCAATTACATCTTAGAGTTAATAATCAATTAAGAAAAATGATTCAAGCATCTCACAATACACCTATAAGGCAACCATGCTTGTTGTATTGATACATCTAAAATGGGTGAGATGTTAAGGATTAATGAATTGAAAAATATTTTTCAAAATTGTTAGAATATTTTCCTAAAAATATATTTTCAAAATAGTGCTTCAACATAATAATGTTTTTATGGAATTCATGCTTGTTTGATTGCCAATACAGTATATGCTTTCAAAAAATTATATTCTTTTCAAAAATTGTTTGACTCACACAATTAGACACAAGCCTCGTAGGACAACACTAAAGTTCCTTAAGGCACTTAGATAGAGTCAAACGGTATCGGGTACAGGGGGAGTACGGTATTAGGTACAAGGGGAGTGCTTTTCATTTTTTTTGAAATGGGTTTCAAAAACTGCACTTTAAACATTACTATCATTTGAAAAATACTTTTCGAAAACTGTACTTTAAATCATTATTACTTGTGGTTTCAAAAAGGGTTTATGTTGTAAAAATTATATGTTCAAAAATTTACCTGTTTCTTTGACTTTGATAAACCCTAAAGACACAGAGGAAAAGTCCACTTCATGATCTTCAAGGACTCCTAGGATGTGTCAAATTTAGGGGGAGTCTGAGTCAAAAGAAGAATTTCAGAAAAGGTTTTTTTGCTAATTATTCATTTTTTTGTTAAATATTTCTTTTAGTCTGAATCAAACCTTAAGACTCAGAGGAAGAGTACTTGTGGTCAACAAGCTTCCCAGGACTGAGTCAAGTTTAGGGGGAGGTCAAATTAAAAGAATTATTTAATAACATATTTTCATATCTTCAGAATCTTACTAAAAATCTAAGTCTTTCAAAATACTATTATTCTATTTGTTTGTGTGACTTATGAAATTATTTTTGAAATAATGTTTACTTGGGTTGGAGAATTTCCAGGACATTTAGGAAATGTCCATGATAGTACGTTAGGGAAGCCAATTCTAATAAGGTCAAGTATACTCTACTTGGTCTCTTTAGACTGGTGAATCTAGTCGAAGCAACCGATCCAAGACCCAAACTAGTTAGACCAAAATTTTTCAAAAAGTAATTTTGAAAATGAAATTTCACTAAAAGGCTTTGTCAAGGAAAGGGTTGATGATCCAATAAGGCTACGGCCAAAGAAGGCCTAGTGCCTCGCCAAGACTTGGAAGCCAATTTTTGAAATTCAAATTCAAGTTACTTCTTGTCAAATTCAAATCTAGCACAAGCTTCAATTACATCTTAGAGTTAATAATCAATTAAGAAAAATGATTCAAGCATCTCATAATACACCTATAAGGCAAACATGCTTGTTGTATTGATACATCAAAATGGGTGAGATGTTAAGGATTAATGAATTGTAAAATATTTTTCAAAATTATTTTTCAAAATTGTTAGAATATTTTCCTAAAATTATATTTTCAAAATAGTGCTTCAACATAATAATATTTTTATAGAATTCATGCTTGTTTGATTGCCAATACAGTATATGCTTTCAAAAAATTATATTCTTTTCAAAAATTGTTTGACTCACACAATTAGACACAAGCCTCGTAAGACAACACTAAAGTTCCTTAAGGCACTTACATAGAGTCAAACGGTATCGGGTACAGGGGGAGTACCGTATCAGGTACAGGGGGAGTCCTTTTCATTTTTTTGAAATGGTTTTCAAAAACTGCACTTTAAACATTACTATCATTTGAAAAATACTTTTCGAAAACTGTACTTTAAATCATTATTACTTGTGTTTTCAAAAAGGGTTTATGTTGTAAAAATTATATGTTCAAAAATTTACCTATTTCTTTGACTTTGATAAACCCTAAAGACACAGAGGAAAAGTCCACTTCATGATCTTCAAGGACTCCTAGGATGTGTCAAATTTAGGGGGAGTCTGAGCCAAAATAAGAATTTCAGAAAAGGTTTTTTTTGGTAATTATTCATTTTTTTTGTTAAATATTTCTTTTAATCTGAATCAAACCTTAAGACTCAGAGGAAGAGTACTTGTGGTCAACAAGCTTCCCAGGACTGAGTCAAGTTTAGGGGGAGGTCAAATTAAAAGAATTATTTAATAACATGTTTTCATATCTTCAAAATCTTACTAAAAATCTTAGTATTTCAAAATACTATTATTCTATTTGTTTGTGTGACTTATGAAATTATTTTTGAAATAATGTTTACTTGGGTTGGAGAATTTCTAGGACACTTAGGAAATGTCTATGATAGTACATTAGGGAAGCCAATTCTAATAAGGTCAAGTATACTCTACTTGGTCTCTTTAGACTGGTGAAACTAGTCGAAGCTACCGATCCAAGACACAAACTAGTTAGACTAGAATTTTTCAAAAAGTAATTTTAAAAATGAAATTTCACTAAAAGGCTTTATCAAGGAATTGGTTGATGATCCAATAAGGCTACGGCCAAAGAAGGCCTAGTGCCTCGCCAAGACCTGGAAGCCAATTCTTGAAATTCAAATTCAAGTTACTTCTTGTCAAATTCAAATCTAACACAAGCTTCAATTACTTCTTAGAGTTAATAATCGATTAAGAAGAATGATTCAAGCATCTCACAATACACCTATAAGGCAACCATGCTTGTTGTATTGATACATCTAAAATGGGTGAGATGTTAAGGATTAATGAATTGAAAAATATTTTTCAAAATTGTTAGAATATTTTCCTAAAAATATATTTTCAAAATAGTGCTTCAACATAATAATGTTTTTATGGAATTCATGCTTGTTTGATTGCCAATACAGTATATGCTTTCAAAAAATTATATTCTTTTCAAAAATTGTTTGACTCAGACAATTTGACACAAGCCTCGTAGGACAACACTAAATTTCCTTAAGGCACTTAGATAGAGTCAAACGGTATCGGGTACAGGGGGAGTACGGTATGGGGTACTTGGGGACTTCTTTTCAAGTTTTTGAAATGGTTTTCAAAAGCTGCACTTTAAACATTACTATCATTTGAAAAATACTTTTCGAAAACTGTACTTTAAATCATTATTACTTGTGTTTTCAAAAAGGGTTTATGTTGTAAAAATTATATGTTCAAAAATTTACTTGTTTCTTTGACTTTGATAAACCCTAAAGACACAGAGGAAAAGTTCACTTCATGATCTTCAAGGACTCCTAGGATGTGTCAAATTTAGGAGGAGTCTGAGTCAAAAGAAGAATTTCAGAAAAGGTTTTTTTGCTAATTATTCATTTTTTTGTTAAATATTTCTTTTAATCTGAATCAAACCTTAAGACTCGGAGGAAGAGTACTTATGGTCAACAAGCTTCCCAGGACTGAGTCAAGTTTAGGGGGAGGTCAAATTAAAAAAATTATTTAATAACATGTTTTCATATCTTCAAAATCTTACTAAAAATCTAAGTCTTTCAAAATACTATTATTCTATTTGTTTGTGTGACTTATGAAATTATTTTTGAAATAATGTTTATTTGGGTTGGAGAATTTCCAAGACACTTAGGAAATATCCTTGCAGTCAACAAGGTTTTCCAGGATGGTGTCAGACTGGAAAATAAATCAAGTCAAGTAAAATATTGGGTCATCAAAAGTTCACACATTTTTTTAAAATCCACTAGCATATATTTTCAAAAGTATTATTATTTTTTTTAGCAAAACTCTGTTAATATTTACTTGAGTTTGAAAATTTTCCAGGACACTTAGGAAATGTCCTTGTGGTTAACAAGGTTTCCTAGGATTGTGTCAGACTGGAAAAGAAATCGAGTCAAGTAAAATATTATGTTTCAAAAATACGTATATTTTTCAAAGTCTCATCTTTTTCAAAAAAAAAATTAGTACTTGCAAAATATGCATAATATTTATATTTTCTAAAATAGCATTCTTTCAAAAATTATGCATTTTCCAAAAAGTACTTAATTTTTCAAAAAAAAATTCAATACATTTTTCAAAGGTACTTATATTTTTCAAAAATTTACATAATCTTTCAAAAGTACATAGCATCATTTTCAAAACTATGCATTTTTTCAAAAAATGCAATATATCATGCAATGCTTTCAAAAATTTTACACTAAGTATTTTCAAAAAGAACTAAAAGTTTTCATTATTGGTGCAAGTGTTTTCTTAAAAGTCTTTTGATGTATGACAAAGGGGGAGAGGTGTGCTTAAGTTAGAAAAATTTTCTCCCAAAAATCAAAAATGTAGTTTCAACACTTATATCATTTTTTCATTTTTTGTCTGAAGGATAGTAAGTTAGCCCCTTAAACCAATCTAACTTAAGTTATTGTCAAACATCAAAAATAGGGAGATTGTTAGTGCAAGTTGCATCAATGATGTTCTCCTTTAAGTGTTTTAATGTTTGACAATACACTTACGTCAGTGATACAATAAACAGACAAAGGGGAGCAAAGGAGAAGTAACCTAAGTTGAAGAAAAGTCCTAGTTAATCTAGGCATCGAAACCCAAAGACCTAGTGAAGTGCTATTAGGCACCTAGCGAAGGGCTGCTAGGCATCGAAACCCTAAGACCTAGCGAAGGGCTGCTAGGCACCAAGCGAAGGGTTGCTAGGCATAGAAGACCTAGCGAAGGGCTGCTAGGCACCCAGCGAAGGGCTGCTAGGCATAGAAGACCTAGCGAAGGGCTGCTAGGAACCTAGCGAAGGGCTGCTAGGTATCAAAACCCTAAGACCTAGCGAAGGGCTGCTAGGCACCTAGCGAAGGGCTGCTAGGCATAGAAGACCTAGCGAAGGGCTGCTAGGCACCTGGCGAAGGACTGCTAGGGAATGAAGTCTTGGCCCAAGGGACTGGGCAACTTAGTTGAGTGATGACTAAGGACAGGAGTAGAGACGGGTCGGGGTTCGAGCGTCTCGATATCCGGAGTAATCGGAAGCTAAGCAAAAGTCCACCCGAAGGACTGGGTGGCAACTGGCTCCTGAAAGGAGTAGGTGGAAGGCGCGTTCTCGGGGGAGAGAACTTGCGCCGGTACGACCTAGGGTTTCGTGGAAATCCAAAGTCTGAACCAAGTCCTTAAGGCTAACATTGTATGTATATGTGCTTTGTGTTTTTGTATCTTGCAGGTACCAAGATTGGAAGACAAAGCAAGCTAAACATGCAGGAAACCTTGAAGCAGGGGCGCCCCCATCAATGGGGGCGCCCCCATGCATCCAGGGCGCCCCCATCAGTGAAGAAAAAGTGCAGTTAATTGAAGCAGGCAGAACAGGTGTCAAGCGGGGCGCCCGGAGCGTTTGGGGCGCCCGGGTTCAAACTTGTTTGTGCTGTTTCGAGTCCGAAACATAGATAAGCCTTCATGAGGGCACCCGGGAGGTCTGGGGCGCCCTGGTCAAAGGTTTTATCAGCTGCGGCGAGGCCGACGTGGGGATAAGGTTTGATCGGGTTTATCGGGGCGCCCCCAACGTCCAGGGCGCCCCCAGGAGGCATATATAAGGTGCTTCGACCCCTCCGCTTCAAAAACAAATGCCAAGTGCCATTTTGATTACTCTGACTGACGACAACGCGCTAAAGACGAGGCTCTACGACCGGGAGGCTCCAGGAGGAAGTGCGCGGCACTTCGGAGGTCCAGATCGGCCGAGTTTCAGATCTTGTTTGTTCGATTTGATTTTACTATACCGCATTTAATTTATTTATCTTTTGATTGTAATCTTGCAGTGTAAGTCGGGTTTCTCCACCTCCGGAAAGTCCGGAAAGGAGACCAATAGTGGACGGGCGTTCCCGTGCATAGGCCTTGGATGTACTGACCCTGGGGGGTCGGGAACCAAGTAAAAATCCCGCTGTGTCCTTGTATTGTTATTTCTTTTTCTGTTTTATTTTCCATTGCACTAACGCTCTGAGTAGATCAAATGTTTTACGAAGTTTCCACGAGAGTTTTTCACGGTCGATATTCACCCCCCCTCTATCGACGGCACCGGTCCTACACAGTATATGCTATCTATTATGAGTATGATGATAAGTAATGTCCTTATTCTCCTTATGATATATAGTAAGAGAATGGCAAGGGGACGTCCTAGAAGGGCCTAAAATGGGGAGCAAGCTCCTAGAGGGCTAGAGGCAACAGAGGCAGTACCACCACCAAATCTCTTAGAGGTGGTGGCTTAGTTATAGAGATATTTAGCAGAACAACAGCAAGTTATTGCCACCATGATGGCTAACCAGCAGGCAACTCCTGTTACCCCGCTGGTGGCTAATGTTATGGCACCAGTTGTGACCGAAGATCCATTGGTTATATCTGTAGTCCCGGCAAGGGGGGTAAGGCAAGAAGCATACCTCATTCAGTGGCAGAAACTGAAGCCAGAGAATTTCTTAGGCACAAGCGAACCATGGGATGCTCAAGCATGGTTCAAAATGTTGGAAAGCATAGTAGAACTACTGGACTAGCCTGAGGTACAAAAGATCAAGTGCCCCTCCTTCTGCCTTACCGGAGATGCTAGAATATGGTGGGAGAGAGTCAAGGCCAAGAGAAATGTCGGCCAGATAACATGGGCTGACTTCGAGACTGAGTCTTCGAAGAATACTTTCACATGCGAGTAACCAACAAGCATTATGATGAATTCACGAAGTTCAGACAAGCAGAACTATCTGTGGATGAAGCAGTGAAGAAGTTCAACCGGCTAGCTCATTTGTACCCAGAGCTAGTTGGCACTGAAAGAGAATGAGTCAGGCTAATGCTGAAGATGTTAAGGCCTGAGATAGCTTTAAATGTGGTCAACGGTGTTAATAGGTCGCAGACCTCAGAAGAACTGATAATAGTGCTTTGATCACTGAGCACTACTTAAACAGTATAAAGGCCACCAGAATGCAACAGAAGTAAGTAGCGGTCCAAAAATCTCAGGGTAACCCACAGAACTGGAAGGGGAACCAAAATAAGAGGAAGTAGGAGGATAAGAAGACTTCAGGAAGCAACAAGGAAGCTCATCAAGCAAGTACCCCAAATATCCTCCTTGCCCAAAATATGGGAAGATGCACCCAGGAGTATGTCGCCAAGGCATGAGGCGGTGCTATATCTATGGAGTAGAAGGGCATATGGCCAAGTCTTGCCCTACCAAAGCAAACCCACCTCCACCACAGCTTATTCAGTATGGGGGAAAATCTGCACAGTTGCACAGATGCAACCAGGACTGGAGGGACCCCCTACATCAGTCAAGGGAGAGTGGAATGATAGATGTGTATACTAAAAGATTTGCTCTTTTATATATAAGATCATCTTTATTTTGAAAAGAGAATCACAACAACACTAGGTGCTTGTTTATATTAGTACATGCATAAAAGTCCTTTGCATTGTAGGTAACATGGTGTATGGTGTCACACGGAAGATTATGTTATCAGTTCCTTACTTAGTATAAGTAGAGGCTCATAGCCGAGATAGAATTGGACAAACCATCGGGATGGTTGTAGTGTAATTAGGTGTGGTTGATCTTGACCATAGAATTACACTAGTATGCTTTGAGTACATTGAACAGGACCAAAACCAGAGGTCATCCAATTTGTACGGGCTTGATAATTGGATAGGATCTCAGATTTTATTATGGAGTACGATCCCTAAATCCCGATATAATAACGGGCACATATGATTAATTATTATTTCTTTGATTTACCAATGGGCAAGATCTATTTTGTAGATCGATAGGCCCGATAAGTTGGGAGATAATATTAATTATATGGCGTGCCCTTGATTATTGATGAAATCCGTGCCCTGGTGAGTCAAGGTGATGATGCCCTCTTGATGAGCTCCAAAGGTTCATCATGTTAAACCCTGCAGGTGGATTTGATCCAATATGATGATAAGGTTGAGTGGTACAAATCAAGGACCCAGAAGTTGATTAATTTAATTTGTCAGTAAATTAAATTAATTGACGAGCATTCAATATCTTAAACACTGGGGGATGGACGACTCATAATATGTGGAGCCCATATGAAAATATGGGGGTTGGTGAGGAAGTTCAATTAAGATCCTTTAGTGGAATGGATCTTAATTAATGGATCGGGTTTAGATCCATTAGTGGGCCAAGACCCAACTCCTTCTCTTGGTCCCTAGCTTAGCCCTATAAATACCCCATGAGATCATGAAACCAAGGCTTAATCCAATACACAAGAGATCCCTAGAGCCTCTCCCTCTTTTCTCTCATACTCTCTCTCCTAGGTCAAAGGTGGGCGCCGACACTAAGGTGGAAGAAGGGATTCGGTTGAGGGCAAGGAAAAGCTTTGTTTTCCTTTTCTCCTTGAGTTACCTTCTCCTCTCTTCCCCTAAAGGTGCGGATGACTTTGGAAGGAGAGAAAGCCACTGCCGGCAGCTCTTCTTCTCCCTTGAATTTGGCCGACAATAGAAAGAAGGAAGAAGGAGAGTTGGGTGGTTGTTTGGATTGTTGTGGAGAGTTTATCTCTTCTTCTTCTTCCATTCATTCTTCCTCACCTTGCTCTTCTCTTCCTCTTGACCGTGCGCAAGTTGGGAGCAGGAAGGAGGAGCGGCGGCGCTGGCCAAAACTAGGTTTTGGGCCGGCGGTATGTAGAGAGGAGGTCCTAGGGTTTCGGCCAAGCTAGGAGGAAGAGTGAAGTGCCTTGGTCATCCCGGTTCTCGGTAGCTCGTCGCCCACACGACGTCCGGGAGGGGAGGGACATAAGGTAGAAGGCTATGAGGTAAAGGGAAGGTATAAATCTCTTTCTTTGGCTCCTATTGTTCTTATTATGCCTTGTTGATTAGCTTCGTCATTTCATGTAAATTAGTTAATTATTTTGGTGTTGTATCATAGTGAATAATTAATTAATTGGACCTCGACCATAAACACAAGAACCGGCGATCCACTCGTCATCTCTTCCACGGTCGTTCGGTTAGAAGAATTACAAAGCGCGATCTTTGTGATTGGCCAAGTTGTGATTCGTACCGAACGATACGATGACGAGATAGTCATTGGGAGACAGGTCTCCATTCGGATTAATTTTTTAATCCATAGACATGGAGAGGTCTCTCAAGGTCGACCAAGTCTTCGCTAGGGAAACCCGCCAAGCCATACCCAACAATTAGTATCAGAGCTGAGGTTTCCGATTTTGTGTGTTTAAGAATTGGTTAATTTTTTGCATTTTTCATACATTATATTTTGCTGGATGATATGTGGATGTACATAGCTAACATTGTGTTGCAGGCACAGAATTCCAACTTATCATGGACAAATATTTGATGTGTGTGAATGTTTATGCAATTGTTGTAAATTAATTAATCCTCAGGGTTGACGATGCTAGGTAGTATTTAATTTTTGAAATTAAATACGACACATGTTTAGCCGAGCTTATTATTTTACTTTCGATCTAGTTTTTATGTACACTCCTTCGTGGAGTATAGGATCGATGATGTAAATAATTATCCTAGTCATTTCGGCTCGGAAATCCCTCAAGGTGGCTTACGCAAAAGGAAGGGAATAACGGACGGAGTGACGACACGACTGGAGGCGCATTGGAGACCAAGGCCATGAAAGTTGGAAAATCTAGGGATTTCTATTTTTCATTATGTTGGTTATGTGCTTGTTGTATGAATGTGCTTGTTAAAATTCCTTGAACTAAATTACTAAGTGGGAAAGGGGCCCTAAGGGTCCTATGGCCTCCATTACAATCTGATAAGTGATGCGAACAAGTCTGCGTATCGGTTCTAAGTGCCTTCCTCCCCATCGGATGGACTGGTTCTGCGGATCACTGGGTCGGAAAAGACTATAGAAAATTATTAAAGAGTGTGTGTACTTCCCCATCGGAAGGCACATAATCGGAAATGATTTTCTTAGTGTCGTGTAATGGTAAACACTTAGATGCGAATAATAGTATCCTCCCCATCGGAGTCACTGCTATTATTTTGCAGGGCCGAAGTTAACCAACTATTAATCTTACTAATCAAAAAGTTAGGTTGACGAGATAGTAAGATTAATGGGTAAAACCTCCTCTTACGAATGTAGAAATTCATATATGTCCACACCATCGTGGCATGCAAATTTCTCAGTGTGTAGGGGTGTTGGTCAATTTTGAAAATTTATTGTTTTGAGGAATCAATTTATTTTCGAATTCTAAAGTAGTATATGTTGTGATTCTCAGGATTTTCAAAATGGTCTTTAATCCACTAGCAACAATACTTAAGGAGAATAAACTTACTGGACCCAACTATATTGACTGGAAGAGAAACCTTGACATTGTCCTTACAGCTGATGAGTACAAATTTGTACTCACCGAAAAATGTCCTGATAGGCCTAGTGACAGATCTAGTGAAGAGCAGAGGGAGCATTACATGAAATGGGTTAAGGCAGATGAGATGGAGCAGTGTTACATTCTGGCATTCATGTCGAATGTATTGCAATATCAGCATCAGGCCATGCCCACTGCTTGTGACATGATGCTGAACCTTCAGGAGCTCTTCGGGCACTAGAGTCATGCCGCTAGGCAGTTAGCGATGAAGAATCTGATGACGACCACTATGGTCGAAGGGACACTCGTAAGGGATCATGTCTTGAAGATGATGGCCCACCTTAATGAGATTGAGGTTCTTGGAGGATAAATCGACGAGGAAAACCAGGTCGATATAATACTCCAATCTCTGCCTAGGAGTTTTGAGCAGTTTCGGCTCAACTATAACATGAATAAGCATGAGTATACATTGGGGGAACTCCTGGGAGAACTCCAGGCGGCAGAGGAGTTGTTTCATCAAAGTTCGCAGGCCTTAGTAACTCAAAGGGTTTCTGCTTCTGTGCCGAAAGGTGGGAAGAAGAAGAAACAAGGAGGGTTTAAGAAGGCAGTAACATCATAGGGACCTCGGACTGGCGTGAAGAAGCCGAAAGGCCAGTGCTTCACGTGTAAGCAAACTAGACACTGGAAGGCGGACTATCTCTATCGTCAAGACAAAGGTAAACTTCGTTCTTAGTCGTTGAAACATGTTTAGCGCTGCTATCTACCAGTACCTGGTGTGTAGATACAGGAGCCGCTGACCATGTCTGCAATACTCTGCAGGGGTTCTAGGAAACCCGACGGCTAGCTGAAGGAAAAATCATGGTCTACATGGACAATGCTATGGAGGTGGCAGCAGTTGCAATGGGAGTTTTTTATTTGTCTTTTGAGAAAAATAAAGTGTTGGTTCTGAGAGATTGTTTATATATACCCTCATTTAGAAAGAATTTAATTTCAGTTTCTAAGTTAATAAAAGACGGATATTCTATTGCTTTTAATAACAGAGTTGATATAAAGAGAAATAGAGAGATTTGTTGGTGTAGGAAGCACCATATCGAACCTTGTTATGATATTGGCAAAGGATTCAAAGTTAAGTACTATTTGTGATCTAACGATGTTACTAAGTGTGTAGAAAGAAGTCCTAGCGAAGGGCTGCTAGGAGTTGAAGACCTGGCGAAGGACTGCTAGGCACCTAGCGAAGGGCTGCTAGGAGTTGAAGACCTGGCAAAGGACTGCTAGGCACCTAGCAAAGGGCTGCTAGGCATCGAAGCCCTAGCGAAGGACTGCTTGGTACCAAAGACCTGGAGAAGGGCTGCTAGGCACCTGGCGAAGGATTGCTGGGCAAAAGTCCAACCGGAGGAGCCGGTTGGCAAAAGGTAAATTCTCCTGAGAGGAGTAGGTGAGGACGCGTTCCCCGTCGAGGGAACAGTAGGCGTCGGTTCGACCTAGGGTTCCATTTGGGAGACCCAAAGTCAGAACCAAGACAGCTAAGGCTGTATAAACCTAATATTTTATTGCCTTGTTTGTTGTGGAACTAACCTTGGATGCAGGGACCAAAGGAACGTGTTTCTACAGCTCAGAATGCCCCAAAGGAGAGGGGCAGCAGCTGGGCTAGGCGCCCGGGAGGTCTCGGACGCCCAAGGTCAAAGCCAAACAAGCAGTTGAGCAAAGATTGCTTTGGAAGCTCACTGGGCCACACCCCCTCAAGCTCCTGGGCGCCCTGAGTGTCCCAGGCGCCCTGGATGCCTTGGGCGCCCTGGGTCCAAGCCAACGAAGCGATCGAATTCAAGTTAGCCGAGAAGCCTGTTGAACAAGTCAACCAGGGCACCCCCTGTGTCCCGGGCACCCCCGTCAAACTCCGAGCCCGATCCTGGAGGGATAAGGGCTGACCGAGTTCCGAATAGGGGTTTGCGGATCAAGAGGCACATGGAGGGCGCCCCCAACGTCCAGGGCGCCCCCAGGTGCACTATAAAAGGGGTTCGACCCCCAAGTCTTCAGAAAACACTCTTCTAACGCCTATACGCTCTTCGACTCAAGCGCTCTGCTCCGAAAACCTTCCATCTCGAGATTCAAGCGCCGACGACGACCCTCTGCTCCGAAGTACGATCCACAATGGGCGTCGGTAACGAAGTGTCTATTTTTATTTACTGCACTACATCTGTAACATTTTTCTCTGTAAACATTTGCGCACATATAGAATTGCCCGCAGTAAATGGTCAACGATCGTGGGCCTTGGATGAGGAGTCGACCGCGACTCCGAACCAAGTAAAAGTGCTTCAGTTCTTGTGCTGTGTTTGTTTAAATTTCCTCTACGCATTCTCTTATTCTATCCGAAACGTTTTCACTATATTCACCCCCCCCTATCGTGCTTTCTCGATCCAACAAGTGGTATCAGAGCGGGGTAGCTCAAATTTGGTGCAACCACCAATTAGAGAGTTTTTCGGATTTACGAAATTATTAATTTTATTTCTTTTCTTTTTTGTTAATTGAGGTGGTGCAACACCACTCGATCTTTATTTCAAATAAATAATATCTGTGGGTGGGTTTAAAATGATTCTGAATTCTTAGTTTTTCACCATAAGTCAAAATTGATAAAACGATTAATTTTTGAAAATTTGTCATAAATTTTTTTCCTATTATTTTAATATTTTTTCTCGAAATTCGTGCTATCTTAATTCAAGCATTTTGTTAACTCTTAATCAAATTTAAAAAAAATATTATTTTCCAAAACAAAAAAAAATTCAAACTTATTATTATTATTTTTTATTTATTTCGCCTCGAAATTCATGCAATATTTATCTTAGGCTATTTTTTCTCTCTCCCGCTATACTAATCCAACACCAAGTCTTGGTACTTTTTTGTTATTTCTTGTGTGTATGAGGTTTAAACTTAATGGCCAACCAAGAGTGGAATAGTGCCCGTCCACCGCTATTCTCCTGCGAGAACTTCAATTTTTGGAGAAATCAAATGGAGTCCCTTCTGATGGCCCACATGGACTTATGGCGGATCATCCAAACGGGATTCTCCTTTCCTGTAGAAGATGAGTTGTCAATCGAGTGGGACAAACTGGATGAACAAACGCTCAACTAAATCGAGACCGATGCAAGGCAACTGCAATCCTATAATGTGGCCTAACCAAGGAGCAACTCGAACTAGTAGGTCCATTCAGATATGCCAGAGAGATTTGGGAAAAATTGATCAACCTTCATCAAGAGATCTCAGATGAAGAAGAAGATCGGGTAAGTTATCTTGCACTTTCGGTCCAAGCACAGACAGCCGAGTCAAGTCTGAACTCGAATCCAAAGTCGAAATCGAACCAAAATCAGACGACGAATTGACTGAGATGGTAACTGATTTCAAATTCTTTTCAAAATTAGAATTAAATAATCAAACAGACACTGTACTGGTCGAGGAAGGTGTAAATTCTATTGCAGGGAAAACTCCAAAAGAACCACCAAAGAAGGAGCTTCAACCAGTACCCGAGTCTGACTCAGACACGGAATCAGAAGATGAGTCTAGATCTGAGACGGCAAGAATCAAGGGGGAGATTCCCAATAAGGAATCAAAAGGTAAGTTTTCAATATTTGAAAATCCAATATTTATCTCAAATAACGTGATTAATTCGTATAAATTAGTTAAGATTAATATGTTAGAAAACTTGATTCACAACCTTGCTGATTTTAAAAAACCAGAGTTTTATTTCAATTATGATATAACTTAGATCATTTTTGACATGTTTAATTATTTATTTTTGCTTAGAATTAGGATTGATTAGTTTAAGGACTAAAGAGTTACTTAAAACTTAAAAACCTTATATTGGGAGGAGGTGAGATGATAGTACGTTAGGGAAACCTTTCTAATAAGATCAAGTATACTCTACTTGGTCTGTTTAGTCTGGTGAAACTAGCCGAAGCTACCGATCCAAGACCCAAACTAGTTAGACCAAAATCTTTCAAGGAGTAACTTGAAGATGAATTTTCTATAAAAGGCTTTGTCAAGAAAAGGGTTGATGATCCAATAAGGCTACGACCAAAGAAGGCCTAGTGCCTCGCCAAGACCTGGAAGCCAATTATAGAAAATCAAATTCACTTTACTATTGTCATATTTGAATCTAACACAAATTTTAAGTAAATCTTAGATTTAACACTAATTTGAAAATAAAACATCTCACAAAACAGATAAGGTAACATGTTTTGTCATGTAGAACTGGGTGAGATATTTAGGACCTAATAATGTAGTTCAATCCTTTTTCAAAATCAACTCAATTGTTTTTCGAAATTAATTCTAAATGTTTTCCACTCAATATTTTTCAAAAATTGAATTTCATCTATTTTCAAAATTAACTTATCAAACTAAGTCTTGATTAAATTATACTAAGACCTAGGACATGATTGGGTCAATTATTGATTGGTAAAACCAAGTCAACATAGTCAAACCTGGTCAATACTGAAGACCCTTAAAGCACTTAGATAAAGTCAGACGAGTCGGATACAAGGGGAGTTTTTTTTTAATTTTAGATTTTTTTAAAACTTAGTATCATCTCAAAATAAGGTTTTTAAAAATTTATTCAAAAACCTTCGTATATTACTATCTCTTTGAAAAATTATTATCATATCTTTAAAAAATTATTATCATTTCAAAATATTTTTCGAAAACTGAGCTATCATTCCAAATTGTATTTTCAAAAATCTATCTCCTTGAAAATTATCATACTCAAAAGGTTGTTCAAAATTGTTCCTTTAATTTTGACAAACCCTAAGACTCAGAGGAGGATTAACTTGTGGTCAACAAGCTCCTAGGACTGTGTCAGGTCTAGGGGGAGTTCAAACTAAAAGAAGAAGTTTAAAAATACTATGTTTTCAAATAATCACTATATTTTTAAAAAATTATGCTTTACAAAAACCATTATCATTTCAAAATATTTTTCGAAAACGGGGCTTATACTTTAAAATTATCTTCATTTCAAATTGAATTTTCTAAAATTATATTACCATACTATTATTCAAAACTATTCTTTTGATTTTAGTAAACCCTAAAGACACAGAGAAAGGTCCACTTCATGATCTACAAAGACTCCTAGGATGTGTCAAATTTAGGGGAAGTCTAAATCAAAAGAAGATTTTCTGACAAGTTTTTTTAATTATTTGTTTTTGAATTATTAAATAATTCTTGTGGTTTGAACCAACCCTAAAGACTCAGAGGAAGAGTACTTGTGGTCAACAAGCTTCCTAGGACTGGGTCAAGTTTAGGGGAGGTCAAACTGAAGGATTTGCTATTTTTAAATTAATATGTTTTCATGTACTACATTATTTAAATCTGTCTGAAAACATAAGGGAGTTTGATTAAATACTTTCATTTTTTTTAAATACTTATGGAAAAATAATATTTACTTGAGTTTGAAGAATTTTCAGGACACTTAGGAAAATATCCTTGTAGTCAACAAGGTTTCCTAGGATTGTGCCAGACTGGAAAAGAAACTAAGTCAAGTAAAATATTATCTTTTAAAATAAGATTTTTCAAAAGTACTTATACCTCTCAAAAATTCTAATATTTTTTCAAAAGTACTTATACCTCTCAAAAATTCTAATATTTTTTTCAAAAGTACTTATACCTCTCAAATTCATAAAATTTTTCAAAGTACTTATGTTTTAAAGACAATTGTTCAAAAAGTACTTGTTTTTTTTTTGCATTTTTCAAAATATTCAAAACAAGTAAACTTATTGATTAATTTTTTTTAATTATCATGCATCGACTCAATAAGAATATACACTTGACTCCAGTTCTGTTTTTGAGCATCAATTCTTCATTATTTCAAAATTGTGTTACTTAGAAATTATCCTTATTCTCTCACTCAAATATTTATGTTTTCAAAACCCATAAGCTCTGATACACAAATTTAAAATGTCTTTCAAAATATATTTTTCAAGAGTTCTTTATTGATATATGGACAAGGGGGAGAGTAGAAAAAGTGAAAATTAAATTCTTCCTTAAACTTTTTCCCCTTTTCAAAGAAAGTTTATCTTAGAAATGGTCTAAAACATAAGGAGAAGAATTTCACATTAAGGGGGAGAGAAAGGAAAGAGAGAAAGGAATTTTTTTAAAATTTTTATCTCTTTTTCAAAAAGTGCTTCAAAAATTTCTAAAGTATTTCTAAGTGTTTCAAAATTTTTTAAGTGCATGTTTTTTTCCTAAGTAAAATTTTTCTTAGTAAACAAAATTTGTCTGAGCAAAAACTTTTTGAAAATTTTGGGAAATGTTTCTAAGAAAAGTTTTTTTTGGTGAAAAACTTGACGAAAAATTTCTTAAATATTTTGTCTTTCAAAATGCACAAAAGTGTTTCCAAGCAAATTTTTCTAAGTGTGCAAATTTTCCTTGGTAAACAAATTTTTTCCCAATTCTCAAAGTTGAATTGTTTTTAAGGGAAATTTGGCTTCAAAATTTTGCCTAACTAAACTTTTTTAGTAAAATTCTTTTTGCAAAGCCTTGTAAGTAAAAGTTTTTTAACAAAATTTAGTCTTGCAAAACTTTTCTAAGTGTAAAAAGTTTTTTGGTGCAAACGCTTTAACTCTATTTTTTGAAACAAAAAACATTTTGTCAAAAACATGAAACACTTAGAAGTTTTACAAAAACTGCATCCCTATTAGATATCTTGTTCACCCATGAATATTTTTGATATATGTTAAAGGGGGAGGAAAGGTCAAAGTTAAGTGTTTTATGTGTTTTATAACACAATTATTCAGGGGGAGTAAGTTAAGTGTTTTATGTGTTTATAACACATATATTCAGGGGGAGTATGAGAAAATTTTTATTTTTCCTATTCGAAATTACATTGGTCTTAGACTTTATACTGTTCAAAATTGCTATATTTAATTGGTCTTAACCTTATTGCTTAATCTGTTATAATTTTTACTTAACTTTGAAATGTGTTGTCATAAATCAAAAGGGAGGAGATTATTGGTGCAGGAAGCACCATATCGAACCTTGTTTGGATATTGGCAAAGGATTCAAAGTTAAGTACTATTTGTGATCTAAGGATGTTACTAAGTGTGCAAAAAGAAGTCCTAGCGAAGGGCTGCTAGGCATTGAAGACCCGGCGAAGGACTGCTAGGCATCTAGCGAAGGGCTGCTAGGAGTTGAAGACCTGGCGAAGGACTGCTAGGCACCTAGCGAAGGGCTGCTAGGAGTTGAAGACATGGCGAAGGACTGCTAGGCACCTAGCGAAGGGCGGCTAGGCATCGAAGCCCTAGCGAAGGACTGCTAGGCACCGGGCGAAGGACTGCTTGGTACCAAAGACGTGGCGAAGGGCTGCTAGGCACCTGGCGAAGGATTGCTGGGCAAAAGTCCAACCGGAGGAGTCGATTGTCAAAAGGTAAATTCTCCTGAGAGGAGTAGGTGAGGACGCGTTCCCCGTCGAGGGAACAGTAGGCGTCGGTTCGACCTAGGGTTCCATTTGGGAGAACCAAAGTCAGAACCAAGACAGCTAAGGCTGTATAAACCTAATATTTTATTGCCTTGTTTGTTGTGAAACTAACCTTGGATGCAGGGACCAAAGGAACGTGTTTCTACAGCTCAGAACGCCCCAAAGGAGAGGGGCAGCAGCTGGGCTAGGCGCCCAGGAGGTCTCGGGCGCCCAAAGTCAAAGCCAAACAAGCAGTTGAGCAAAGATTGCTTCGGAAGCTCACTGGGCTAGGCACCCTCAAGCTCCTGAGCGCCCTGAGTGTCCCGGCGCCCTGGATGCCTCGGGCGCCCTGGGTCCAAGCCAACGAAGCGATCGAATTCAAGTCAGCCGAGAAGCCTGTTGAACAAGTCAAGCAGGGCGCCCCCTGTGTCCCGGGCGCCCTCGTCAAACTCCGAGCCTGATCCTGGAGGGATAAGGCTGACCGAGTTCCGGATAGGGGTTTGCGGATTAAGAGCACGTGGAGGGCGCCCCCAACGTCTAGGGCGCCCCAGGTGCACTATAAAAGGGGTTCAACCCCCAAGGCTTCAGAAAACACTCTTCTAACGCCTCTACGCTCTTCGACTCAAGCGTTCTGCTCTGAAAACCTTCCATCTCGAGATTCAAGTGCCGATGATGACCCTCTGCTCCGAAGTACGATCCACAACGGGCGTCGATAACGAAGAGTCTATTTTTATTTACTGCACTACAACTGTAAAATTTTTCTCTGTAAACATTTGCGCACATAT
The DNA here is from genome assembly GCA_024364735.1 of Boesenbergia rotunda. Lineage (NCBI taxonomy): Eukaryota > Viridiplantae > Streptophyta > Magnoliopsida > Zingiberales > Zingiberaceae > Boesenbergia > Boesenbergia rotunda. The sequence continues at coordinate 107,957 of JAGFNQ010000173.1, forward strand.
AGAATTGCCCGCAGTAAACGGTCAACGACCGTGGGCCTTGGAGTAGGAGCCGAACGCGACTCCGAACCAAGTAAAAGTGCTTGAGTTCTTGTGCTGTGTTTGTTTAAATTTCCGCTACGCTTTCTCTTATTCTATCCGAAACGTTTTCACGATATTCACCCCCCCCCCTCTATCGTGCTTTCTCGATCCAACAAGATTATCTATTCAGGTACTATGGTTGGCAATCTGTACACTCTAGAACCAAAGACTCCCACGACACAAACAGATGATAATAGCTCATCATCTAACCTAAATAAGAGAAAGGAACCTTCTAAGATGAATCAGACGTATCTTTGGCACTTTAGGCTTGGTCATATTAACCTTAGTAGGATTCAGAGGTTGATAGCTGATGGACCCTTGAGCTCATTGGTGGTGGAAGACTTCTCAACCTGTGAGTCTTGCTTGGAAGGTTGGATGACCAAGAGGCCTTTCAAGGCTAAGGGGTACAGGGCCAAAGATGTGCTAGAACTGATCTATTCTGATTTGTGTGGTCCAATGTCCATCCAGGTTAGAGGTGGCTTTGAATACTTCGTCACATTCATTGATGATTATTTAAGGTACGGATACATTTATCTGATACGCCGCAAGTCTGAATGCTTTGATAAGTTCAACGAATTCAAGGCTGATGTGGAGAAACATCGAGGTAAAGGTATCAAGACACTACGATCTGATCGTGGTAGTGAGTACCTCTTTGGAGAATTTAAGACCTTCCTATCAGAGGCTGGGATTCAGTCTCAGCTGGCTCCACCCGGTATGCCCCAACAGAATGGTGTGGCAGAAAGATGGAATAGGACTCTTATAGAAATGGTTAGGTCAATGATGAGCTACTCTGACTTACTTGATTCGTTCTAGGGATATGCTCTGGAAACGGCAGCATACATTCTGAACTTGGTACCATCTAAGTCAGTCCCTTTTACTCCCACAGAACTATGGACTGGGCGCACGCCTAGTCTAGGACATGTTCGAATTTGAGGTAGTCTAGCACATGTGCTGAAGGGAGATACTGATAAGTTGGAATCTCGTACGGAAGTACGTCTGTTCATAGGCTATCCTAGGGGAATGAAAGGTGGTCTGTTCTATAGTCCTAAGGATCAGAAGGTAATCGTTAGCACGAATGCCAGATTCTTAGAAGAAGACTATGTAATGAACCATAAGCCCAAGAGTAGACTAGTGCTTGAAGAGTTAAGAGGGGGCGTTCTGACGTTAGGACCAACTGTACAAGAGGATACACCACAAGTCACTATACCACGTGTCACAGAGGATACACAGGTGGTACCTCGTCACAGTGGGAGGGTTGTCATACAGCCTGAGAGGTTCATGTTTTTGGGAGAGTCTTCGGACTTGGTCTCTGATAAATATGAACCGGATCCCTGGACCTATGACGAGACCCTCCAAGATAAGGATGCATATTCTTGACAAAGGGGAATGAACTTTGAGATAGAATCTATGGATTCTAATCATGTCTGGGAGCTAGTAGAACCACTTGATAGTGTAAAAGCCATTGGATGCAAGTGGATCTACAAGAGAAAGAGAGGATCAGACGGGAGGGTTGATACCTTCAAAGCTAGGCTAGTTGCGAAAGGATACACTCAGAAAGAAGGTATCGATTATGAAGAGACCTTTTCGCCGGTAGCTATGCTTAAGTCTATCCGGATTCTCTTATCTATTGTAGCTCATATGGACTATGAGGTATGGCAGATGGACGTCAAGACAGCTTTCCTTAATGGAAGTCTTGAGGAGACCATCTACATGAAGCAACCAGAAGGGTTCATTACAAAGGGCAAAGAGTATCTAGTATGCAAGCTTAATCGATCCATTTATTGATTGAAGCAAGCTTCGTGATCTTGGAATATCCGCTTTGATGAGGTGATCCAGTCGTACGGATTTATTCAAAGCCCGGATGAATCATGTGTATATAAGAGGTGTGACGGAAACGTAGTGGTGTTTCTTGTACTTTACATAGATGACATTTTGTTAATTGGCAATAATATCAAAGTGTTATCAGACGTAAGGGTTTGGTTGTCAAAACAGTTTGATATGAAGGACTTGGGAGAAGCGGGACACATCCTTGGGATCAAGGTCATAAGGGATCGCCAGAAAAGGATGTTGTGCTTATCCCAAGCTTCATATATTGACATTGTCCTGGCTCATTTTAGCATGGAAAATTACAAGAAGGGTTTTCTACCCTTCAGGCATGGGGTTCCTCTATCTAAGGAGATGTGTCCGAAAACATCAAAAGAGATAGAGGAAATGAAGGCGGTTCCTTATGCATCGGCAGTAGGAAGCCTCATGTATGATATGTTGTGCGCGAGACCAGATATCTGTTTTGTCGTGGGCATGATTTGCAGATATCAAAGTAACCCAAGACCGAGACATTGGACTATGATAAAGCATATATTGAAATACCTAAGACGGACTAGGGATTATATACTGGTTTACCGGGCAGACCAATTAGTCCCTGTGGGTTATACGGACTCAGATTTCCAGTCAGACAGGGACAAGAGTAAGTCTACCTCAGGGTTTGTGTTTACTATAGGAGGTAGAGCCATTGTTTGGAGGATTGTCAAGCAGAAATGCGTGGTGGACTCCACCATGGAAGCTGAGTATGTGGTAGCCTCAGAGGCAGCCAAGGAAGTTGTATGGCTCAGGAACTTCATCATGGACTTGGATGTGATTCCTAGTCTACCCAGATCTATTACAATCTTTTGTGATAACAGTGGTGCAGTTGCAAACTCGAACGAACCACGAGCCCATAAGGCGAGTAAACACATAGAGCGCAAGTACCACCTGATACGAGAAGTCGTAGAGCGAGGAAAAGTGGTTGTCGCCAAGATTGCATCAGAGGATAACCTGGCGGATCCTTTCACTAAAGCTCATCCAGCTAGAGCTTTTGATAGGCATGTGAAGCATATGGGAGTCAGATGTATGGAAGTAAGAGAACAACAAAGTCTTTGAGTATAAGTGAGAGATTGATAGATGCCTATACTAAAAGATTTGATCTTTTATATATAAGATCATCTTTATTTTGAAAAGAGAATCACAACAACACTATGTACTTGTTTATATTAGAACATGCATAAAAGTCCTTTACTTTGCATTGTAGGTAACATGGTGTGTGGTGTCACATGGAAGATCATGTTATTAGTTCCTTGCTTAGCATAAGTAAAGGCTCATAACTGAGATGGAATTGGACAAACCATCGGGATGGTTGTAGTTGTAACGCCCGCTTTTTTTTTTTTTTTATAGACCATCATAAAGCGGCGTTACGTTAACATACTTAGGCATGTAGACATCATAATGCAGCGGAAAACTTTAAACTTACACCTACATGCACTTACTACCATTCCTACCATCATAACATGGAAACTTGGCATATTAACTTTATACTTAGCATCATATCATACTTAGCATCATGCCATATTTTAGCATCATATCATACTTAGCATCATGTCATAGAGTCATATTCACGTACTTAGTAGTAAAGGTAGAGTTCTATCATAAGACAAACAACCATATGGTCTCTTGGCCAAGTCACTATCACACACATTCTGCAATGCCCTCCTGCTGCTTCCTTTTTATCCCCTTGCGTGATCTGCGGTATAAGAAAATAAGACTATAAGCACACAGGCTTAGTAAGACTCTTTCCTACTCACTAAAACCGTCCGTCACTTAATCATAAACATATGAAACATTAGCATACTTAATGCTTTACTTAGATCATCATCCTTATCATCACTTAGCATTCATTCGACATGTCGTGGACATGGCTTCATCACATTCATAGCATGGCATAAACATAACCATAAACATTCACGTATGGCATCATACTTGACATAAACATAAACATCGTAAACATTCATAGCATGGCATAATACTTGACATAGACATAAACGTCGTAAACATTCATAGCATGGCATAATACTTGGCATAGACATAAATAAAATCATGGCATAACCTAATTAAAATCATGGCATCATATACTAACATGAGCATAAATAAAATAATGGCATTCCAACATAACATAAACATGACTAAATCATGGCATCCTAAACTAACATGAACATAAATAAAATCATGGCATCCTAACCTAGCATAAACATAATTAAATCATGGCATCCTAAGCTATCATGAACATAAATAAGATCATGGCGTCCTAACTAAGCATAAACATAATTAAAGCATGGTATTCTAAACTAGCATAAAATCATGGCATCCTAACTTAACATAAACATAATTAAATCATGGCATGAGCATAATAAAATCATGGCATAGACATAAATAAAATCATGGCATAAACATAAATAAAATCATGGCATAAACATAAATAAATAATGGCATCCTAACCTAGCATAAACATAATTAAATCATGGCATCCTAAACTATCATGAACATAAATAAGATCATGGCGTCCTAACTTAGCATAAACATAATTAAAGCATGGTATTCCAAACTAGCATAAAATCATGGCATCCTAACTTAACATAAACATAATTAAATCATGGCATGAGCATAATAAAATCATGGCATAGACATAAATAAAATCATGGCATAAACATAAATAAAATCATGGCATAAACATAAATAAATCATGGCATAAACATACTTTTCATAAACATACCTTTCATAACATAATGCATAGCATAAATGGATGCATGTAGCAACTGTGCATATATATATATAAGGATGCTTAATCTTGAAAACATGCTTTTAAATACTTGAACATAATCATAACATGCATTGGGCCCTGGCTTGTACCACATTCATTCATCATATGCGCGCATCCCTAAGTAAATACGAGGTAGCTAATCTCGACCTACTAGGGTAAGGACAGCATCATCGGTAGTCCCCGAACCGAGGCGTTCTTAAGGTGCTCATCCCTGTTGCACAGCTTCGGTAGTGCCAGAACCGTGGACAGCATAGTCGGTAGTCCCGAACCGGGGTGTTCTTAAGGTGCCCATCCCTTGGACCCATACTTCGGTCCGGTACAAGCCCATTCATAAAATAAAATACTTTACATGCTTCATCATTCATAAGTCATTCATGGCATACTTATCATAACATAACTTGTTACGGCTCAGCCCGTCTACCGGCCCATTTACCGGTCCTTATGACCGTCGTACCGTCGACCATCGACCGTGCCGTTTAGCATATTCATTCATTCATCATACTTAGCCTTCATTCATCATTTTCATTATTAGACATGGCATAGGTACACATCATTCATATAGCATGGCATACACACACAAGCATGGCATACATTCATATCATTCATAAGACATGGCATACATACATATCATTCATACATCATGTCATACATACATATCATTCCTAAATCATGGCATATGTCTAAACATTCTATGACCTAACGTATATTTCATGACATATAAGCTATAGGTTTAGTTAACATGGTATCCCTCCACCTTACTTAAGCATACCTCCTAATCACCTATACCCTAGGGTATTCTAGGGTACCTCAAAAATTCCCAAAAATTTCACTTAACTTCTAAACATCATAAGGGAACATTAAATAACATTCTAAAGATTTTTGGCATATTTTTAGACCTTTAAAACATGCTGTCCGAAACCCTTGAACCTAAGGTTCTGGGTTTTGCTTCTTTCATGTTGGCCGAAACTCTAGGGTGTCCTTGAGTACTCTAAAAATTCCCAAAAATTATAATTAACTTCTAAACATCATAAGGGAACACTAAATAAGATTATCATGATTTGTAACATATTTTTAGACCTTTAAAACATGCTGGCCGAAACCCTTGAACTTAAGGTTCTGGGTTTTACTTCTTTCATGTTGGCCGAAACTCTAGGGTGTCCTAGAGTACTCTAAAAATTCCCAAAAATTATACTTAACTTCTAAACATCATAAGGGAACACTAAATAACATTATCATGATTATTAACATATTTTTAGACCTTTAAAACATGCTGGCCGAAACCCTTGAACTTAAAGTTCTGGGTTTTGCTTCTTTCATGTTGGCCGAAACTCTAGGGTGTCCTAGAGTACTCTAAAAATTCCCAAAAATTATACTTAACTTATAAACATCATAAGGGAACACTAAATAATATTATCATGATTTTTAACATATTTTTAGACCTTTAAAACATGCTGGCCGAAACCCTTGAACTTAAAGTTCTGGGTTTTGCTTCCTTCATGTTGGCCAAAACTCTAGGGTGTCCTAGAGTACTCTAAAAATTCCCAAAAATTATACTTAACTTTTAAACATCATAAGGGAATACTAAATAACATTATCATGATTTTTAACATATTTTTAGACCTTTAAAACATGCTGGCCGAAACCCTTGAACTTAAAGTTCTGGGTTTTGCTTCCTTCATGTTGGCCGAAACTCTAGGGTGTCCTAGAGTACTCCAAAAATCCCCAAAAATTACAATTAACTTCTAAACATCATAGGGGAACATAAAATACTATTATCATGATTTTTTAACACATTTCTAGACATTTAAAACATGGTGACCGAAACCCTTTGAACATAGGAACCTTGATTTTGTTTCCCTTCAACATTAAATCCGAAACTAACCCATATATCATGCCAAAAATCATGGAAATCATAGGTAACTATTATACCATAGGTGAGGGAGTCTTACCTTAGATTTCTTGATTTTTTTAGACCTTGGATGGAAAGAAGGAAGAAGACTTGACCACACCTAGCCCTTGGAAACTTGAGAAGACCTTAGATCTTGGAGGATGAGACTTTTTGTGAAGTTTTCTCAAGGGAGAAGTCCTCCTTGAGTGCTCGGCAAGAATGGAGAAGGAAGAGAGAAGCAAATGCAATTTATGGCATGAAGAATGAAACTCCCAAACCCCCTTATTAATCAACCATTAAAGTGGTGAATGAAGAGTTTTCCATGGCCCTTCATCTTCTTCTACCATTTAACCACCATTCACTCCGTTTCCTCACAAGAATTTCTTGCTAGGTGAGTTGGTTAAAGCATTCTTGGTTGTACAAGAGGTCCAAGGTTCAATCCTTGGCCCATGCACCTTTATTTTTATTTTATTTAATCCTTTTTCTTATTTTCGAAAATTCCCCTTTTATTTCGAAAATTCTCCAAAAATGACCCATAATTATGCCAATATTCCTAAATAAAATTCTTTTATATTTATATTAATTTTACCCAATTACTACCCATTTTTGGAGCTCATTTAAAGCCCATTAGTACCAAATCTCTTTATTTAAATGGGGAAATTAGACTAATATTTACCCAAAATCATGCTAATATATCCAATTAAATCCTATTTATATTTATACTAACTTTTACCTAAAATCCACCGATAATTATGGTACTAGCAAGCCCATATAAGGCCCATTAGTGCCCTTTTTTCCTAATTTAAATGGAAAAACATGGATTTTCTAGGCCCAAGTTTGCATTAATATTCCTTGGTCCCTTGGAAAATTATCTAAACATGCTTAATATTTTAATAAAATATTAAGAGAATTTTCCGGGTCGTTACAATCCCCCATACCTCTTGAAAGTTCATCCTCGAACTTAGAATAACTCCGGGTACTTGCGCCTCATCTCGTCCTCGCGTTCCCAGGTAGCTTTTTCGAACCGTTGACTTTGCCATATGACCTTGACTAAGGGTACCTCCTTACTCCTCAGCTTCCTGACTTCCCTATCCAAAAATCTGGATGGGTCTGCTCTCATAGCTTAGGTCCTCTTGTACTTGCACTGTCTGCGGCTCGATCACCCGGTCCATATTTGGAATACACTTTTTAAGCAGGGACACATGGAATACGTTATGGATAGCTGACATCTCTGAAGGTAGCTCCAGCTCGTATGCCACCTTATCGACTCTTTTCAGAATCAGGTACGGCCCCACATAGCACGGACTTAGTTTTCCTTTCTTCCCAAATCTGGTCACTCCCTTCTTCATACCGGACCACCAAAACTTCTCCTTCAGATCCTGATACATCTTGGTGGATCCTGGATGCATCAAGTAAGGGGTTCTGTGAGCTTCTACCAGTATCTCCTTTCGAAGCTCCGGATCACTAGGGATACATAGACGATCCCTAATGTAGAGTATTCCACCTTCGGCGATAGGAAAACTATCGCCCTTTCCTTCTAGGACCTCCTGTTTTATTTTCTGGAGACTCAGATCACCATTTTGTTTTTCCAATATGTCGTCACATAGCGCGGGTGATATTGTCATGGTGGAAAGTCGCCCGGAGATGACTTCGACCCCAAAATTCATAATTTCTTTTTCAAGTGGTCGGGATAATTTAGATATGGACATCAAGGTGGCACTTGACTTCCGGCTGAGTGCATCGGCCACTTTGTTCGCCTTTCCTGGATGATAGAAGATCTCGCAGTCGTAGACCTTCACCAACTCGAGCCATCGGCGTTGTCTCATATTCAGGTCTTTCTGAGTGAAGAAATATCGCAGACTCTGATGGTCTGTATAAATCTTACACTGCGCTCCATATAGAGATAACGCCTCCATATTTTAAGAGCGAAGACCACCGCGACCAGTTCCAGATTATGAGTGGGGTAATTCTGTTCATATTCCTTAAGTTACCTAGAGGCATAAGCAATGACCATACCACTCTGCCTAAGTACAGCTCCAAGTCCTAGCTTGGAAGCATCGTTGTATACATCGAAGTTCTGATTATTTCTTTGACCTATAATTGGCTAATGTCATTATTAACTCCATGATATAATTATATGCATACATCATAGTTATATACTTATTTTAATCATGGGTACCTAATAATAATAGTATGCTTCCGAATATTAATTCTCAACCCGGGTTACGAATTATATTAGTTGTATGATTATTATAGAATAGGTGAGATCCTACTTATTATATTACCATAAAATAACTTAAGGTAGTCTTATATATTATATATAAGGCATCAGTAACCCATAACCTATAATAAGTATTAACATAATTAGAACCCTACCCTATGCGTCCCTACCTAAGTTGTACCATATAACCTATACCATTAATTATATCAGCACTAATATCATGGAACTAATGCTATACGCTAACATAGGTGAGAGTGTTATAATCTCCTGTGGGTAGGTTATCAGATAATTTTCTACATGTGACTATGTTATAGATTATACATAATATCATAAATTATAGTTTCTTTTCTACGCCTATATTATTCTAAATATTTAATTCCTAAAATAAGATAAAGCATCATTCATCGTTACATATCATAACGTACTTTTCATCATAAATATCATTCATACTGGCATACCTTAAAATCATAAAACATCTTCCTACTATAAGATATGTAAAGAGGTACTTACTTGGAAGCGGCAGGAAGAGGGCTTGATGTGTGTGTAGTGAGATGGTTACTGCTCTGATACCAACCTGTAACGCCCGCTTTTTTTTTTTTTTTATAGACCATCATAAAGCGGCGTTACGTTAACATACTTAGGCATGTAGACATCATAATGCAGCGGAAAACTTTAAACTTACACCTACATGCACTTACTACCATTCCTACCATCATAACATGGAAACTTGGCATATTAACTTTATACTTAGCATCATATCATACTTAGCATCATGCCATATTTTAGCATCATATCATACTTAGCATCATGTCATAGAGTCATATTCACGTACTTAGTAGTAAAGGTAGAGTTCTATCATAAGACAAACAACCATATGGTCTCTTGGCCAAGTCACTATCACACACATTCTGCAATGCCCTCCTGCTGCTTCCTTTTTATCCCCTTGCGTGATCTGCGGTATAAGAAAATAACACTATAAGCACACAGGCTTAGTAAGACTCTTTCCTACTCACTAAAATCGTCCGTCACTTAATCATAAACATATGAAACATTAGCATACTTAATGCTTTACTTAGATCATCATCCTTATCATCACTTAGCATTCATTCGACATGTCGTGGACATGGCTTCATCACATTCATAGCATGGCATAAACATAACCATAAACATTCACGTATGGCATCATACTTGACATAAACATAAACATCGTAAACATTCATAGCATGGCATAATACTTGACATAGACATAAACGTCGTAAACATTCATAGCATGGCATAATACTTGGCATAGACATAAATAAAATCATGGCATAACCTAATTAAAATCATGGCATCATATACTAACATGAGCATAAATAAAATAATGGCATTCCAACATAACATAAACATGACTAAATCATGGCATCCTAAACTAACATGAACATAAATAAAATCATGGCATCCTAACCTAGCATAAACATAATTAAATAATGGCATCCTAAGCTATCATGAATATAAATAAGATCATGGCGTCCTAACTTAGCATAAACATAATTAAAGCATGGTATTCTAAACGAGCATAAAATCATGGCATCCTAACTTAACATAAACATAATTAAATCATGGCATGAGCATAATAAAATCATGGCATAGACATAAATAAAATCATGGCATAAACATAAATAAATAATGGCATCCTAACCTAGAATAAACATAATTAAATCATGTCATCCTAAACTATCATGAACATAAATAAGATCATGGCGTCCTAACTTAGCATAAACATAATTAAAGCATGGTATTCCAAATTAGCATAAAATCATGGCATCCTAACTTAACATAAACATAATTAAATCATGGCATGAGCATAATAAAATCATGGCATAGACATAAATAAAATCATGGCATAAACATAAATAAAATCATGGCATAAACATAAATAAATCATGGCATAAACATACTTTTCATAAACATACCTTTCATAACATAATGCATAGCATAAATGGATGCATGTAGCAACTGTGCATATATATATATAAGGATGCTTAATCTTGAAAACATGCTTTTAAATACATGAACATAATCATAACATGCATTGGGCCCTGGCTTGTACCACATTCATTCATCATATGCGCGCATCCCTAAGTAAATACGAGGTAGCTAATCTCGACCTACTAGGGTAAGGACAGCATCATCGGTAGTCCCCGAACCGAGGCGTTCTTAAGGTGCCCATCCCTGTTGCACAGCTTCGGTAGTGCCAGAACCGTGGACAGCATAGTCGGTAGTCCCGAACCGGGGCGTTCTTAAGGTGCCCATCCCTTGGACCCATACTTCGGTCCGGTACAAGCCCATTCATAAAATAAAATACTTTACATGCTTCATCATTCATAAGTCATTCATGGCATACTTATCATAACATAACTTGTTACGGCTCAGCCCGTCTACCGGCCCATTTACCGGTCCTTATGACCGTCGTACCGTCGACCATCGACCGTGCCGTTTAGCATATTCATTCATTCATCATACTTAGCCTTCATTCATCATTTTCATTATTAGACATGGCATAGGTACACATCATTCATATAGCATGGCATACACACACAAGCATGGCATACATTCATATCATTCATAAGACATGGCATACATACATATCATTCATACATCATGTCATACATACATATCTTTCCTAAATCATGGCATATGTCTAAACATTCTATGACCTAACGTATATTTCATGACATATAAGCTATAGGTTTAGTTAACATGGTATCCCTCCACCTTACTTAAGCATACCTCCTAATCACCTATACCCTAGGGTATTCTAGGGTACCTCAAAAATTCCCAAAAATTTCACTTAACTTCTAAACATCATAAGGGAACATTAAATAACATTCTAAAGATTTTTGGCATATTTTTAGACCTTTAAAACATGCTGTCCGAAACCCTTGAACCTAAGGTTCTGGGTTTTGCTTCTTTCATGTTAGCCGAAACTCTAGGGTGTCCTAGAGTACTCTAAAAATTCCCAAAAATTATACTTAACTTCTAAACATCATAATGGAACACTAAATAACATTATCATGATTTTTAACATATTTTTAGACCTTTAAAGCATGCTGGCCGAAACCCTTGAACTTAAGGTTCTGGGTTTTACTTCTTTCATGTTGGCCGAAACTCTAGGGTGTCCTAGAGTACTCTAAAAATTCCCAAAAATTATACTTAACTTCTAAACATCATAAGGGAACACTAAATAACATTATCATGATTATTAACATATTTTTAGACCTTTAAAACATGCTGGCCGAAACCCTTGAACTTAAAGTTCTGGGTTTTGCTTCTTTCATGTTGGCCGAAACTCTAGGGTGTCCTAGAGTACTCTAAAAATTCCCAAAAATTATACTTAACTTCTAAAAATCATAAGGGAACACTAAATAATATTATCATGATTTTTAACATATTTTTAGACCTTTAAAACATGCTGGCCGAAACCCTTGAACTTAAAGTTCTGGGTTTTGCTTCCTTCATGTTGGCCAAAACTCTAGGGTGTCCTAGAGTACTCTAAAAATTCCCAAAAATTATACTTAACTTCTAAACATCATAAGGGAATACTAAATAACATTATCATGATTTTTAACATATTTTTAGACCTTTAAAACATGCTGGCTGAAACCCTTGAACTTAAAGTTCTGGGTTTTGCTTCCTTCATGTTGGCCGAAACTCTAGGGTGTCCTAGAGTACTCCAAAAATCCCCAAAAATTACAATTAACTTCTAAACATAATAGGGGAACATCAAATACTATTATCATGATTTTTTAACAGATTTCTAGACATTTAAAACATGGTGACCGAAACCCTTTGAACATAGGAACCTTGATTTTGTTTCCCTTCAACATTAAATCCGAAACTAACCCATATATCATGCCAAAAATCATGGAAATCATAGGTAACTATTATACCACAGGTGAGGGAGTCTTACCTTAGATTTCTTGATTTTTTTAGACCTTGGATGGAAAGAAGGAAGAAGACTTGACCACACCTAGCCCTTGGAAACTTGAGAAGACCTTAGATCTTGGAGGATGAGACTTTTTGTGAAGTTTTCTCAAGGGAGAAGTCCTCCTTGAGTGCTCGGCAAGAATGGAGAAGGAAGAGAGAAGCAAATGCAATTTATGGCATGAAGAATGAAACTCCCAAACCCCCTTATTAATCAACCATTAAAGTGGTGAATGAAGAGTTTTCCATGGCCCTTCATCTTCTTCTACCATTTAACCACCATTCACTCCGTTTCCTCACAAGAATTCCTTGCTAGGTGAGTTGGTTAAAGCATTCTTGGTTGTACAAGAGGTCCAAGGTTCAATCCTTGGCCCATGCACCTTTATTTTTATTTTATTTAATCCTTTTTCTTATTTTCGAAAATTCCCCTTTTATTTCGAAAATTCTCCAAAAATGACCCATAATTATGCCAATATTCCTAAATAAAATTCTTTTATATTTATATTAATTTTACCCAATTACTACCCATTTTTGGAGCTCATTTAAAGCCCATTAGTACCAAATCTCTTTATTTAAATGGGGAAATTAGACTAATATTTACCCAAAATCATGCTAATATATCCAATTAAATCCTATTTATATTTATACTAACTTTTACCTAAAATCCACCGATAATTATGGTACTAGCAAGCCATATAAGGCCCATTAGTGCCCTTTTTTCCTAATTTAAATGGAAAAACATGGATTTTCTAGGCCCAAGTTTGCATTAATATTCCTTGGTCCCTTGGAAAATTATCTAAACATGCTTAATATTTTAATAAAATATTAAGAGAATTTTCCGGGTCGTTACAGTAGTGTAATTAGGTGTGGTTAATCTTGACCATAGAATTACACTAGTGTGCTTTGAGTACATTGAGCAGGACAAAAACCAGAGGTCATCCAATTTATACTGGCTTGATAATTGGATAGGACCTCAGATTTTATTATGGAGTACGATTCCTAAATCCTGATATAATAACGGGCACATATGATTAATTATTATTTCTTTGATTTACCAATGGGCGAGATCTATTTTATTAGATCGATAGGCCTGGTAAGTTGGGAGATAATGTTAATTATATGGTGTGCCCTTGATTATTGATGGAATCCGTGTCTTGGTGAGTTGGGATGATGATGCCCTCTTGATGAGCTCAAAAGGTTCATCATGTTAAACCCTGCAGGTGGATTTGATCCAACATGATGATAAGGTTGAGTGGTACTAATCAAGGATCTAGAAGTTGATTAATTTAATTTGTCAATAAATTAAATTAATTGACGGGCATTCGATATCATAAATATAGGGGGATGGACGACTCATAATATGTGGAGCCCATATGAAAATATGGGGGTTGGTGAGGAAGTTCAATTAAGATCCTTTAGTGGAATGAATCTTAATTAATGGATCGGGTTTAGATCTATTAGTGGGCCAAGACCCAACTCCTCCTCTTGGTCCCTAGCTTAGCCCTATATATACCCCATGAGATCATGAAACCAAGGCTTAATCCAATACACAAGAGATCCCTAGAGCCTCTCCCTCTTTTCTCTCATCCTCTCTCTCCTAGGTCAAAGGTGGGCGCCGACACTAAGGTGGAAGAAGGGATTCGGTGGAGGGCAAGGAAAAGCTTTAATTTTCCTTTTCTCCTTGAGTTACCTTCCCCTCTCTTCCCCTAAAGGCACGCACGACTTTGGAAGGAGAGAAAGCCAATGTCGACGGCACTTCTTCTCCCTTGAACTTGGCCGACGATAGAGAGAAGGAAGAAGGAGAGTTGGGTGGTTGTTTGGATTGTTGTGGAGAGTTTATCTCTTCTTCTTCTTCCATTCCTTCTTCCTCACCTTGCTCTTCTCTTCCTCTTGACCATGCGCGAGCTGGGAACAGGAAGGAGGAGCAACAGCGACGACCAAACCTAGGTTTTGGGCCGGCTAGGTTTTGGGCCGGCAGCAAGTAGAGAGGAGGTCCTAGGGTTTCAGCCAAGCTAGGAGGAAGAGTGAAGTGCCTTGGTGATCCCGGTTCTCGGTAGCTCGTCGCCCACACGACATCCAGGAGGGGAGGGACATAAGGTAGAAGGCTACGAGGTAACGTGAAGGTATAAATCTCTTCCTTTGGCTCCTATTGTTCTTATTATGCCTTGTTGATTAGCTTTTGGTGTGCAAATGTCATATAAATCAATGCTAGGGATGAATTGTGGATTGGTATAGGCAAGGACATCAAGGGGAAACCAAAACTAGGACTTTTGGTTAAGGTTTGAGTGAACCTTTTTGCTAGTTTTGGGTTTTGTGTCAAACATGAGAATGGTGATAGATATATTTTAGAATGTATTTATCCCAAGTAGGTATGGGTACCACAAATGTCTCCACAAAATTTGAGAATTTTTGGAGATTTGTGGAATTTTTGGCGCATTTCTGAACTTCGTTAGAAAAGGCTGAAATTCTGTGTTTCAGAGTATCAGTCGATTGCCATTTGGGGCAGTCGACTGGTAAAGGTTGAAATATGTTTCAGCAGCTGGGTATGTGTCCAAATGATGCAAAACAAGTGTGTGGGGGGCTAGTACACATTGTTAATGGTCATTAAGGATTAAAAGAACCAATGATTGGGATATTGTTGGGTTCTTTTTGATGTTAGGCAAAGGGGGAGAAGTTTGGGTTTAAGTTGGGAAACCAAACTTACCTTTTCTAGAAACCCTAGGTTTAGGGGGAGCTAAGATTAAGGGGGAGTATGATTGCTCCATTCTTGCCGTAAGGGGAACCTTGGAGAGGATCTTAAAAAGCCTTTGTAAGTCCAATGTAGGGGGAGCTTGGGAAAAGCTTTAAAAAATCCGTTTTGGTGAAAAGTCCTAACTTGGAGAGTTAGGTGTGCAAAAGTCCTAGCTTGGAGTGCTAGGTGTAGAAATTCCTAACATGGAGAGTTAGGTGTGAAAAGTCGTAGCTTGGAGGGCTAGGTGTGGAAAAATCCTAACTTGGAGGGTTAGGTGTGGGATGCCTTGGGATAGGATTCCGTTGTGAAAATTCCTAACTTGAAGGGTTAGGTGTAGGATGTCTTGGGATAGGATCCAGTTTTGCATTGCATATGCATTCATTTAGCATTGTTTTCGCTATTGACTACTATTTTGCTTTCCCTAACTTAAATGTATTGCCAAACATCAAAAAGGGGGAGATTGTTGAGGCAATCTGTGGTCCGGAGTGACCAAGTGTTTTGATGTTTGGGCAAAGGGTTTATGTTAGGTTTACCCTTGTTATCTCATATGTGTATGTTGAGTGTGCAGGATGTACAGGTTACACATATGGACTTGACTGGACGGCCTTGGTATGGTGAAGGGTGGCATGGAGACAAGCTGGAGGCTTGTGTGCACCCGAGGGACCTTGGAGAGCAGGGACGATGAGTTGAGGGGCGTGGACTTCAAGACATGCGTGAAGGATGGTATGGAGGCAAGCTGGAGGCTTGCGTGCATCTGAGGGACGGGAGCAAAAGATGAAGAGGGCGCGAAGGCGATAGTCGAGGCTGCGGATGAGGAGTCAGTCGAGTCGTGAGGGTACGAATGCTGTGTGATTGTACTCGGGAAATCCTAGGGTTTGAGTGCGGAGTGGAATGTACTCAGGAAGGGTAACCTTAGGTGGGTGACTAGACTAGTCGACTTGCCTGGGGGCAGTCGACTGATGGAACTCACAGAAAGGTCTCAGCCCTGGGACCAGTCGACTGCTCTGGGGGCAGTCGACTAGTAGGTGGCTGGTGAGTTGGCTGAGAATTCGAACGTTGGGGTGCAACGGTCAAATTTCAGTGGCACCAGTCGACTGCCTTGGGGGCAGTCGACTGGTAGCGAGGGTTTCAGCCCAAGTCCTATTTAAAGAGGACTTCGTGGTGGCTGAGATTATTGACGAATCTTGTCTTGGTTAAAGGCAAGATAGTAGTCTTTGTGCTCAGAGGTTTGCTTGGTGTTGTGGCGAGGTTTCTCCACCCACAAGGAGTGACGAGGGCTAGCCGGAGGTTATCCGGGGAGTGATCCACCGACGGATTCTTGGATTAGTCACCCGGCCGGGGTGGATACCAAGTAAAATCGGTTTGTTAGCATTGTTTCTTTATTGTTAGTTTTATTTTGTTTGTATTTCCACTTGCGCACTAACAATCTTGTAGAGAAGAACCGACAAATTCTATTCACCCCCCCCTCTAGCATACCAGAAACGATCCTACAATTGGTATTAGAGCGAAGGACTTCTCTTGATCGGACTAATCGCCGAGGAAGCACACGCTAGAGGGGAAGAACATGGAAGAAAAATTCGGGGACGACATCTACACTCCGCCGGACTACGACCATCACGATTTCGGATATTAGAAGTCACGGATGGAGACGTGGTTCGGAATGGAGTGGGACCTTCTGATTGCGCTTGAAGAGCCCTTCGAGATTCCAAAGGATAAGCACGGGAAGAGGCTTAGACCTAGATATTGGAATCAAGAACAAGAAAATCAATCCAAGGCGAATAAAAAGGTAATTGACATATTGCTTAATACTTTGCCTACTAATCTTTTGAATGGTGTAGGAACATACAAAAATGCACGTGAATTGTGAATCAAAGTAGAAGAATTTCATAAAAACCCTACACGAGGTCAAGTAGTGGAAGAACCTGAGGAAGTGTACTTGATAGCCCAAGAGGAGGAAGAATTAAGTGAAAGATCATCAACCTCCTCAAGAGAAGAAGAGGAAGCATCAATCTCAAGAATTGAGGGGGAGGAGAGACCCTCAACTATATCGGATCAAGAGGAAGCATCTACATCATCCAAGGTTGAAGAAGAGGTCAATCTAGCCTCTACCTCTACCAAAGTAAGAATCAAGGACCATATCACATGCTTTGGGTGCAACCAAAGGGACACTACAAGGACAAGTGTCCTCTAGGTAAGAAGGAGGTACTCTCTAAACCCGGGTTCATTCAATTTAAATCTAATATGAATTGTAGAAATGGAGAAACCCAAGAGAAGAAGAAAAGAATTAGATGCTTCACGTGTGGTGAGCTAGGGCACTACCACACCAAGTGTCCAAGGAAGAAAGAGCTCAAGAAAATGGGACACTTGAGGAGTTGGGAGAAAGAAGAAAGGAGGAAGCGAAGCTCACAACAAGGAGAGACTATAAGGGTAAGGGAGGTAGTCCCTAATCTTAAATTTAAATGTAATTCAAATTTGAATTTATCCTTGCATGATAAAAATAGAATTAATCATTCATTCATGCATGCTAAAATTAATGAAAATTGTTTGCTTGTGCATAACCATGGTTTTAGATATAATGATAGGACTAGGGTTAACAAGATAGATCATAACACTAGGAAAAACATGCATCATGATCAACCTAGAACCTTAGGACCCAAGGATCATGGCATTAATCCCAAGAAGGGAAGGAATATGCCTAGAAAGGAGGGTAGGTCTAGGAATGCCCAAAGTGGACCTATGGACTCTAAGGTTAAAGGTCTAGAAAGGGAAAATCAAGCCTTGAGAGAAAACCCTAGAGAGATTCACGGTTGGATCTAAGGGTTTGGATATGGTGTTGGGTGGCCTAAACAGCACCAATGATAGATTGGGTCTAGGATACCGATCTAAGGTCTCCCATGCCAAGGGAAAGAGATATGCTAGGATATCATATGATTATGACAAGAAGGGGGAGTCCAAAAATGGCAAGGGGATGTCATTTAAAGGGAAAAAGAAGGACTTAACCAAAGACAAGGTGTCTAAGGTTAAGAGTGTCAAGTTTGTAGACCAAGAGTCACTGGTGGAACACCGATGTGGCCTAGTGATGGTTGAGTCTTCTAGGGAGGTGGCTAGGCTAAGAGCTCAAGGGAGAGCTCTAGGAGCCTTTAGGATATATGGTGAATGGATTATTGGAGGGTTCCTCCTAGAGGTCTAGATGGACCATGGAGTGTGCCAAAGGAATTGGAGACGGACTTGAGTCTCAATTCTTGGGTTTTGGCACGGTATTTTTGAGTTTCATGCATGGCAATATGACATTGGGGTCATATTGCATAAAAATTAATTTTTGGTGTGCAAATGCCATATAAATCAATGCTAGGGATGCATTGTGGATTGGTATGGGCAGGGACATCAAGGGGAAACCAAAACTAGGACTTTTGGTTAAGGTTTGAGTGAACCTTTTTGCTAGTTTTGAGTTTTGTGTCAAACTTGGGAATGATGATAGATACATTTTGGAATGTATTTTTCCCAAGTAGGTATGGGTACCACAAATATCTCCACAAAATTTGGGAATTTTTGGAGATTTGTGAAATTTTTGGCTCATTTCTGAACTTCGTTAGAAAAGGCTGAAATTCTGTGTTTCAGAGTATCAATCGACTGTCATTTGGGGCAGTCGACTGGTAAAGGCTGAAATAAGTTTCAACAGCTGGGTATGTGTCCAAATGATGCAAAACAAGTGTGTGTGTGGGGGGGGCTAGTACACATTGTTTATGGCCATTAACGATTAAAAGAACCAATGATTGGGATATTGTTGGGTTCTTTTTGATGTTAGGCAAAGGGAGAGAAGTTTGGGTTTAAGTTGGGAAACCAAACTTACTTTTGCTAGAAACCCTAGGTTTAGGGGTAGCTAAGATTAAGGGGGAGCATGATTGTTCCATTCTGGGCGTAAGGAGAACCTTGGAGAGGTTCTTAAAAAGCCTTTGTAAGTCCAATGTAGGGGGAGCTTGGGAAAAGTTTTAAAAAGTCCGTTTTGGTAAAAATTCCTAACTTGGAGAGTTAGGTGTGCAAAAGTCCTAGCTTGGAGTGCTAGGTGTAGAAATTCCTAACTTGGAGAGTTAGGTGTGAAAAGTCTTAACTTGGAGGGCTAAGTGTGGAAAAATCCTAACTTGGAGGGTTAGGTGTGGGATGCCTTGGGATAGGATTCCGTTGTGAAAAATTCCTAACTTGAAGGGTTAGTTGTAGCATGCCTTGGGATAGGATCCAGTTTTGCATTGTATATGCATTCATTTAACATTGTTTTTGCAATTGACTACTATTTTGCTTTCCCTAACTTAAACGTATTGCCAAACATCAAAAAGGGGGAGATTGTTGAGGCAATCTGTGGTCCGGAGTGACCAAGTGTTTTGATGTTTGGGCAAAGGGTTTAAGTTAGGTTTACCCTTGTTATCTCATATGTGTATGTTGAGTATGCAGATGTACAAGTTACACATATGGACTTGACTGGACGACCTTGGTACGGTGAAGGGTGGCATGGAGACAAGCTGGAGGCTTGTGTGCACCTGAGGGACCTTGGAGAGCAAGGACGATGAGCTGAGGGGCGCAGACTTCGAGGCATGCGTGAAGGATGGCATGGAGGCAAGTTGGAGGCTTGCGTGCATCCGAGGGACGGGAGCCAAAGATGAAGACGGCGCGAAGGCGATAGTCGAGGCTGCGGATGAGGAGTCAGTCGAGTCGTGATGATACGAGTGTTGTGTGATTGTACTCGAGAAATCCTAGGGTTTGAGTGCGGAGTGGAATGTACTCAGGAAGGGTAACCTTAGGTGGGTGAGTAGACCAGTTGACTGGCCTGGGGGCAGTCGACTGATGGAACTCACAGAAAGGTCTCAGCCCTGCGACCAGTCAATTGCCCTGGGGGCAGTCGACTGGTAGTGACTGGTGAGTTGGTTGAGAATTAGAACGTTGGGGTGCAACAGTCGAATTTTAGTGACACCAGTCGACTGCCCTGGGGGCAGTCGATTGGTAGCGAGGGTTTCAGCCCGAGTCCTATTTAAAGAGGACTTCGTCGTGGCTGAGATTCTTGACGAATCTTGTCTTGGTTAAAGGTAAGATAGTAGTCTTTGTGCTCAGAGGTTTGCTTGGTGTTGTGGCGAAGTTTCTCCACCCACAAGGAGCGACGAGGGCTAGCCGAAGGTTATCCGGGGAGTGATCCACCGACGGATTCTTGGATTAGTCACCCGGCCGGGGTGGATACCATGTAAAATCGGTTTGTTAGCATTGTTTCTTTATTGTTAGTTTTATTCTGTTTGTATTTCCACTTGCGCGCTAACAATCTTGTAGAGAAGAACCGACAAACGCTATTCACCCCCCCTCTAGCATACCGGAAATGATCCTACATATATCATTCTCCAAGAAGCTAGGGATTCCACCAGAAGGGCTAAGTACTGAGTTCCTAATGACCCTACCTTCGGGAGAGGTCATGGCATCTACCCAATGGCTAATGCTGTGCCAATTCAGATTTCTAACTGAGAACTCTATGGTGATTTAGTAGTCCTTGATATGAAGGATTACGATATCATCTTAGGGATGGATTTCGTGAGCAAGTATAGTGCCTCTATTGGATGCCGCAAAAGAAGAGTAATGTTCACACCCGAAGCGAAACTTCTATTTGTATTTGTCGGAGAACCAAAGAGAAAGACAAAAAGATTCCCTTCTAACCTACAAGCTCACAAGATGTTAAATAATGGATGTTCTGGTTATTTAGTGCATATAGTAGATGCAAGGCAAAGAAAATGACTGAAGAAAGAAGAAGTGTGAGTAGTTTGTGACTATCCGGAGGTGTTTCTTGAGGAGTTACCAGGACTGCCTCCTAACCGAGAAATTGAGTTTGAAATTGAGTTGGCTCCAGGGACCAACCCGATTTCAAAGGTCCCCTATTGCATGGCGCCAGCAAATTGAAGGAGCTGCAAGAATAATTATAGGAGTTACTCGACAAGGGTTTCGTCCGCCCTAGTCATTCACCCTAGGGAGCTCCGTATTGTTCGTCAAGAAGAAAGATGGATCGATGCGAATGTGCATACATTATCGAGCCCTGAATAAGGTGACCAACAAGAATAGATATCCTTTGCCAAGGATAGATGATTTATTTGATCAGTTGAAGGGGCAACCGTATTCTCCAAGATAGATTTGCGGTCAGGTTACCATCAACTCAAAGTCAAGGAGAGTGATGTGCTGAGAACTGGTTTTCGAACACGGTATGGGCACTACGAGTTTGTGGTCATGCCCTTTGGAGTGACGAATGCCCCTACAACATTCATGGATCTAAAGAATCGAGTATTCAAGGAGTTCCTTGACAAGTTTGTCATAGTCTTCATTGATGATATCTTAGTTTATTCAAGGTCTCAGGAAGAACATGACAAACATCTGAGGGTAGTGTTGAAGACTATACAGCAGCAGAAGTTATATGCCAAGTTTACAAAGTGTGAATTATGGCTTGACCAAGTGGCTTTCCTAGGCCACATCATTTCCAAGGAAGGAATCATGATAGACCCAGCAAAGATTGAAGCAATTTGTAATTGGGGTCGACCAAAGAATGCTAGTGAGATCAGAAGCTTTCTGGGCTTAGCAGGGTATTACAGAAGATTCGTGGAGGATTTTTCCAAGATAGCTTCTCCACAAACAACCCTTACCAGAAAGAATAAGAAGTATGAGTGGACTGAAGATTGTGAGTAGAGTTTCATCGAGTTGAAGAAAAGATTGACAAGTGCTCCCATTCTTATGATTCCAGAAAGTGATAGAAGTTTTGACATATACAGCGATGCTTTAAAGCTGGGACTTGGAGCGGTACTCATGCAAAAAGGTAAAGTCATTGCTTACGCTTCCATGCAACTCAAAGATTATGAAAAGAACTACCCTACTCATGATCTTGAGTTAGTAGCAGTAGTCTTCGCTCTCAAAATGTGGAGACATTACCTGTACGGAGTCCAGTGCAAGATTTACACAGATCACCAAAGTCTAAGATATTTCTTCACCCAGAAGGACCTGAATATGAGACAACGCAGGTGGCTGGAGTTAGTTAAAGATTATGACTATGAAATCCTCTACCACCCTGGTAAAGTGAATAGAGTGGCTGATGCGTTAAGTAGAAAGACCTGCGCAGCCTTGATGTCCCTGTCATCACTGTTGATGCAGTCTGACCCTAATTGTTGTTTTGGTGTTGACACCGATTTTAGTTTAGGTTGATGTTGATGATTATGATTATGATTAAGTCCTGATCAGGGATTAGGTATGGTATGGAAAATCCTAGCTTGAAGGGCTAGGTATTGGAAAATCCTAACCTGGAGGGTTAGGTGTGAAAAATCCTAGCTTGGAGGGCTAGGTGTTGAAAAGTCCTAGTTCGGAAGGGTTTGGTGAAAATTCCTAGCTAGGAGGGCTAGGTGAAAAGTCTTAACTTGGAGGGTTAGGTGAAAAGTCCCAACTTGGAGGGTTAGGTGAAAAAGTCCTGGCTTGGAGGGTCAGGTCCTAGCTTGGAGGGCTAGGTTTGGAAAAGTCCTAATTCGGAAGAGTTGGGTGAAAAGTCCTAGCTTGGAGAGCTATGTGAAAATTCCTAACATGGAGGGTTAGGTGAAAATTCCCAACTTGGAGGGTTAGGTGAAGAAGTCCTAGCTTGGAGGGCTAGGTTGGATGAAACCTTAGCTTGGAAGGCTAGGGTTGGGTCCCTGGATCGGTCTGGTGACCGATCAGGGAAGTTGGCACGCTGCTCCTTCGTGGATCGGTCTGGTGACCGATCCAGCAATGACTGATCAGTCTGGTGACCGATCAGGGAGCGCACAGTGAGGTTGAGAACCTACTGTGTGGCTCCTGATCGGTCTGGTGACCGATCAGGGAGCAGGCCGTTGCCTCGTTGCTTGGCTCCTGATCGGTCCGGTGACCGATCAGGGAGCAGGCAGATTCCTCACTGCCTTGCTTCTGATCGGTCTGGTGATCGATCAGGGAGCACTCAGTGAGTTGAGTTCTCCCGCTGATCAGCTCCTGAACGGTCTGGTTACTAATCAAAGACTTAGGATTTGATTTCTGCGGTTACTGTTCACTCAGACGTGGATCGATCAGGCTTGAGCCTGATCGGACAAGGAGCTACCTGATCGGTCTGGTGACCGATCAGGCTTCACTCTGATCGGTCCGGTGACCGATCAGGCTTGTGTCGCCGCAAGACCTGGGAAGTCCCAGCAAAGCGGTGGATCGGTCTGGTGACTGACCCACAAGCCCTGGATCGGTCCGGTGACCGATCACTTTAATTCAAAATGCACTGTCAGACGCTCTGATCGCGTCTGAATGTATCCGATTCTCTGTGCTTAACATCTGATACATGATTTTCTGCTTGATATGCTGTGCTAACACTCTGATTGAGTTGCAGGTGACAGGGAAGGATTCAAACACTCAAGGAGAGTCAATGGAGGCCTTTCCTTGGAGCATGTTTGTCCGTTTTCCATCTCAGGTTGCAACGGACACTGGCGTCGGTTGGAGCTGCTGACTGGGTCTGGTCTGAGGGAAGCTCAGGGAGTCCAGAGGAGCTCAGTGGTGGTTGGTGGTTGCAGGAGAGCAGCTGGAGGCTGCAGTGAGTTGATGTCACCTGGTGCTCAGTGGAGAAACAAAAGGGCGTAGAGGAGAAGAGCAGAGGAAGAGTTCGGTTGAAACGATTTTTCTGTCTTGAGTTCTCGCTCCGCGTTTGTGTTCTCCACACTTTGCTTGTGCGTTCTGAAATTCCATCATCTTGAGCAAGCAACTGCAATCAGTGAAGCAACCATCCCTTGCTTGAGCACTTGGAGGAAGGAACAAGAGGCTTTGAGTCCAACAGCGAGAAGACACGATGAAAGGGTTCTTGTGTGAGATCGTCGCTAGGTGGATCTTGGGAGAAGCTTGCTGTGTTCTTGTCTGTGCTAAGTGCTAAGTAAGATCTTTCTTGTGTTTCATTGTGCTTAAAACTATATCTTTGATTGAAACGTTGTGGAGAGGTTACTCCACCGAGAAGGGGGTTGCTTTCTATCCGGATCTTCCGGGGCTTGATCTGCCGATGATCAAGGGATCGCCCACTTTACGGGCATGCCAAGGAGTAGGGGGAAGTTGTCCCCGAACCTTGTAAATCCTCTTGTTAGCGTTCTTGTGTTTGCTCATAGTTTAGGGTTTTGATTTTCTGCATACTCTGTTTTTATTACTTCCGCTGTGCTACTAAACGTTTAAGTGCAGAATTTTTGATAAGTGCTTAAAGTTCAAGTGATTGGCTATATTCACCCTCCCCCTCTCTAGCCATCCGAGTTCCAACAAGTGGTATCAGAGCTTGGGGCTCGTTTTTGCCGATTAACAACCGAGAGCTATCATCCATGGCTTTGAGAGAAGGTTTTTTCACTACCCGACCTCCCTTCTTTGATGGCGTAGATTTCCAATATTGGAGATCGAAGATGGAGTATTACTTGAAGATGGACATCAATACTTGGTTCGCGGTGAAGGAGGGCTTCACCCCTCCAAAGGATGATGAAGGCAAAGAACTTGAGTCTTGGCGGTGGACAGCTGAACAAACTCGAAAGAGTGAAGCCGACGCAAAGGCGGTTGTCACCCTACAATGCGGCATGAACAAAGACCAACTCATCAAGGTTGGTCCTTTCGCAAGTGCAAAAGACTTGTGGAACAAGCTCATTGAACTCCACGAGGGCACCCGAGATTCAAGAATCGCCAAGAGGGACTTGTTCCTCAACCAACTTCAAAATCTCTCCATGAAGGAGAATGAAACCGTAAGTGAGTTACATAGCCGATTCAAGGAAGTCCTCAATGGGCTGCATTCTATTGATGAAAAGGTCGAGAATCGCGACCTTGTGAGGTATGTGCTAAAAGCATTTCCAAGGAATGCTTTGTGGTCATCCATGGTGGATGCCTACAAAGTCTCCAAGGATTTATCAATTGTTAAGCTAGATGATTTATTTTGTGAAATGGAATTGCATGAAATGACTAACAAAGGCCCCAAGGAGAAGGGATTGCCTTAGTTGCAGGGGAACGATCCAACAAGAAGAAGAAGGAGAAGAAGAAGGAGAAGGAAGTCTCTTCATCTTCATCTTCTTCCGAATCCTAGTCCGATTCCGAGGAAGATGGCAGCGGGTCTTCTTCCTCCGAGATGGCAAATTTTGTGAGAAGAATGATGAGAAGGGGTCGACGCTTCAAGGGTAAAGGTAACCCTAGTGAAGTCAAAATTGATAAGACTAACAGTTCTTGTTTTGAGTGTGGTAGGAAAGGGCACTTCAAGAGTGAATGCCCAAAGATAAAGAAGAAGGAGGAGAAATCCAAAAAGAAAGAGGAGAAATCAAAGAACAAGAAGAAGGCCTTGAAGGCCACTTGGGATGAATCCTCCTCAAGTTCATCCGATGAAGAAAACGAGGAGAAGAGTACACGGCACGTGGCACTCATGGCTCTTGGAGAAGGGAGCAGTGATGAATCCTCCAACTCCTCAAACGCGGCTTCATCATCTTCGGATGATGAAGAGGTAACTTCTCCCGAACTAGAAAAATGTTATAGAGCTATTGCATGTTTAACCAATATGTTGAAGAAGTCAAAGAATAGGGTTAAATCATTGCAATTAGAAATTGAACAATTGAAGTCATCTAGGGATGATAACATAGATGATTTGCATGTTGAAATGTTAGACGATGAGATTAAGTCATTGAAAATTGAGATTGAAGATTTGAATTCCTCTAGGGTTGAGGATGTAGATGATTTGCATGATGAATTCTTAGAGGAAGAAAACAAATCATTAAAGAGTGAAGTTGAGAGACTCAAGAATATTCTTGAGAAGTTCTCAACAAGCTCAAAAACCCTAGACATGATTTTGAATGCCCAAAGGGCAGTCTACAATAGGGCCGATATTGGTTATCGACCCAAAGAACCTTCATTTGTGTCATTGATGTCTAGGACTGATATGAGACAATCTAAGACACCCAAGATTCAAAAGAAAGTTGTCAAGGCATGGGTACCTAAGTCTTGTTTAGTAAATGCTTTAGGTCCCAAGGTTTGGGTACCTAAATCTTTCATTTTTCGAATTGTGTAGGATATGATTGAGGGGGAGCATCTATCAACTTGGTTCGTTGATAGTGGGTGCTCCAAACACATGACCAGGGATAGATCATTGTTTACCACACTTCAAAAGAAAAGTAGAGGTAATGTTTCATTTGGTAATAATGGTAATCTTAAGGTCATAGGAATAATAGACATTCAAATATCTGAATGTCTTAGAATCTCAAATGTCCTTCTAGTCAAGGGGATGACATTTAATCTCCTAAGTGTCAGTCAATTGTGAGACACGGGTTACACAATTGATTTTCAACCAAGTCAATGTCTAGTTAGACAACATGACACCTTGGACACGGTACTAGTAGAAACAAGAGTAGACAATATTTATCAAGTTTCATTTAAAAGTGCTACTAATACTTTTGCTAAGTGTCTCATGTCAAAAGAAGAAGAGTCCACCCTTTGGCACTGGAGACTTGCACATGTGAATATGAAGAACATCCGGAAGTTGGCCAACAAGGGATTAGTTCGTGGCTTACCGAGCATCAAGTATGAAAAAGATAAACTTTGTGATGCATGTCAAATGGGTAAGCAAACAAAATCTGCACATAAAGGTAAAAGCGCTGTAAGTACATCTACCGCTTTAGATTTACTTCACATGGATCTATTTGATTGTAGCACTATCATATCATTGAATGGAAGTAGATATTGCTTTGTTATCATTGATGATTTTACTAGATATACATGGACTTATTTTCTAAAATATAAGGACCAAACCTTAGATGTTTTCATTTCTTTTTGTAGAAGAGTTGAAAACGAAAAATCATCAACAATTAAGACAATAAGAAGTGATCATGGAGGTGAATTTCAAAATCAACGATTCTTAGAATTTTGTCAATATAGAGGGTATAGACATGAGTTCTCTACTCCTAGAACACCACAACAAAATGGTGTTATAGAGAGGAAGAACCATGTTTTACAAGAGGCTGCACGAAGCATGCTTAATGAGTACTCACTACCGAGTTACTTATGGGATGAAGCTGTAAATACAGCTTGCTATGTGCAAAACCGAGTCCTCATCCATAGGTTCTTAGGAAAGACTCCCCATGAACTTTGATTTGGAAAACCACCTACGGTTAAACACCTTAGGGTGTTTGGTTGTAAGGTGTTCATCCTAAACACCAAGGATCACCTTGGAAAGTTCACGGCAAAAGCTGATGAAGGGATACTAGTCGGGTACTCCCTCGTTAACAAAGCCTATCGAGTCTGCAACAAGAAATCTAGATTAGTTGAGAAGTCTTCTGATGTTGTCTTTGAAGAAATTCCAAAAGTCAATGATTAACCAGAAGATGAAGTCCAATTTGAACTTAGGAGACTAAGTTTGAATGAGAGTCAAAATGTCGTTGATGGTGATGAATCCGATGACGGTGAGCCTAGACAACCCATAGATCAACCGGATCCTGAGGCTGAGCTTGTCTCTAGTGAACCCATTCAAGAAGCACCACCAACACCTAGGCAAACTAGATTAGCCTTTAGTCATCCCAAGACCAAATTGTTGGAGACATCCATCATGGGGTAAGAACTAGATCATTCTTTAGGAATGAGACTAATGAAGTTGCTCTAATTTCCGAAATTGAACCTAGAAAAATTGATGAAGCATTAACTGATCCCAATTGGATCATTGCAATGCAAGATGAACTAGGTCAATTCGAAAGAAGTCAAGTTTGGGACTTAGTCCCTAGACCTAAGAAGACCACCATCATTGGAACCAAATGGGTCTTCAAAATAAGTTGAACCATAAGGGAGAAATCATTAGAAACAAGGCACGCTTAGTAGCCAAGGGCTATAGTCAAGTTGAAGGCCTTGATTATGATGAGACCTATGCTCCCGTGGTACGATTAGAGTCCATCCGATTGATGCTAGCATTTGCAGCACATCGAGGGTTCAAATTGTATCAAATGGATGTCAAATCGGCCTTTCTAAATGGTTTAATTAGAGAAGAGGTCTATGTCGAACAACCTCCGGGGTTTAAGAGTCCCGAATTTCCAAACCACGTGTTCAAGCTCAAAAAGGCACTTTATGGCCTTAAACAAGCACCCCGAGCTTGGTACGAGCGGTTGTCGACGTTTTTAATTGAAAAAGGCTTTGTAAGAGGCCAAATAGACCCTACACTATTTCTACGGAGAGATGGTGACAATATTTTTGTAGCCCAAGTATATGTCGATGACATAATTTGTGGCTCAAATAACAAGGCTATTTAAATGGGTTCATTGGACACATGGAAAGCGAATTTGAAATGAGTCTAGTGGGAGAGTTGACTTTCTTCCTTGGACTTGAAATCAAACAAACCCGAGGTGGAATCCATGTGCACCAATCGAAGTATACTCAAGAAATGCTCCATAAATTTAATATGAGTGATTCGAAATAGGTAACCACTCTCATGGCTACAAACACAAGATTAGACAATGATGAAGTGGTAAACCTGTTGATTTGACTCAATATCGGAGCATAATAGTAGTTTGCTATACCTCAGAGCTAGTCGACCTGATATTCTTTTCGCTGTGGGTATGTGCGTAAGGTATCAAGTCTTTGCCAAGGAATCTCACTTAATCACTGTTAAGAGGATTTTGAGATATCTTAAAGGCACAATAGGAGTCGGTCTTTGGTACCCCCGTACCGAATCTTTTGATCTGATTGGCTATACCGATTCCGACTACGCTGGATGTAGTTGGATCGGAAAAACACAAGTCGGGGGTTGCCAATTTCTAGGATCATCTTTAGTCAATTGGTCAAGTCGGAAGCATCATTGTGTTACTCTCTCCACGACCGAGGCAGAATATATCGCCATGGGAGAGAGCATATCACAATTGCTGTGGATGATTCACACTCTAGAGGACTATGGATTAAGTTACAAAAGTGTGCAAGTGTTGTGTGATAACATCAGCACAATTAATCTAACCAAGAATCCAGTCCATCATTCTAGGACCAAACATATTGAAGTGTGTCACCACTTCATTAGAGATCATGTTGCTAGGGGAGATATTGTACTCTCACATGTAGAGTCCAAGTCGAACCTCGCTGATATTTTCACTAAACCACTCCCCGAGAATGAGTTTAGTTTCTTAAGAAGGGAGTTGGGAATATGTCGCGCTTCATAGTTTTCAAAATGCATTCAAAACCCTTCATGATTATTTCTAATTGTTGGGATACAATTGGGTAACTTGGGGACATCTCACACAAACTATAAGGCTTAACAAAACGTTTTTGTTTGCTAGAAATGGGATGAGATGTTAGGATCAACTCAATTTCTCAAAATGTCATTGCATCCCTTGAGAAATTAAGTTGATGAGATAAAAATCACTTCGGTGACCAAGTATGGGGAAAACCAATGCATAACACATGTGTATTTGGCTCCATGATCATACTTGGACATTCCAATCAAGGAAACTTGATTGGAAACTTGAATTTGGCACAATCTTGTTTGAAATTGATTGAATGATTGTTGATTGAGTTTGACTCCACTTGGGTGGAGCAAAGTGATTGTTGAACCTATAAGGACCTTTGATCCTTATTTAGGGATCAACTACAGTCAAGGGATCTCTTCCAAGTTCGATATCTTTCATCAGATCCTTTCAAAAATCGTATGAAAATATGAAACTGAAAGTTTCAGATGTATCAGGCAATATCAGGAACCCTGATCGGTCACTGGACCGATCAGGAGTAGGCTGATCGGTCCCCGGACCGATCTGGCTCATCCTGTGGTGATCGGTCCACAGACCGATCAGAGGAGTCACAGAGACTTAACGAAATTCTGACCAAACATTCTGTGCTAGCCTGGATCGGTCCCGGACCGATCTAGACCCTGTGGTGATCGGTCCACAGACCGATCAGAGGGCTTCCTGAATATCATCCGACCACTACTGTTCGCTTCCTGATCGATCAGCCGATCGATCAGGAGCCTGCCTGATCGGTCACCCGATCCGATCAGGACCAGGCTAGTTGATCAGGCCAGAGCCTGATCAGTCTGAGCACTTCCAGATCGAACGGTGATCCGTTCAATCGCATTAAATTGCGGCTTGGTGACCGATCCACCAACCGATTTAATCACGATCTCTCTTCATTTTCCAAGCCCTAGCCGACCGAAAACCTCTCAGCGCCGAAACCTTTTTCCTCCTTCCTTGCGCGTGCGATCCCTCCTCATTTGCTGTACGTGAGTTCCTCCTGCGCTCTCTTTGGAGTGTGTTTTCCTCCTTCTCTGGAGGTTTCTTCCTCTTGCTGTTGGTGTCGGCAACTATTAGCTGCAAGCTTCCCCTGTGTTGCGATCCTCTCGTGCGTAAAGTTCAGAAAGAGTTCTCCTCTCAACCAAGTCAACATGGCACCAAAGTAAGCTTTGTGGTTGATTTTCATTCCGTGCTTATCGTTCTAACAGCTAACCATGTTTTGGTGTTTTACTGTCTTGTGTCGTGACCCTATGCGTTTGCCGTGACTTGCCACTGATTAAATCTTATCATCTGCAAACTATATTATGATTTATTTCTTCTCTTGATCAAATCTTGCTCCNCTAAAACTAATTAGGATAAACCCCTAATCACTTCGATCATTACTTAATCTAATTAATGATTAACTTTGATTAGTCCTCAATTCCTTGATTAGATTTAATCCAACCCATCATTAACCTAAATATAATCCATCAACCTAATCATCTAATTAAATCAATGTAGCGTATTTGCAGGAATTTTTCTTCCAAATAGGGCGCGAACCCTGGGACGCTGGGCTTCTAGACCGCCCACCGCGAGCGCTTCCCGATTTACCCTGACAGCCGGTGGAAAACTCCCGTGGAGCCAGTCCGGTCGCCTGAGGTTGAAAAAATCTCGTTAATCATTTTTTTAATTAAATCAATGTATCAAATTAATCTATTGTTCGAATTAAACTAATAACTAACACATCATTTTAAATCAACTTAATTAGCCATCCCAATTAATCATATTAAACCTAGTCGTTGATACATCTATCATCCATATCCATTTCAATCTACAACCAAACTTCTAATTCAGATTATCACTGATGATTAGGATCCAACAAGTTCTAACACATCTCCTTCGAATTACAACTTCTAATCGGAACTAAGATAGGTCAACAATGGAACGCTGGACTTCTAGACTAGCCACCGCAAGTGCTTTCCGATTTATCCTGGTGACCGGCGGGAAACTTTCGTGGGCCGGACCGATCAGGTTCAATTTGTCTGCTGACTGGTTCATCATTTTTTTAAGATAGGTCAGCAATGCTGAGGTCAAGAAAATTTCTTACCATGCTTCTCCGGAGACGGCAGTAGGGGTCACATCGCCGGTTGTCGGCGATGAAGCGAGGGGCTGGCGAAGATAGGGCACACAAGAGGATCAACAGTGAAACCATCGGCCTAACCGCTCTGGCCAGTGCGGAGGAGGGGCAGCGTCAACCTCATGCCCTAGGTGCTTGAAAACAAAAGGTAAGCGCAATGCCAATCAAGTGGATCAGAGGGAGTAGGGTGATCCAAAAATGGGCGACGCTGGGTCGCGATTAGGGCACTCCCAAAGCGGGTGGCGGCGGTCCGTGGATGGGAGAGAATCGCACAGCTTGAATCCACGAGAGGAAGATTGTCGACGTCTTGCAATGGTCAGCGATTTCGGACATCCACAGCAAAGGCAGCGACCGGTGGTAGTCGAAGCAGGGGCCTCGATTGGCTAGCGAGATTGCGAGGCCCACGACAACAAAAGGGCGTGACTGGAAGGATTGACGGTGAAGATGATCTGACCAGCAACGTCCGACGAAGGGGAAGATAAGGAGGCGACTACGGATCGACGACGAAGAGGAGTTCGTCGCCATCGAGGGGGAAAGGGAATCGAGGAAGAGGAAATAGGATTCGACGATTTTAGAGCTTTTGATTTATATATGTTTATATATATAAATAACTTTTAAAACTTAAACATTTTCTCAAATAATTAGGGTATGCTTTCTCTCAATCCTATTTGTCCCCGTAAATTCCAAAATGACCTCAGGAAAATATAAAAAAAATTCTAAAAATTTTCAAAAAAATTCTACAAGATTATTTTCTAATTTAAACCTTGAAATTTATTTGTAAATGAGAATGAACTACTAATATCAATTAATAACTCTGCGTAATGTGTATAAAGTAAAACTAGCATAATCTGAATTATGAGTTGATTTGGAAATCGAATGCAAACAAGATATTCAGCTTGCTTCTAAATTTGTAGCAATCTAAATTGATCAGATTTACAACGGTCATCTGTAGCTACGAAGAATGATCACACTTACAACTGCCAAACTTAATCAGATTTGTAGCTAAAACTTCTCTAAAAGACCATTTTTAGATTGTTATTTGTTAACTATTTGCCTATGATCTCGACAGCGAAGAGTTAGATTAACATCCGAACTTAATGATCACAGTCCAAGGTTTTCAGTCTTTGTAACACAACCTGAATCTGAAAGATGGTCAGAAACTGTATGTGCCAGCTTTGAAGTTGCAAGTTAATTTTAAAATCAATTTGCAAACTAAAAATTGATAATTTTGACCAATTTAAGTTTGTTGATAAATCTAACATGCCAAAACAGAAAATTATTTTTCTGAAAAATCATTTTGATCGAAAAAAAATCACCACAAACATTTTTTTTTAAATACTTCATTTTGATGGAGCCTCACAACCACAAGAATAACATAGATATATTAATCCTGTGATAAACAACTAGAAATCGACAAACTATGATTAAATATCATAATAACTTTGTCTAAATGTTGACTAATTAAGCCTAAATCAGAACGGGACCAGGTCACAATCTTAATCTCTAAGTTGTTTAGGTTCTAGAGATCTGGTTGGACCTTCCTTCCTGATAAAACCACCAATCAAATTAGATAGCTCCATCTTCAGATAAGTATAACCTTTGATGGTTCTTGTCACCAAATTCCAACTTGCTCCTTAATTTACACCACAATTGGGCCATCCATTATACCCTCTTGCTTCTAGATGCACTAACTATATATATTATATATATATATATATATTATATATATATATATATATATATATATATATATATATATATATATATATATATATTATATATATATATAGACAACCTCTAGATTAAATACGGATTGATAAATTATGAAAAATATTTTATTCTAATACAATGACTATTTATATGAGAGATCAGATATCCAATAAAATATTTTACGTTTGATAGAATTGATCTCAAAATTTATTTGAGCAATCATTCATATAAATACTAATTATGTAATCCGTGAGAGCATAGATAATTATTACAATAAAAAGATGATTACATTTATCTCATGCACTCCTCGCAGGTCCTCAAGTTATGTGAAGGTATGTAAATCACATAATCAATTTATAATTGACTATCGACTAAGGGGCGGGAAGAATTTTTCCTGAGGACATATGCTCGTAGAGAATGAATCCCGGCAAACATAATTATTTTTTTTAAATTTTTAGTTAGTATTATGTATCTAAATTTTTGACTGGCCTAATCCTGAAATAACCGATCTGATTTTCCAGACTTATATAAGTAATTTTCTTTTTATAATTTAGATATTCTCTGAATCGATCAATCTAGATAGATAATTATTAAATATATGGCAGATGGATTAATTTATAAACGATGATATTAGAAAAAAAAAGTTTGACTTGGGTCTGACCCTCTATCCATTTTAATTTTTATTTCCGCCATAAATTGGGGCTAATCCTCGCTCTACTTTTCAACGCGATAGCCCCTGCCATGTCGCTGGCCTCCTCCCAATTCCTCGGCCATCGCCTCGCTCTTCCTACTCGCTCCTCCGCCGCATGTTTCTCTCCACCCTCCCTCGATGTATGCGCCTCTTACTCTCCCGGCACGGCCACCATCGCATCTCCTTTCTCCTCCTCCCTCTACGACGTGCTCGGGGTGCCGCCCACCGCCAGCACACCGGAGATCAAGGCTGCGTACCGGAGGCTCGCCCTCAAGTGCCATCCGGATGTGGTGGCCACCGGCCGCCGGAACGCGTCCGCGGACGAGTTCATGCGGGTCCAGACGGCCTACGCCACCCTCTCCGACAGCGAAAGACGCGCAGACTACGATCGCCGACTCACCGACTCGGCGGCGACGCTCGTACTCAGCCCCCGTCAAGCGTACGCGCGGAGCACTTCGTTCCCCGGCTACAGCCGCCGTACGTGGGAGACCGACCAGTGCTGGTAGCCGAAGAATCTAGCTAGCCAAGACGAGCCTATCTATTTGATTCCCAAATAATTAAGCTGGGTTCCATCAGATTGTATTTTGAGGGCGTGACGCTAGTACTCACTCTCGTGTTTGCAAATTGGAGCTCGGAGTCACCATGATTCAAAGCTTCAACGACAGCACCTACTGAACTTGCTATTTGTGAAGTTTCAGGTTTTGCAACTGTACCCTCCTTCCCAGCCATGATTTCCTAGTTTTAATCTATACAAAAAAAGGATTTAAAGAAATATTGACTTGTTGAATACTGCCTTATGCTTGCTTGATCTAGTTTTTTCTGCAATTTAGAAAAAGATTCGTGTGCGATTAAATGTTTCCTTTTTTTAAGGCTCTCATATAACTCATTGATCGCAGTGAAATTTGTTCTTTTTTTTTTTAAAAAAAAGACAAAATTAATGTTGGACGCAAGCCAGAGAAGTGTTGGAAAGCGTTGTTTACTTAGCTCAGCAAAGCTGCAATGTCATGTTTAAACAGGGCAATTAGGATAATAGTGTTGTACTGCACCTTGAATTCTTAATCATGGGAAGAGTGTCCATGCTGACGAGACGGGATCCTCTCCCAAAGAGAATCCTTATCCCTCTGTCTCAATTGTCGACGATAGCCGACAAGTCGTCCGATCGTCGATCGGACATCATCGGCGGCCTCCAGTCGCCGTCCCGAACAAAATTATATCCTGGGGGTATGGTAAACCCGTCGGGGACCGCTGCAATTGCGATCTTGTCATATTCCCTGTCGAATCCGATGATATTGTAATGTGACGATTTCGTCCGATTCATCGTTATCCCAAGATATCGTTTGATTCGGGACGACAATCAAAATTATTAATAGTGTTCGATCGTCGATCGGACGACTCGCCGGCCATCACCGATAAGCATGGGACAGGCGAGACAGGGATCTTGATCCCGTTCGCGTGCTGACGGGGAGAAACACTTGCGGCATATTGAATCAGCAATGACATATCTCAGCGTATTACACAAGATGGACGCAACACACAAGATGGACGTTTGCTACAAGCACATCGAATCTCAGTCTCGAAGAACAGGTTGGTGGCCAGGATTTTCAACTAGGATGATTTTAAAAAAAAATATTTAAATATTAGTATAGATATATTTTCACCATCTAAAAATTTAAATTTTAAATTTAAGAAGTTAAAATAAATTTAAATTCAAAAATTTCAATCATAATCCAGGTTCTAATTAAGATAATGATTTCTCGATCCCATAGTTTATCAGTGACTCAAAATTAACAAAATCATTTATAATCTCGTTTTCTCATAATATTTAGTATTTTTACATACGAGACTTTGGTTATGATTTAAATGAGCTATGATACATTCAGTAAAAAAACTCAATGAAACGCTCAGTGAATGACGTTACACTTTACATGCACACGTTCAATTATCGCTCGGACACCATCGGCGGCCTCCGGCCGCCGTCCCGAATCAAACTATACTTTGTGGGCATGATGAACCCGTCAGGGATCACTAGATATAAAATGTCACGTCATTCACTGAGCTTTTCTTTGAGATTTTTTACTAAGCATATCATTTTCCGATTCAAATAACCATGGCAACTATCAACTTAATATAATAAAATTTATACTTTATAATTCTCTTTTAATTAAGGAAACATGAAATAGGAAAAAAAATAATTTATTTCTCTTGAAAGATCATTACTTTTGATTAAAAATAAAGATCAAAAGATAGAGAGGAAAAAGCATAAGAGTAGAGTTTTATTCATTAACAACCTTGACTAATTTTGGTGAGCTCAATAATGATACAAAGAGAGCAAGACAAAGTAAAATATAATTAGTCTTGCGGTGCCAATAAAACCCTAAGAAACATGCAAAGAAAAAAAGATATGAGGGTTGAGGGTTGGTCTTGTTCTTGGTAAAAAGCAACAGTTAATGTTGCATTTTTTTTTTACTTGTTGGAGAAGAGAAAGAAAAAGAAAAGAGAACTCTTGTGCTTGAGAAAATGAGAAGAAACAATTGTAAGTTTACTGTCGTTAGAGAAGAGAAAGAGAATAAGCAAATGGTTAAGAAAAGGAAGAGAAAAATAAAAGAAAGAGATGGATGAAAAGGCAACAAACGGTACGCACGTACGGGGTTGCAACGTGTGTACTAAGAAAAGGGAGAGAAAAATAAATAGAAGGTTTACTCAAAAAACTATCCTAATTTATTTTAAATCAATCGAATACGTTTAAACCTTAAACTTAGTAATTCCATTGTAACTTAACCAAACAAATCCCGATTTGAATTAACGTAATCTTTATCTCTGCACTTACCGATTAGATTTAGTTCAAACCTGATTCAATTTTAATTTAATACCCTCATTTTATATCCTACAATTTAGTTCATTCATTTATTATTATATATTTTATTTTTAAATTCAATATTTAATATCTTAAGTCACGACATTTTTTAGTAAAAATGGTACCAATAAATAACTTAGGTCGTAAGGTTTCTAAATATATGATCAATTTCATTTTTTTTTTTTTTGACAATAGTGATGAATCGACCGATTAGAGTGACCGTGAGATTTTCAAATATATTATTATTATTATTATTATTATTATTATTATTATTAATAAAATGTGAGAGGGGGTCATTGCACTACCTCTCCTCCACATGGCTATACCTTTATCGATGAATTAACATGTACAATTTTTTTAATAAAGGGTTGTCTTATGAACACAAGACTTATCATTACAAAAAATTCTGTAAATAGCGACAGAATTTTTAATTGTCTGTCGCTATTACTAACGGATAAATTAAATCCGTCGCTAATTTTAGAATACAGATCAAATACCCTAAAATAGCGACGGACAATTAAAAATTCCGACGCTATTAGCGACAGACAAATCATTTTCGTCGTTATTTTAGGTTTATTTTGCACTCCCCTCTCTCTCCCACTGCCACGCATTCAGAACGTTTCCCTCATTGTTAGTGTAAGTTTCATCAGTGATGTCCTCCTCTAAGTGTTTTAATGTTTGACAAATACTTAAGTCAGTGATACATTGAACAAAGGAAGGGGAGTTAAGAGAGGAGTAACAAAATGAACCAAAGTCCTAGTAAACCTAGGCAATAAGTACTGGTTCGAAAATTGGGCACTAAGTCGTGATCATGGATTAGGCACTAAGTCTTGGCAAAGCGCTGGGTACCGAAGACCTGACCAGAAGTTGTGCACGAAGTCCTAGTCGAGGACTGGGCAAGAAGTCCTGGCCGAGGGTTGGGCACCGAAGACCTGGTTCGAGGAATTGGGCACGAAGATCTGGCCGAGGGTTGGGCACCGAAGTCCTGGACCTAGGGTTTGGGTACGAAGTCTTGGTCCGAGGGACTGAGCAACTTAGCTGAGTGATGGCTAAGGACAGAAGTAGAGACGGGTCAGGGTTTGGACGTCTCGAGATCCGAGAGTATCGGAGGCTAAGCAAAAGTACACCCGAAGGACTGGGTGGCAACCATCTCCTGAAAGGAGTAGGTGAAAGACGCGTTCTCGGGGGTGGGAACTTGCGTCGGTTCGACCTAGGGTTTTCGTGGAAATCCGAAGTCAGAACCAAGACTTTAAGGTTAAAATTATGTGTATACTTGCTTTGTGTTTTTGTATCTTGCAGGTACCAAGATGGGAAGACAAAGCAGGTAAAAAAACTAGGCTGGAAGCCTTGAAGCCAGGCACCCCCATCAATGGGGACGCCCCCAAGCATCTAGGCACCCCCATCAATAGGGGTGCCTAGATCAAAGAAGGAAAAAACAGCTTCGGTGAAGAAAGCAGAACAAGCTTCCATTCAGGCGCCCAGGATGATACAGGCGCCCGGGTTCATGTAGGCACCCAGGTCAAAAGTTTTATCAGTTGCGACGAGTTCGGCACGGGGATAAGGTTTGACCAAGCCCTATAGGGTTCTCCCATCAACACAGGCGCCCGTATGAAGCCTATAAAAGGGGCCTCGACCCCTCAGCTTCAAGCACAACTTCAAAACACAATTCTAAGCTTTCCAAGTGACAACAACGCGCTAAAGACGAGGCTCTGTGACCGGGAGGCTCCAGGAGGAAGTGCGCGGCACTTCGGAGGTCCAGATCGGCCGAGTTTCAGATCTTGTTGGATCGATTTGAATTTACAATTCCGTACTTAGTTTTATATATCTTTGATTGTACTTTCTGCACTGTAAGACGGGTTTCTCCGCCTCCGGAAAGTCCTAAAAGGAGACCAATAGTGGACGGGCGTTCCCGTGCTTAGGCCTTGGATGTACTGACCCTGGGGGGTCGGGAACCAAGTAAAATCCCGCGTGCATTGTGTTGTCGTTCTTTATTTTACTGCTTATATTCCGCTGCTACTAACACTCTGTTTAAGAACGAACCAACTAGTTTTACTACGAAGTTTCCGCGAGAAGTTTACGGTCAATATTCACCCCCCCTCTATCGACGACACCGGTCCTACAAGTGGTATCAGAGCTAGACCGCTCTTCACCGGACTAACCGCCGACGAAGTAACGACGCCAGGAGTTGAGGGCGAGCCCAGGGGTGAATCAGGTACAATTTTTTAAAATGTCTGTTTTTAAATTCCATATTATATGCTTCACATGCAGGGAGAGATGACACTACAAAAATCAGTGCCCTACTCGTAAGAATCGTTCCTCACCGGCGGCAAAGGAGGCGCCAGTGCCAGAAGTTCGGAGGAACAAAGATCACATCAAATACTTCAAGTGTGAAAAGTACGAACACTACAAGAATCAGTGTTCTGCAAAGGTAAGTAAAATTTACATTCCTAAAAATTTACAAATTCTTGCACTGTCGTATGATTTTTCTGGAAGACTAGAATTATTACATAATCACCTCAATATTTTGCATGACCAACTAGAAAATGTAGACAGTAATAAATTATCAAAAATTAATTCTTTAATTGTCAATATCAATGCAATAATTTGTAAAACTAATTCTGATAATTTTCCTGATAATGTTAAAGTTAATTCTGATAATTTTAATTTTACTATTATTCCTGAAATCAAATCTGATAATTTTACTGTTATTTCTAAATTTAAATATGAAATTCTTAAGGATAATATCAAAATTAATTTTGATAATCTTAAGGATAATCTAGAAATTAATTTTGAAATTCTTAAGATTAATCTTGAAGATAATTTAGAAATTAAATCGGATAACTCTGAACTTAAATTGAAAATTCTTAATGATAATTCTGAATTTGATTCTGAAAATTCTGAGATTAATCCGAAAAATATTTAATTCTGAGAATAATGAGGGTAATTCTGAGAATAATAAGGATAATTCTGAGAAGAGTGGAGATAAAGTCTCTTTAGATAATAATTTAATTATCCACTTGGATAATCCTAAAATATTAACTAGTAGTCCATATTACTCCACCTATTATGAAGATATAAAAAGAGATAATCTTGATGATGAGGATGTGGAGGAAATTGAAATTAAGGCTATAGTTAATAAAATTTACAAAGATTCAAACAAATCAGAACTGCTAGAAAGGCTTGTAAAAATAAATAAAGAAGAAATAGTAGATGAGTCAGAGATTTTCGAAATAATGAAAATTATGAACTTAAACCCACAACTGTTAATTAATCATTTCAACCTTAATTATTTAAATTCAAATTAATTCTTAATTAATTCAATTAATCCTTAAGTAAGTTAAATTCAAATTAATTTCTAATTAATTTATTTTCAATTCAACTTTAATTAATTCTTAATTAATTCAACCTCAATTAATTTCTAATTAATTTATCTTCAATTCAACTTTAATTAATTCTTAATTAATTCAACCTCAATTAATTTCTAATTAATTTAACTTCAATTAATCTTCAACTAATTCAACTTCAATTAATTCTTAATTAACTTGAATTCAATTAATTCTTAAATAACTTAAACTCGAATTAACTAAAATCTTACCCAAACCGCAACAATTAATTTACTAAAATTAAATATGTCAAAGTGGGTTGACATATTCGCGGGTTCACACGACATATATCAAATCTGAAATTTGATACATCTTTAGAAACTTAATTAAATATTTTGACTTGTTTAACTTATGCATATATATAACTATCATGCCATGCATTTGCTATTTCTTTTCAATATATGTCATGTCATTCATGTTTAATTTTACGCATGATTTAGAACGGTTATGGGAAAAGAATAGTTGAAACTTGAACAACCTAGTATTAGGTGGAAGTGAGATGATAGTACGCTAGGAAAGTCGTCTGGTGGAACTAGCCGAAGCTACCGATCCAAAACTTAAGCTAGTTAGACCAAAATCTTTCAAGAAGTAACTTGAAGATGAATTTTTTATAAAAGGCTTTGTTAAGGAAAAAGTTAATGATCCAATAAGGCTACGACCAAAGAAAGCCTTGTACCTCGCCAAGACCTGAAAGCCAATTACTGAAAATCAAATTCACTTTACTATTGTTAGATTTGAATCTAACACAAGTTTCAATTAAATCTTAGATTTAATAATAAATTAAGAAAAATAATTCAAGCATCTCACAATACACCTATAAGGCAACCATGTTTGTTGTTTTGAGACATCTAGAATGGGTGAGATGTTAAGGACTAATAAATTGAAAAATATTTTTCAAAATTGTTAGAATATTTTTCTAAAAATATATTTTCAAAATAGTGTTTCAACATAATAATGTTTTCATGGAATTCATGCTTGTCTGATTGATTATATATTATATATTTTCAAAATTATACCTTTTTGAAAAATTATTTGACTCACTCAATTAGACACAAGCCTCTTAGGTCAACACTAAAGTCCTTTAAGACACTTAGATAGAGTCAAACGGTGTTGGATACAGGGGGAGTGTTTTATTCTTTTTAATCTTTAATATTTTCTCAAAAACTATGCTTTAATGACTATCACTTATGTTTTCGAAAAAAACGTATACTTTAAAAATTATATTCGTTCCAAATTGTGGTTTTGAAATTTATCTTCTTGAAAAGTATTGTTCATTTGATTTATGATAAACCCTAAAAGACACAGAGGAAGGTCTACTTCATGATCTACAAGGACTCCTAGGATGTGTCAAATTTAGGGGGAGTCTAAGTCAAAAGAAAAATTTCTGATAAGTTTTTTTTGAAAATTATTTATTTTGAAATTATTAGATAATTCCTTTGATCTGAATCAAACCTTAAGATTCAGAGGAAGATTACTTGTGGTCAACAAGCTTCCTAGGACTGGGTCAAGTTTAGGGGGAGGTCAAATTAAAAGAATTATTGAATATTTCAAGGTGATATGTTTTCATGCATGGTATTTTCAAATCCTTTTGAAAACATAAGTAATTTCCTTTCAAATACTATCATTTTAATAATTTTTCTTTAAAAATATTATTATTTTCAAAATTTATCTTGTTTTAATCAATTTGAAATAATATTTCTCTTGAGTTTGGAAAATTTTCCAGGACACTTAGAAAAATATCTTTGTAGCTAACAAGGTTTCCTAGGATTGTGTCAGACTGGAAGATAAACCAAATCAAGTAAAATATTGTATCTTCAAAGATTCATACATTTTTCAAAATATACTTGCATATATTTTTAGTACTATCATTTTTGGCTTATCAAAATTCTGTTTGGAAATAATTTCTACTTGAGTTGGAGAATTTCCAGGACACTTAGGAAAATATCCTTGTAGGCAACAAGGTTTCCTAGGATTATGTCAGACTGGAAAAGAAACCAAGTCAAGTAAAGTATTATGTTTTAAAAATAAGATTTTTTCTAAGTACGTATACTTTACAAAAAGTTCTAATATTTTTCCAAGTACTTATACGTTTCAAAAATTCTAATAGCTTTCTAAGTACTTATACTCTTCAAAAATTTTTCAAAAAGTACTTACAAAACATTCAAAATATTTTTCAAAATGTTTCCAAAAAGGCACCAATGTTTAAATATTTTTATAAGTGCAAACCGTTTTGGAAATTTGTTTCTAATTAAAAGTTTTCTAAAAATGCAAAAATTTTCGAAGTTCAAAATGTGTTCCTGCAAATACACAATATTTTTCAATACCTTTCCAAGTACATTTTTAGGTGCAAGTTATGTTTTATGCTATACTTTCAAAATTTATACTAAGTATTTCAAAAAGAATCAAATGTTTCCATTGTTGGTACAAGTATTTTTGGTTTTTTTTGATGTATGACAAAGGGGGAGAGATGCGCCTTAAGTTAGAAATAAATTTTTTCTCCTACCAAAGGATCAAAAAAAAAAAATCAAAATATTTTTCAAAAAGGGGGGAGAGTGAAAGTTAGAAATTTTTTTCCTATTTTTCCCAGAGGATCAAAAATGGATTTTCAAAACTTAGATCGTTTTTTCATTTGATCCCAAGAGTTAAAGTTTAGCCCTTTCAACCAATCTAACTTAAGATTTTGTCAAACATCAAAAAGGGGAGATTGTTGGTGCAAGTTACATCAGTGATGTCCTCCTCTAAGTGTTTTAATGTTTGACAAATACTTAAGTCAGTGATACATTGAACAAAGGAAGGGGAGTTAAGAGAGGAGTAACAAAATGAACCAAAGACCTAGTAAACCTAGGCAATAAGTCCTGGTTCGAAGAATTGGGCACTAAGTCCTGATCATGGATTGAGCACTAAGTCCTGGCAAAGGGCTGGGTGTTGATGCAGTCTGACCCTGATTGTTATTTTGGTGTTGACATCGATTTTAGTTTAGGTTGATGTTGATGATTATGATTATGGTTAAGTCCTAATCGGGGATTAGGCATGGTATGGAAAATCCTAACCTGGAGGGTTAGGTGTGAAAAATCCAAGCTTGGAGGGCTAGGTGTTGAAAAGTCCTAATTCGGAAGGGTTGGGTGAAAATTTCTAGCTTGGAGGGCTAGGTGAAAAGTCCTAACTTGGAGGGTTAGGTGAAAAGTCCCAACTTGGAGGGTTAGGTGAAAAAGTCCTGGCTTGGAGGGTCAGGTCCTAGCTTAGAGGGCTAGGTTTGGAAAAATCCTAATTCGGAAGAGTTGGGTGAAAAGTCCTAGCTTGGAGGGCTAGGTGAAAAGTCCTAACTTGGAGGGTTAGGTGAAAATTTCCAACTTGGAGGGTTAGGTGAAAAAGTCCTGGCTTGGAGGGTCAGGTCCTAGCTTGGAGGGCTAGGTTTGGAAAAGTCCTAATTCGGAAGAGTTGGGTGAAAAGTCCTAGCTTGGAGGGCTAGGTGAAAAGTCCTAACTTGGAGGGTTAGGTGAAAATTCCCAACTTGGAGGGTTAGGTGAAAAAGTCCTAGCTTGGAGGGATAGGTTGGATGAAACCCTAGCTTGAAGGGCTAGGTTTGAGTCCCTGGATCGGTCTGGTGACCGATCAGGGAATTTGGCACGCTGCTCCTTCGTGGATCGATCCGGTGACCGATCCAGCAATGACTGATCGGTCTGGTGACTGATCAGGGAGCGCACAGTGAGGTTGGGAACCTACTGTGTGGCTCCTGATCGGTCTGGTGACCGATCAGGGAGCAGGTCGTTGCCTCGTTGCTTGGCTCCTGATCGGTCAGGTGACCGATCAAGGAGCAGGCA
The DNA here is from genome assembly GCA_024364735.1 of Boesenbergia rotunda. Classification (NCBI taxonomy): domain Eukaryota; kingdom Viridiplantae; phylum Streptophyta; class Magnoliopsida; order Zingiberales; family Zingiberaceae; genus Boesenbergia; species Boesenbergia rotunda. The sequence goes on from JAGFNQ010000173.1 coordinate 152,283, forward strand.
GCTCCTCACTGCCTTGCTTCTGATCGGTCTGGTGACCAATCAGGAAGCCCACAGTGAGTTGAGTTCCCCCGCTGATCAGCTCCTGAACGGTCTGGTGACCGATCAAAGACTTAGGATTTGATTTCCGCGGTTACTGTTCACTTAGACGTGGATCGATCAGGCTTGAGCCTGATCGGACAGGGAGCTACATGATCGGTCTGGTGACCAATCAGGCTTAACTCTAATCGGTCTGGTGATCGATCAGGCTTGTGTCTCCGCGAGAGCTGGGAGTCCCAGCAAAGCGGTGGATCGGTCTGGTGACCGACCACTTTAATTCAAAATGCACTGTCAGACGCTCTGATCGCGTCTGAACGTATCTGATTCTCTGTGCTTAACATCTGATACACTATTTTCTGCTTGATATGCTATGCTAACACTCTGATTGAGCTACAGGTGACAGGGAAGGATTCAAACACTCAAGGAGAGTCAATGGAGGCCTTTCCTTGGAGCAGGTTTGCCCGTTTTCCATCTCAGGTTGCAACGGCGGGAGCTGCTGACTGGAGCTTGGCTGAGGGAAGCTCAGGGAGTCCAGGGAGAGCTCAGTGGTAGCTGGCGTTGGCAGGTAAGCAGCTAGAGGCTGCTGTGAGATGGTGTCACCTGTGCTCAGTGGAGAAACAAAAGGGCGTAGAGGAGAAGAGCAGAGTAGAGTTCGCTGAATCAACTTCTGGCTTGAGTTGTTGCTGCGCATTTGTGTTCTCCACACTTTGCTTGTGTGTTCTGAAGCTTCATTATCTTGAGCAAGCATCTGCAATCAGAGAAGCAACCATCCCTTACTTGAGCGCTTGGAGGAAGGAACAAGAGGCTTTGAGTCCCACAGTGAGAAGACACGAAGAAATGTTTCTTGCGTGATATCGTCGCTGGGTGGAGCTCGGGAGAAGCTTGCTGTGTTCTTGTCTGTGCTAAGTGCTAAGTAAGATCTTTCTTGTGTTTCATTGTGCTTAAACTATATCCTTGATTGAAATGCTGTGGAGTGGTTACTCCACCGAGAAGGAGGTTGCTTTCTATCCGGATCTTCCGGGGCTTGATCTGCCGACGATCAAGGGTTCGCCCACCTTACGGGCACGCCAAGGAGTAGGGGCAAGTTATCCCCGAACCTTGTAAATCCTCTTGTTAGCGTTCTTGTGTTTGCTCATAGTTTAGGGTTTTGGTTTTCTACATACTCTGTTTTTATTACTTCCGCTGTGCTACTAAACGTTTAAGTGCAGAAAATTGATAAGAGCTTAATGTCCAAGTGATTGACTATATTCACCCCCCTCTCTAGCCATCCGGGTTCCAACAAGTGGTATCAGAGCTTGAGGCTCTGTTTTTGCGGATTAACAACCGAGAGCTATCATCCATGGCATTGAGAGAAGGTTTTTCCACCACCCGACCTCCCTTCTTCGATGCCACAGATTTCCAATATTGGAGATCGAAGATGGAGTATTACTTGAAGATGGACATCAATACTTGGTTCGCGGTAAAGGAGGGTTTCACTCCTCCAAAGGATAATGAAGGAAAAGAACTTGAGTCTTAGCGGTGGACGGCTGAACAAACTCGAAAGAGTGAAGCCGACACGAAGGCGGTTGTCACTCTACAATGCGGTATGAACAAGGATCAACTCATCAAGGTTGGTCCATTCACAAGTGCAAAAGACTTGTGGAACAAGCTCATCGAACTTCATGAGGGCACCCGAGATTCAAGAATTGCCAAGAGGGACTTGTTCCTCAACCAACTTCAAAATATCTCCATAAAAGACAATGAAACCGTAAGTGAGTTACATAGCCGGTTCAAGGAAGTCCTCAATGGGCTTCATTCTATTGATGAAAAGGTCGAGAACCGCGACCTTGTGAGGTATGTGCTAAAAGCATTTCCAAGGAGTGTTTTGTGGTCATCCATGGTGAATGCCTACAAAATTTCCAAGGATTTATCAATTGTTAAACTAGATGATCTATTCTGTGAAATGGAATTGCATGAAATGGCTAACAAAGGCCCCAAGGAGAAGGGGATTGCCTTAGTTGCAGGGGAATGATCCAACAAGAAGAAGAAGGAGAAGAAGAAGGAGAAGGAAGTCTCTTCATCTTCATCCTCTTCCGAATTCGAGTCCGATTCTGAGGAAGATGGCAGCGGGTCTTCTTCCTCCGAGATGGCAAATTTTGTGAGAAGGATGATGAGAAGGGGTCGACGCTTCAAGGGTAAAGGTAACCCTAGTGAAGTTAAAGTTGATAAGTCTAATGCTTCTTGCTATGAGTGTGGTAGGAAAGGGCACTTCAAGAGTGAATGCCCAAAGATAAAAAAAAAGGAGGAGAAATCCAAAAAGAAAGAGGAGAAATCAAAGAAGAAGAAGAAGGCCTTGAAGGCCACTTGGGATGAGTCATCCTCGAGCTCATCAGATGAAGAGGAGGAGAAGAGCACAAGGCATGTGACACTCATGGCTCTTGGAGAAGAAAACAGTAATGAATCCTCCAACTCCTCAAACGCGGCTTCATCATCTTCGGATGATGAAGAGGTAACCTCTCTCGAACTAGAAAAATGTTATAGAGCTATTGCATGTTTAACCAATATGTTGAAAAAGTCAAAGAATAAGATTAAATCATCACAATTAGAAATTGACCAATTGAAATCGTCTAGGGATTATAACATAGCTAATTTGCATGTTGAAATGTTAGAGGATGAGATTAAGTCATTGAAAATTGAGATTGAACACTTGAAATCCTCTAAGGTTGAGGATGTTGATGATTTGCATAATGAATTGCTAGAAGAAGAAAACAAATCATTGAAGAGTGAAGTTGAGAGACTCAAGAATATTCTTGAGAAGTTCTCAACTAGCTCTAAGACGCTAGACATGATCTTGAATGCCCAAAGGGCAGTCTACAATAGGGCCAGTATTGGTTACCGACTCAAGGAACCTTCATTTGTGTCCCTTATGTCTAGGACTGGTGTTAGACCAATTAAGACACCCAAGGTTCAAAAGAAAGTTGTCAAGGCATGGGTGCCTAAGTCTTGTTTAGTAAATACTTTAGGTCCCAAGGTTTGGGTACCTAAATCTTCCATTTTTCGAATTGTGTAGGTTATGATTGAGGGGGAGCATCTATCAACTTGGTTTATTGATAGTGGGTGCTCCAAACACATGACCGGGGATAAATCATTGTTTACCACACTTCAAAAGAAAAGTAGAGGTAATGTTTCATTTGGTAACAATGGTAGTCTTAAGGTCATAGGAATAGGAGACATTCAAATATCCGAATGTCTTAGAATCTCAAATGTCCTTGTAGTCAAGGGGATGACATTTAATCTCCTAAGTGTCAGTCAATTGTGTGACACGGGTTACACAATTGATTTTCAACCAAGTTAATGTCTAGTTAGACAACATGACACCTTGGACACGGTACTAGTAGGAACAAGAGTAGACAATATTTATCAAGTTTCATTTAAAAGTGCTACTAATGCTTTTGCTAAGTGTTTCATGTCGAAAGAAGAAGAGTCCACCCTTTGGCACCGGAGACTAGCACATGTTAACATGAAGAACATCCGGAAGTTGGCCAACAAGGGATTAGTTCGTGGCTTACCGAGCATCAAGTATGAAAAAGACAAACTTTGTGATGCATGTCAAATGGGTAAGCAAACAAAATCTGCACATAAAGGTAAAAGCGTTGTAAGTACATCTACCGTTTTAGATTTACTTCACATGGATCTATTTGATTGTAGTACTATCATATCATTGAATGGAAGTAGATATTGCTTTGTTATCATTGATGACTTTACTAGATATACATGGACTTATTTTCTAAAATATAAGAACCAAACCTTAGATGTTTTCATTTCTTTTTGTAGAAGAGTTAAAAATGAAAAATCATCAACAATTAAGACAATAAGAAGTGATCATGAAGGTGAATTTCAAAATCAACGATTCTTAGAATTTTGTCAAGATAGAGGGTATAGACATGAGTTCTCTACTCCTAGAACACCACAACAAAATGGTGTTGTAGAGAGGAAGAACCGTGTTTTACAAGAGGCTGCACGAAGCATGCTTAATGAGTACTCACTACCGAGTTACTTATGGGCCGAAGCTGTAAATATAGCTTGCTATGTGCAAAATCGAGTCATCATCCATAGGTTTTTAGGAAAGACTCCCCATGAACTTTGGTTTGGGAAACCACCTACGGTTAAACACCTTAAGGTGTTTGGTTGTAAGGTGTTCATCCTAAACATCAAGGATCACCTTGGAAAGTTTACGGCAAAAGCTGATGAAGGGATACTAGTCGGGTATTCCCTAGTTAGCAAAGCCTACCGAGTCTACAATAAGAAGTCTAGATTAGTTGAAGAGTCTTCTGATGTTGTCTTTGAAGAAATCCCAAAAGTCAATGGACAACCAGAAGATGAGGTTCAACTCGAACTTAGGAGACTAAGTTTGAATGAAACTCCAAATGTTGTTGATGATAATGAATCCGATGACGGTGAGCCTAGACAATCTATAGATCAGCCGGATCCTGAGGCTGAGCTTGTGTCTAGTGAACATATTCAAGAAGCACCACCAACACCTAGGCAAACTAGATTAGCCTCTAGTCATCTCCAAGACCAAATTGTTGGAGACATCCATCATGGGGTTAGAACTAGATCATTCTTTAGGAATGAGGCTAATGAAGTTGCCCTAATTTCCGAAATTGAACCTAGAAAAATTGATGAAGCATTAAATGATCCCGATTGGATCATTGCAATGCAAGATGAACTAGGTCAATTCGAGAGGAGTCAAGTTTGGGACATAGTCCCTAGACCTAAGAAGACCACCATCATTGGAACCAAATGGGTCTTCAAAAACAAATTGAACCATAAGGGAGAAATCATTAGAAACAAGGTACACTTAGTAGCCAAGGACTATAGTCAAGTTGAAGGCCTTGATTATGATGAGACCTATGCTCCTGTGGTACGATTAGAATTCATTCGATTGATGCTTGCATTTGCAGCATATCGTGGCTTCAAGCTATACCAAATGGATGTCAAATCGGCCTTTCTAAATGGTCTAATAAGAGAAGAGGTCTATGTCGAACAACCTCCGGGGTTTGAGAGTTCCGAATTTCCAAACCACGCGTTCAAGCTCAAAAAGGCACTTTATGGTCTTAAACAAGCATCCCGAGCTTGGTATGAGCGGTTGTCGACATTCCTAATCGAGAAGGGCTTCGTTAGAGGCTAAATATACCCTACACTATTTCTACGTAGAGATGGTGACAATATTTTTGTGGCTCAAGTATATGTCGATGACATAATTTGTGGCTCAAATAACAAGGGTTATTTAAATGAGTTCATTAGACACATGGAAAGTGAATTTGAAATGACTCTAGTGGGAGAGTTGACTTTCTTCCTTGGACTTGAAATCAAGCAAACTCGCGATGGTATCCATGTGCATCAATCGAAATACACATAAAAAATGATTCGAAAATTTAATATGAGTGATTCAAAAGAGGTAATTACTCCCATGGCTACAAACACAAGATTAGACAATGATGAGAGTGGTAAACCTGTGGATTTGACTCAATATCGAAGCATGATAGGTAGTTTGCTATACCTCACAGCTAGTTGACCTGATATTCTTTTCGCTGTGGGTATGTGCGCTAGATATCAAGTTTGTGCCAAGGAATCTCATTTAATCGCTATTTAGAGGATTTTGAGATATCTTAAAGGCACAATAGGAGTCGGTCTTTGGTACTCCCGTACCGAATCATTTGATTTAATTGGCTATACTGATTCCGACTACGCTGGATGTAAGTTGGATTGGAAAAGCACAAGTGGGAGTTGCCAATTTCTATAATCATCTTTAGTCAGTTGGTCAAGTCGGAAGCAACATTGTGTTGCTCTCTCCACGACCGAGACAGAATATATCACCATGGGAGAGAGCGTATCACAATTGTTGTGGATGATTCACACTCTAGAGGACTATGGATTAAGTTACAAAAGTGTGCAAGTGTTGTGTGATAACATCAGCACAATTAATCTAACCAAGAATCCAGTCTATCATTCTAGGACCAAATATATTGAAGTGCGTCACCACTTCATTAGGAATCATGTTGCTAGGGGAGATATTGTACTCTCACATGTAGAGTCCAAGTCAAACCTCGCTGACATTTTCACTAAACCACTCCCTGAAAATGAATTTAGTTTCCTAAGAAGGGAATTGGGAATGTGTCGCGCTTCATAGTTGTCAAAATGTATTCAAAACCCTTCATGATTAATTCTAATTGTTGGGATACAATTGGGTAACTTGGGGACATCTCACACAAACTATAAGGTTTACCAAAACGTTTTTGTTTGCTAGATATGGGGTGAGATGTTAGGATCAACTCAATTTCTCAAAATGTCAATGCATCCCTTGAGAAATTAAGTTGACGAGATAAAAATCACTTCGATGACCAAGTATGGTGAACAACGAAACCTTCAAGGCCTTCTTCTTCTTCTTTGATTTCTCCTCTTTCTTTTTGGATTTCTCCTCCTTCTTCTTTAGCTTTAGGCATTCACTCTTGAAATGCCCTTTCCTACCACACTCATAGCAAGAAGCATTAGTCATATCAAGTTTAGCTTCACTAGGATTTCTGCACTCATCGAATTTCTGCAAATACTTGAACTTTGACACTT
>JAGFNQ010000173.1:163962-241493 GCA_024364735.1 Boesenbergia rotunda
ATGTTGAAATGTTAGAGGATGAGATTAAGTCATTGAAAATTGAGATTGAAGATTTGAATCCTCTAGGGTTGAGGATGTAGATGATTTGCATGATGAATTCTTAGAGGAAGAAAACAAATCATTAAAGAGTGAAGTTGAGAGACTCAAGAATATTCTTGAGAAGTTCTCAACAAGCTCAAAACCCTAGACATGATTTTGAATGCCCAAAGGGCAGTCTACAATAGGGCCGATATTGGTTATCGACCCAAAGAACCTTCATTTGTGTCATTGATGTCTAGGACTGATATGAGACAATCTAAGACACCCAAGGTTCAAAAGAAAGTTGTCAAGGCATGGGTACCTAAGTCTTGTTTAGTAAATGCTTTAGGTCCCAAGGTTTGGGTACCTAAATCTTTCATTTTTCGAATTGTGTAGGATATGATTGAGGGGGAGCATCTATCAACTTGGTTCGTTGATAGTGGGTGCTCCAAACACATGACCAGGGATAGATCATTGTTTACCACACTTCAAAAGAAAAGTAGAGGTAATGTTTCATTTGGTAATAATGGTAATCTTAAGGTCATAGGAATAAGAGACATTCAAATATCTGAATGTCTTAGAATCTCAAATGTCCTTCTAGTCAAGGGGATGACATTTAATCTCCTAAGTGTCAGTCAATTGTGAGACACGGGTTACACAATTGATTTTCAACCAAGTCAATGTCTAGTTAGACAACATGACACCTTGGGCACGGTACTAGTAGAAACAAGAGTAGACAATATTTATCAAGTTTCATTTAAAAGTGCTACTAATACTTTTGCTAAGTGTCTCATGTCAAAAGAAGAAGAGTCCACCCTTTGGCACTGGAGACTTGCACATGTGAATATGAAGAACATCCGGAAGTTGGCCAACAAGGGATTAGTTCGTGGATTACCGAGCATCAAGTATGAAAAAGATAAACTTTGTGATGCATGTCAAATGGGTAAGCAAACAAAATCTGCACATAAAGGTAAAAGCGCTGTAAGTACATCTACCGCTTTAGATTTACTTCACATGGATCTATTTGATTGTAGCACTATCATATCATTGAATGGAAGTAGATATTGCTTTGTTATCATTGATGATTTTACTAGATATACATGGACTTATTTTCTAAAATATAAGGACCAAACCTTAGATGTTTTCATTTCTTTTTGTAGAAGAGTTGAAAACGAAAAATCATCAACAATTAAGACAATAAGAAGTGATCATAGAGGTGAATTTCAAAATCAACGATTCTTAGAATTTTGTCAATATAGAGGGTATAGACATGAGTTCTCTACTCCTAGAACACCACAACAAAATGGTGTTATAGAGAGGAAGAACCATGTTTTACAAGAGGTTGCACGAAGCATGCTTAATGAGTACTCACTACCGAGTTACTTATGGGATGAAGCTGTAAATACAGCTTGCTATGTGCAAAACCGAGTCCTCATCCATAGGTTCTTAGGAAAGACTCCCCATGAACTTTGATTTGGAAAACCACCTACGGTTAAACACCTTAGGGTGTTTGGTTGTAAGGTGTTCATCCTAAACACCAAGGATCACCTTGGAAAGTTCACGGCAAAAGCTGATGAAGGGATACTAGTCGGGTACTCCCTCGTTAACAAAGCCTATCGAGTCTGCAACAAGAAATCTAGATTAGTTGAGAAGTCTTCTGATGTTGTCTTTGAAGAAATTCCAAAAGTCAATGATTAACCAGAAGATGAAGTCCAATTTGAACTTAGGAGACTAAGTTTGAATGAGAGTCAAAATATCGTTGATGGTGATGAATCTGATGACGGTGAGCCTAGACAACCCATAGATCAACCAGATCCTGAGGCTGAGCTTGTCTCTAGTGAACCCATTCAAGAAGCACCACCAACACCTAGGCAAACTAGATTAGCCTTTAGTCATCCTCAAGACCAAATTGTTGGAGACATCCATCATGGGGTAAGAACTAGATCATTCTTTAGGAATGAGACTAATGAAGTTGCTCTAATTTCCGAAATTGAACCTAGAAAAATTGATGAAGCATTAACTGATCCCAATTGGATCATTGCAATGCAAGATGAACTAGGTCAATTCGAAAGAAGTCAAGTTTGGGACTTAGTCCCTAGACCTAAGAAGACCACCATCATTGGAACCAAATGGGTCTTCAAAAATAAGTTGAACCATAAGGGAGAAATCATTAGAAACAAGGCACGCTTAGTAGCCAAGGGCTATAGTCAAGTTGAAGGCCTTGATTATGATGAGACCTATGCTCCCGTGGTACGATTAGAGTCCATCCGATTGATGCTAGCATTTGCAGCACATCGAGGGTTCAAATTGTATCAAATGGATGTCAAATCGGCCTTTCTAAATGGTTTAATTAGAGAAGAGGTCTATGTCGAACAACCTCCGGGGTTTAAGAGTCCCGAATTTCCAAACCACGTGTTCAAGCTCAAAAAGGCACTTTATGGCCTTAAACAAGCACCCCGAGCTTGGTACGAGCGGTTGTCGACGTTTTTAATTGAAAAAGGCTTTGTAAGAGGCCAAATAGACCCTACACTATTTCTACGGAGAGATGGTGACAATATTTTTGTAGACCAAGTATATGTCGATGACATAATTTGTGGCTCAAATAACAAGGGCTATTTAAATGGGTTCATTGGACACATGGAAAGCGAATTTGAAATGAGTCTAGTGGGAGAGTTGACTTTCTTCCTTGGACTTGAAATCAAACAAACCCGAGGTGGAATCCATGTGCACCAATCGAAGTATACTCAAGAAATGCTCCATAAATTTAATATGAGTGATTCGAAATAGGTAACCACTCTCATGGCTACAAACACAAGATTAGACAATGATGAAAGTGGTAAACCTGTTGATTTGACTCAATATCGGAGCATAATAGGTAGTTTGCTATACCTCAGAGCTAGTCGACCTGATATTCTTTTTGCTGTGGGTATGTGCGTAAGGTATCAAGTCTGTGCCAAGGAATCTCACTTAATCACTGTTAAGAGGATTTTGAGATATCTTAAAGGCACAATAGGAGTCGGTCTTTGGTACCCCCGTACCGAATCTTTTGATCTGATTGGCTATACCGATTCCGACTACGCTGGATGTAAGTTGGATCGGAAAAACACAAGTCGGGGTTGCCAATTTCTAGGATCATCTTTAGTCAATTGGTCAAGTCGGAAGCATCATTGTGTTACTCTCTCCACGACCGAGGCAGAATATATCGCCATGGGAGAGAGCATATCACAATTGCTGTGGATGATTCACACTCTAGAGGACTATGGATTAAGTTACAAAAGTGTGCAAGTGTTGTGTGATAACATCAGCACAATTAATCTAACCAAGAATCCAGTCCATCATTCTAGGACCAAACATATTGAAGTGTGTCACCACTTCATTAGAGATCATGTTGCTAGGGGAGATATTGTACTCTCACATGTAGAGTCCAAGTCGAACCTCGCTGATATTTTCACTAAACCACTCCCCGAGAATGAGTTTAGTTTCTTAAGAAGGGAGTTGGGAATATGTCGCGCTTCATAGTTTTCAAAATGCATTCAAAACCCTTCATGATTATTTCTAATTGTTGGGATACAATTGGGTAACTTGGGGACATCTCACACAAACTATAAGGCTTAACAAAACGTTTTTGTTTGCTAGAAATGGGATGAGATGTTAGGATCAACTCAATTTCTCAAAATGTCATTGCATCCCTTGAGAAATTAAGTTGATGAGATAAAAATCACTTCGGTGACCAAGTATGGGGAAAACCAATGCATAACACATGTGTATTTGGCTCCATGATCATACTTGGACATTCCAATCAAGGAAACTTGATTGGAAACTTGAATTTGGCACAATCTTGTTTGAAATTGATTGAATGATTGTTGATTGAGTTTGACTCCACTTGGGTGGAGCAAAGTGATTGTTGAACCTATAAGGACCTTTGATCCTTATTTAGGGATCAACTACAGTCAAGGGATCTCTTCCAAGTTCGATATCTTTCATCAGATCCTTTCAAAAATCGTATGAAAATATGAAACTGAAAGTTTCAGATTGTATCAGGCAATATCAGGAACCCTGATCGGTCACTGGACCGATCAGGAGTAGGGCTGATCGGTCCCCGGACCGATCTGGCTCCATCCTGTGGTGATCGGTCCACAGACCGATCAGAGGAGTCACAGAGACTTAACGAAATTCTGACCAAACATTCTGTGCTAGCCTGGATCGGTCCCCGGACCGATCTAGCACCCTGTGGTGATCGGTCCACAGACCGATCAGAGGGCTTCCTGAATATCATCCGACACTACTGTTCGCTTCCTGATCGATCAGCCGATCGATCAGGAGCCTGCCTGATCGGTCACCCGACTCGATCAGGACCAGGCTAGTCTGATCAGGCCAGAGCCTGATCGGTCTGAGCACTTCCAGATCGAACGGTGATCCGTTCAATCGCATTAAATTGCGCTTGGTGGACCGATCCACCAACCGATTTAATCATGATCTCTCTTCATTTTCCAAGCCCTAGCCGACGAAAACCTCTCAGCGCCGAAACCTTTTTCCTCCTTCCTTGCGCGTGCGATCCCTCCTCATTTGTTGTACGTGAGTTCCTCCTGCGCTCTTCTTTGCGAGTGTGTTTTCCTCCTTCTGCGTGAGGTTTCTTCCTCTTGCTGTTGGTATCGGCAACTATTAGCTGCAAGCCTCCCCTGTGTTGCGATCCTCTCGTGCGTAAAGTTCAGAAAGAGTTCTCCTCTCAACCAAGTCAACATGGCACCAAAGTAAGCTTTGTGGTTGATTTTTCATTCCGTGCTTATCGTTCTAACGGCTAACCATGTTTTGGTGTTTTACTGTCTTGTGTCGTGACCCTATGCGTTTGCCGTGACCTTGCCACTGATTAAATCTTATCATCTGCAAACTATATTATGATTTGTTTCTTCTCTTGATCAAATCTTGCTCCTCTGTTTAAATCTAATCACTTTGATCCATGTCTTACCTTATGTTCCGTTGATTTTTTTGTGATCAAATCTTGTTCTTTTATTAAACCTATGCTCATATGATCAAATCAACCTTGTCCAATTGATTTAAACTATGTGCATGATCAATTCTTAAATTCCAATCCTTAGAAGGTCATCTAAGGGAAAGGAATCAGTGGAGGGTAGCTCGAGGGGCAAAGCCCCTTCCTCTTCAGTGCCCTCCCGAAGGCCACAGCCTTCCTCCAGTTCTCGATTTCCCAATGCCGCCTGCGAGCAGGCTTTTCAGTCCAGGACTTTCAAATTACTCTCTTGTCGATCGATTGATGTTCCATTTCTGACCGAGCACTGCCCTTCTATCATGGAGATAGTCACTTTCTACAATCTTGGCTTTCTTCTTTCTCTTGAAAGGACTATCAATTATGAACTTGTTTCAGAGTTCTACAACAATCTTCTACAAGGGCCCCAAGGAGGCTTCGAATTCACCACTCGCGTCGCAAAGAGAAATCTTGATTTCTCTTATGAGATTCTAGCGGAGTACCTAGGCGGTCGACGATCGGCTAACCTGTATTCGATCTATCCTGAACTCCCTGATCCTCTATTGGCCCCATTTGCCGATGTTACCCCGACACCATTTATCAGCATTTCTTTGGACATCCCCGCTCAGCCGGACTTGATGAGCTGGGTCCTGATTTCCCCACTTTTGCAGCTCTACGACTTGCTCCTGTCGATTACGTCCTTTTCAAGATCATTATAAACTGTATCCTACCTATCACTTCCAAGCCCTTAGCCGAGATCTGACCCTATCATTGCTTGATGCTCTATGGCATGCACCGCCAGATGGACTTTGATATCATGGAGAGCATTTTTCAGTCTATCTTATCTTATAGAGAGCCAAGCCGCCGCACAGTCTATATGCCTTTTGGTCACATCATCACCGATTGGCTTATGTCAGTGGGTGTTGATGTCACCAAGGGCAGGACAGTGCCAATGGTCCGACAGGATTGCAGACTTGGCCAGCGGGCATGTGCCAAGTCCGACATCATTATCCGGGATCATGATAGGGCTTTGGTTTGGAAAGACGGGAGAGGTCTCGGTGAGCTACCTGGGGGAGGACCACATTTTCAGGCACCCGCCGATGCTGCTGCACCTCAGGAGGCTCCTGCTGCTACTGCTGCTGATTACTACGATGAGCCCGAGCCAGATCTGCGCTGGCAGCTCTCAGAGCTGGATCAGACCATCCAGCATGATTTCCATTTGCGGGAGATTTATTGCGCGGAGGTCCGCTCACAGTTCCGATCCATTGATTGCAGACTGACCTCAGTGGAATCTGATGTTTCCGGGGTCCGTACGCTGCAGCAGACATGGTACGATGAGTGGCGTCGCCACACATTTCCTGGAGGTGCACCCTCTGCCAGTGCTGCACCGGGGTCTATTATTCCTGATGACGACACGATGGATGACCCCATGCAGGACGATGACCCCCCCCACTGACGCTTGATGACGATTGATGGCACTTTGTTCTTATTTGGTGATTTCTGACTATTTGACGGATCTGTCCATCCCGACTATTGCCTGGTATGGCGTGATATTGACTTTGATGCATTGACTTGCATCACACTATTTGCCTGGATGTTGTGTGTTTTACCACTATGGCTGTTTTTGATGTATATCTTGCCATCTTTTGCTTATTAGTGGTTTCTATGTTTACTATCTGCCTGTATGCCTCATTCTATATTGCTATGATTTTGCGTATGATGCCTTGCCCATATGATACATATGTCTGTTTTGTCATGCCTTATCTTTGTCATATGTGCTCATATGTTTATCAAAAATTTATCATATCTTTGTTGTTTTGGGATACCCCTAGGGTTGAGGGGGAGTATGGTTAAACTTAACAGCCCCTCTAGACCCTTTTTGGTGTTCGACAAAGGGGGAAAGTGTGGTTGGTTAAGTTTAGGATGATTATGTTGTAGGGGGAGGATCCTGATTCTCCTATGATTTTGAATTGAGAAATTGATTAAGAATCCCTAAACTTAAAATCGGGTTGTCAAACAACAAAAAGGGGGAGATTGTTGATGCAGTCTGACCCTTATTGTTGTTTTGGTGTTGACACCGATTTTAGTTTAGGTTGATGTTGATGATTATGATTATGATTAAGTCCTGATCGGGGATTAGGCATGGTATGGAAAATCCTAGCTTGAAGTGCTAGGTGTTGGAAAATCCTAACCCAGAGGGTTAGATGTGAAAAATCCTAGATTGGAGGGCTAGGTGTTGAAAAGTCCTAATTCGGAAGGGTTGGGTAAAAATTCCTAGCTTGGAGGGCTAGGTGAAAAGTCTTATCTTGGAGGGTTAGGTGAAAAGTCCCAACTTGGAGGGTTAGGTGAAAAAGTCCTGTTTGGAGGGTCAGGTCCTAGCTTGGAGGGCTAGGTTTGGAAAAGTCCTAATTCGGAAGAGTTGGGTGAAAAGTCCTATTGAGGCAATCGGCCCTTAAATGATTGGAAGATCATGGTTTTGATATGTGGGCGAATATGATCAAAGTTAGAGTGTTATGTTGTATTTGATATGTGTGATTGAGTTTGCAGGACTTGGAGAATCACACATGGTGGACTTATCCGAGGGACGAGAGCCGAGGGAGGAGAGCTCCAAGGGCAAGCCGGGAAGTGGACTTCAAGGGCACACGTGAAGGGTGGCATGGAGGCAAGCCAAGGGAAGGCTTGCGTGCGCATCTGAGGGACGATAGCTAGTGGAAGAGGACTTCAAGGGGCAAGCCAAGTGAGCAGACCTGAAGGCACACGCGAAGGAGAAGGTCCGGAGTGGCTGGAGCTGAGCTGTGAGGCAGGGCAGTCGACAGGCCCTGTGGCAGTCGACTGCCAAAACTCACAAAAAGGTTGCAGCGTCGGACCAGTCGACTGGCCGTTGGGCAGTCGACTGGTATACCCCGAAACTAGCCGTTGGCTAGCAATTAATGCTAGGCCAGTCGACTGCCCCAGGGGCAGTCGATTGGTGCGGGCTGGACATATTGCGAATCTGTCCTGTTCACCTATAAAAGGAGCACTTTTTGCACGTGTACAGTACGGTTCCGTACAGTGTCGAAGTGCTGCTCGTGTGTAGAGTAATTCTTGCTTCCTCTCTCATATTTTTGCATGTGTAAAGAGGAAGATTTTGCTGTAAAGGTTTCTCCACCTCAAGGAGACTTTTCGATAGTGAAAAGTGATGCTCGCGGCGTGGATCCTTGGACTAGTCACCCATCTGGGTGGATACCAAGTAAACGATAAGTGTTAGCATTGTTTTTGATTTCTTTGCATATTATTTCCGCTGCGCTAACAATTCTGTAGAGATCCAAGATCCGAAAAAGTGCATTCACCCCCCCCTCTGCACGCCTTATACGATCCTTCAGTTGGTATCAGAGCCGGTGCATTTTGGAAGATCTAACAGTCAACCGGAACAATTGTGATGGCGTTTCAAGAGGGATACTCCACCGCACGACCTCCGTTCTTCGACGGGAATGACTTCGCCTATTGGAAAGGTAGGATGCAATACTACCTTATGAATGACATTGAAAATTGGATAAGTGTTGCAGATGGCTTCGAGGCGCCCGTCGATGAAAGAGGAGACCCAACACCAATGAGATCATGGTCGAAGGAGGTGATGAAGAGGGCGCAATCAAATGCCAAGGCCACCACCACATTGCAATGCGGGCTCTCGAAGGAGCAACTGAACAAGGTGGGGCCGTTCAAGAGCGCCAAGGAACTATGGGACAAGTTGGTTGAACTGAACGAGGGGTCAAACGAGTCCAGAAGAGCCAAGAAGGACTTGCTAGTGACCCAACTACAATCCCTTTCCATGAAGAGCAACGAGACCATCAGCCAGCTACATGGAAGGGTAAAGGAAGTGATAAATCAACTCTATGTGATTGGAGAGAAGATCGAAAATCGGGACATCGTCAGGTATGTTTTACAAGCTTTCCCGAGAACCACTTTGTGGGCATCCATGGTTGATGCATACAAAGTATCGAGGGATTTGTCAATTGTTAAATTGGACGATCTTTTCTGTGAATTTGAGCTACACGAGCAAGCTAATGTCTCGGCAAAAGAGAAAGGTATTGCTTTTGTTGCAGAAAAGGAGAAGAAGAAGAGGAAGGAGAAGAAGAAGGTGGTTTACTCATCCTCGTCAGACTCAGAAGAATCTAGCACCTCCTTGGATAGCGATCAAGAGGCGTTCATGGTAAGAAAGTTTCGTAGAGCATTTAAAAGTTTATCTAACAAATCCTATGCTAGGAAAGGGGCCAAAGGTAAGGGTAAGGCCAAGGACATAATATGCTACAACTGCCATCAAGAGGGACATATGAAGAACGAGTGTCCCCAATTGAAGAAAAGGGATGACAAGAAGGAAGAGAAGAGGAAGAGTGACAAGAAGAAATCAAAGGGAAAGGAGAAGGGTGCCACCAACCTCAAGGCAACTTGGGATGATCCCTCATCCTCAGAGGAAGAAGAAGAGCAAGTCTCCCACTTTGCTCTTATGGCACAAGATCACTCAGACTCATCAGATGATGAACGAAGCTCAAGCAGTGAAGATGAGAGCTCCTCCACTTCATCATCAGAGTCAGAAGCTTCGGTAAGTGAGGTATACCACTTACCCTCCTCTACTTTAGTGAAAATAATTTCTAGCACGAACATGGACTTAGCCAAGGCTAGAAGTAAAGTTAAGGATCTAAAAGAACAAATTGTCATGCTTAGAGTAGAAGCTACTAAACATAAAGATTTGCATGCTAGTTCTACCTCTTCACATGCTTCACACCTTGAAGATGAAAATAGGGAATTAAGGAAACAGGTAGATGACCTCACAAAGGCCCTTAGGAAATTCCAAGTAGGATCATGTAACCTAGATATGATCATCAACAGTCAAAGGGCTGTGTACAACAAAGCCGGGTTGGGTTATAGGCCTAAGACAAAGGAGGTAGCCTTTGTCTCACTTACCGGTAGGATTGGTGCATCTAAGAGACTAGGGGCTAGGGGAACCACAAAGAAGGCATGGGTACCTAAGAGATTTCTAAATGATGCTTATGGATCAAAGATATGGGTACCAAAAGAGTATATTTTTCGTGTTGTTTAGGTAAAGGTGAAGGAGGCCCCAACAATGTGGATAGTAGATAGTGGATGCTCAAGACACATGACCGGGGATGTGAGCAAGTTCACCACTATTAGCTACCTAAGAGAAGGGACCGTCTCCTTTGGGAATAGTGGAAAGTTGAGAATCATTGGTAGGGGCACAATTGAGGTATCTCCCACTATTTCCATACATAAGGTACTTTTGATCAAAGACATGAAGTTCAATTTATTAAGTGTAAGTCAATTATATGATGCCGGGTTTAAAGTTGAATTTCATGCTAGAAAATACATCATTAGACATAATGAATCAAGTGCTATCATATTAGAAGGGTTTAGAGAAGCAAATCTATATTATCTTGATCTTACCTATGCTACTAACAATGTTGTTAAGTGTCTCATGTCTAAAGAAGAAGAAGGGTGGTTGTGGCACCGGAGACTTGGACATGTCAACATGAGGAGCATTGCAAGAGTGGCCAAGGAAGAGTTGGTGAAGGGGCTACCAATGATCAAGTATGAGAAGAACAAGTTGTGTGATGCATGCCAAGAAGGTAAGCAATCGAAAGCATCACACAAAGGTAAAACCTTAACCACTACTTCTTTGCCTTTAGAACTTTTCACATAGATTTGTTTGATTGTCATAGTACTCCCTCACTTGTATGGAGTAAATATTGCCTAGTCATAGTAGATGATTTCTCTAGATTTACATGGGTTTATTTCTTGAAACATAAGGATGATACCCTAGAGATTTTTATAGGATTTAGTAAAAGGGTAGAAAACGAAAAGAACATCAAAATAAACCGAATTAGGAGTAACCATGGTCGGGAGTTCCAAAACGCTAATTTCACACAATTTTATGTTGAAAATGGGTACAAGCATGAGTTTTCATGCTCGAGGACTCCTCAACAAAATGGGGTAGTTGAGAGGAAAACCCGAGCGCTACAAAAAGCTGCTAGGACTATGCTTAATGCATACTCTCTTCCTAGCTATTTTTGGGCCGAAGCGGTCAACACCGCTTGCTATATTCAAAACCGGGTGTTGGTACATAGGTTTCTAGGGAAAACACCTTTTGAATTGTGGAATGGAAGGGTACAACAAGTACATTATTTTAGAGTCTTTGGATGTAAAGTTTACATCTTAAACACCAAAGATGACCTAAGGAAATTTAAGTCAAAAGTCGATGAAGGAATTCTAGTAGGGTACTCATTGACTAGTAGGAGTTATAAAGTCTACAACAAGAGGACAATAGTGATTGAGGAGTCCTCAAATGTCAAATTTGATGAAACAACTAGTACCTACCCTAGAAAGGCTTCAATTGATAAGGATATAGAAGAGGTCCAACCCCTTGCCCAAAGAATCCAAGACCTACATTTGGAGGGCAATGATCAAGGGAGAGTAAGAAGTACCCTAGAGGATGAGGAAGAAGGAGTAAATGAACCCACAACCTCTAGGCCCTTGAGACATCACCATGATCACCCTATTGACCAAATAGTGGGTGATGTCACTCAAGGAGTAATGACTAGGTCCTATTTTAGGGATCAAACTAGTCAAGTAGCTCTAATCTCCCAATTAGAACCCAAGTCCATTGATGAAGCATTGGGAGATGTTGATTGGGTCTTAGCCATGCAAGAAGACCTAAATCAATTTGAGAGGAGTGAAGTTTGGGAGTTAGTTCCTAGGCCCACTGATTGTACCATTGTAACCACAAGATGGGTCTTTAGGAACAAACTAGATGACCAAGGTAAAATCACTAGGAACAAGGCTAGATTGGTAGCTAGAGGGTTTAACCATGTTGAGGGACTAGATTATGATGAGACTTATGCCCCCGTAGCTAGGTTAGAATCAATTAGAATTCTACTAGCCTATGTCGCTCACATGGGTTTCACACTCCACCAAATGGATGTGAAGTCGGCATTTCTTAATGGGATCATTAAGGAAGAGCTATATGTAGAACAACCCCCCGGGTTTGAGGACCCCAATTATCCAAGACACATGTTCAAATTAAGAAAAGCCTTATATGGATTGAAACAAGCTTCCCGTGCTTGGTATGAAAGGCGTTCTTCATTTTTAGTGTCTAAGGGGTTTAGGAGAGGAACAATTGACCCTACATTGTTCCTAAAATCTAAGGACAAGGACATATTTGTTGCCCAAGTCTATGTAGACGATATCATTTTTGGGTCAACAAATAATGACTTCCTACAAGAATTCATCAAGTGTATGGAAGATGAATTTGAAATGAGTCTTGTAGGAGAGTTAACATTCTTCTTAGGCCTTCAAGTCAAGCAAACTAATGAAGGTACACATGTCTTTCAAATCAAATATGCTAAGGAGATGTTAAAGAAATTTGGTTTAGAAAATGCTAAGGTAGCATCTACACCCATAGGAACCAATGTGAAAATGGATAGTGACATTGAAGGGAAAATGGTAGACTCTAAACAATATAGGAGCATGATTGGTAGCCTCCTATACCTAACCGCTAGTAGACCCGACATACTTTTTGCGGTAGGTATGTGTGTAAGGTATCAATCTTGTGCCAAAGAGTCCCATTTGATTGTAGTTAAGAGGATCTTAAGGTATGTAAAAGGGACCCTCAATATCGGACTTTGGTATCCTAGAACTCCTAGTGTTGACCTAATTGGATACACCGACTCGGACTATGCGGGGTGTAAGTTAGATAGGAAGTGTACAAGTGGAGGGTGTCAATTCCTTGGGTCTTCCTTAGTTAGTTTGAGTAGTAGGAAACAACCATGTGTTGCCCTATCAACAACGGAAGCGGAATATGTGGCAATGGGTGGGTGTGTTTCCCAACTCCTTTGGATCATGCACACCCTAAAGGATCATGAGTTACATTACACCAAGGTCAAAGTCTTGTGTGATAATGTAAGTACAATCAAGTTAACCAAAAATCCGGTTCACCATTCTAGGACAAAACACATTGAAGTGAAACATCACTTCATTAGAGACCATGTGGCAAGGGGAGACATAGAACTACACTATGTTGAATCAAAGTCGAACCTAGCCGATATCTTTATCAAGCCTCTTCCCGAATTGGAATTTACATCCTTAAGAAGAGGCCTTGGAATGTGTTTTGTGGAAGTATAGGATGAACTTGGAGATATTAGCTTTGAAAAAGGGTGCTTGATCCATTAGGGTGATACATTTGGATCACTTGTGCTTGTGGCACATTGTTGAACCATTGAGAGTATCAAAATATGAAAACTAGACCAACTATGGGGAAGGCAAGTGTTTAATCAATGGACACTTTGCCCAAAGATCATAGTTGGGCATTTTAAATATTGGAAAACCATTTTATGTTTTACATACTTTGCCATGTTTTTAAAAATCATATGATTGCAAAATTGGTTTCAAAGGTTGATACAAAATGTAGTGGTTTTCAAAGCTTTTGGATTTTTATCAAAAGTCATGCATGTTTGAAATTTTATATGGTTTAATATTTTTCCCTGATAGAGTATAACATTTCAAACATGTATGCAAAATTTTAAAATTTTTGGAATTTTCTGGGAGTTTCTGAAATTCGGCAGAAAAGCTGAAATGGGTTACTGATAGCGTATCAGTCGACTGCCCCATGGGCAGTCGACTGGCACGTAAGTTTTCAGCCACTGTGAGAAATTTCAGAAATTGAAAATTCTCTCATTTGATACCATGGGTTTTGGTTGCTTGAGGCAATCATTTTGATGGTGTCAAAGGAGGAGAATGGGTGGTTTAAGTTAGAATCAACTTGGAATGGATGGTTTAAGGTGTTCTTTCTAACTTAGAAATTGAATGATTAAAAATGGGGAGAAGACATGGATTAAGGGGGAGGTACCTCTTAGGTTATGATATGTCTTATATTTTTAACATATTGCTATTGTTAAGTGGAAATTTAACTTGGATTGTGACTAGAATTGAAAATGGGGGAAGACATAGGTTAAGGGGGAGGTTACCTCTTAGGGTTACTATGTCTCATGCTTTTTCAATTGCTATATGTTTTTATTGTTATTATGGCTGTTATTTATCTCTAACTTAAACATATTGCTACACATCAAAAAGGGGGAGATTGTTGAGGCAATCGGCCCTTAAATGATTGGAAGATCATGGTTTTGATGTGTGGGCGAATATCATTAAAGTTAGAGTGTTATGTTGTATTTGATATGTGTGATTGATTTTGCAGGACTTGGAGAATCACACATGGTGGACTTATCCGAGGGACGAGAGCCGAGGGAGGAGAGCTCCAAGGGCAAGCCGGGAAGTGGACTTCAAGGGCACACGTGAAGGGTGGCATGGAGGCAAGCCAAGGGAAGGCTTGCGTGCGCATCTGAGGGACGATAGCCAGAGGAAGAGGACTTAAAGGGGCAAGCCAAGGGAGCAGACCTGAAGGCACACGCGAAGGAGAAGGTCCGGAGTGGCTGGACCTGAGCTATGAGGCAGGGCAGTCGACTGGCCCTATGGCAGGCGACTGCCAAAACTCACAGAAAGTTTGCAGCGTCGGACCAGTCGACTGGCCGTTGGGCAGTCGACTGGTATACCCCGAAACTAGCCGTTGGCTAACAATTAATGCTAGGCCAGTCGACTGCCCCAGGGGCAGTTGACTCGTGCGGGCTGGACAGATTGCGAATCTGTCCTATTCACCTATAAAAGGAGCACTTTTTGCACGTGCATGGTACGTTTCGTACAGTGTCGAAGTGCTGCTCGTGTATAGAGTAATTCTTGCTTCCTCTCTCGTATTTCTGCATCTGTAAAGAGGAAGATCTTGCTGTAAAGGTTTCTCCACCTCAAGGAGATTTTTCGATAGTGAAAAGTGGTGCTCGCGGCGTGGATCCTTGGACTAGTCACCCATCTGGGTGGATACCAAGTAAACGATAAGTATTAGCATTGTTTTTGATTTCTTTGCATATTATTTCCGCTGCGCTAACAATATAATAGAGATCCAAGATCCAAAAAAGTGCATTCACCCCCCCTCTGCACGGCTTATACGATCCTTCAAGTCCAAGCTTGGAGGGCTAGGTGAGAAGTCCTAACTTGGAGGGTTAGGTGAAAATTCCCAACTTAGAGGGTTAGGTGAAGAAGTCCTAGCTTGGAGGGCTAGGTTGGATGAAACCTTAGCTTGGAAGGCTAGGGTTCGGTCCCTGGATCGATTTGGTGACCGATCAGGGAAGTTGGCACGCTGCTCCTTCGTGGATCGGTCAGGTGACCAACCCAGCAATGACTGATCAGTCTGGTGACCGATCAGGGAGCGTACAGTGAGGTTGGGAACCTATTGTGTGGCTCCTGATCGGTCTGGTGACCGATCAGGGAGCAGGCCGTTGCCTCGTTGCTTGGCTCCTGATCGGTCCGGTGACCGATCAGGGAGCTGGCAGCTTCCTCACTGCCTTGCTTCTAATCGGTCTGGTGACCGATCAGGGAGCACTCAATGAGTTGAGTTCCCCCACTGATCAGCTCCTGAACGGTCTGGTGGCCGATCAAAGACTTAGGATTTGATTTCCGCGGTTACTGTTCACTCAGACGTGGATCGATCAGGCTTGAGCCTGATCAGACAGGGAGCTACCTGATCGATCTGGTGACCGATCAGGCTTCACTCTGATCGGTCCAGCGACCGATCAGGCTTGTGTCGCCGCAAGAGCTAGGAAGTCCCAGCAAAGCGGTGGATCGGTCTGGTGACCGACCCACAAGCCCTGGATCGGTCCGGTGACCGATCACTTAAATTCAAAATGCACTGTCAGACGCTCTGATCGCGTCTGAACGTATCCGATTCTCTCCGCTTAACATCTGATACACGATTTTCTGCTTGATATGTTGTGCTAACACTTTGATTGAGCTGCAGGTGATAGGGAAGGATTCAAACACTCAAGGAGAGTCAATGGAGGCCTTTCCTTGGAGTAGGTTTGTCCGTTTTCCATCTCAGGTTGCAACGGACACTAGCGCCGGCTGGAGCTGCTGACTGGGGCTGGTCTGAGGGAAGCTCAGGGAGTCCAGAGGAGCTTAGTGGTGGCTGGTGGTTGCAGGAGAGCAGCTAGAGGCTGCAGTGAGTTGATGTCACCTGGTGCTCAGTGGAGAAACAAAAGGGCGTAGAGGAGAAGAGCAGAGGAAGAGTTCGGTTGAAACGATTTTTCTGTCTTGAGTTCTTGCTGCGCATTTGTGTTCTCCACACTTTGCTTGTGCGTTCTGAAATTCCATCATCTTGAGCGAGCAACTGCAATCAGTGAAGCAACCATCCCTTGCTTGAGAACTTGGAGGAAGGAACAAGAGGCATTGAGTCCAACAGCGAGAAGACACGAAGAAAGGGTTCTTGCGTGAGATCGTCACTAGGTGGAGCTTGGGAGAAGCTTGCTGTGTTCTTGTCTGTGCTAAGTGCTAAGTAAGATCTTTCTTGTGTTTCATTGTGCTTAAAACTATATCTTTGATTGAAACACTGTGGAGAGGTTACTCCACCGAGAAGTAGGTTGCTTTCTATCCGGATCTTCCAGGGCTTGATCTGCCGACGATCAAGGGATCGCCCACCTTACGGGCACGCCAAGGAGTAGGAGCAAGTTATCCCCGAACCTTGTAAATCCTCTTGTTAGCGTTCTTGTGTTTGCTTATAGTTTAGGGTTTTGATTTTCTGCATACTCTGTTTTTATTACTTCTGCGGTGCTACTAAACGTTTAAGTGAAGAATTTTTGATAAGTGCATAAAGTTCAAGTGATTGGCTATATTCACCCCCCCTTCTCTAGCCATCCGAGTTCCAACAATCACTGTCACCATCACTACAGAAGGAGATAGTAGATTATGGAGTTGAGATTATAGATGGGCAACTCTCAGTATTGACATTAGAGTCAACTCTACTTGAGGATATACGAAAAAAGCAAGATCAAGATTCTGATATTCAAAGATCACGCAAAAGATGCAAGAAGGAGAAAATAAGGAATTTAGAGTATCTGATAGTGGGATACTCTATTATGGTAACCGTCTATGTGTCCCCAACAGTGAATAGTTGAGGAAGAGGATTCTTGAGGAAGCCCATAGTATCCCCTACTCTATACACCTTGGTTCTACCAAAATGTACCAAGATTTGAAAAGAAGATTTTGGTGGTCTAGAATGAAAAGAGATGTAGCTAAGTATGTCAGTACCTGTCTGACATGCCAAAGAGTGAAAGTAGAACACTAGAGGTTAGGAGGAGTCCTACAGCCCATATAGATTCTAGAGTGGAAATGGGAAGATATAGCCATGGACTTCATTGTTGGTTTACCAAAGACAACAAATGACTATGATGCTATCTGGGTAATTGTAGACAGATTGACCAAGTCTGCCCATTTCTTGGCAATCAAAGTGTCTTACTCAATAGAGAGACTAGCCTAGTTATATGTTCAAGAAGTGATCCTACTGCACGGAGTTCTGAAGACCATTATCTCCGAAAGAGATGGTTGTTTCACTTCGCACCTTTGGGAGTGTGTACAGACGGCACTTGGCACCAAACTGAAGTTTAGCATAGATTTCAATCTTCAGACTGATGGGCAGACAGAAAGAGAAATCAAGTTTTAGAAGATATGCTCATAGCTTGTGCATTAGATTTCAAAGGCAGTTGGTGCAAGTACTTATGTTTAGCTTAGTTCGCCTACAATAACAGTTACCAAGCTACTATTGGTATGGCGCCTTATGAAGCTCTTTATGGTAGAAGGTGCAGATCTCCTATCTGTTGGTACGAAAGTAGTGAGAAGAAAGAAATGGGGTATCAGACTGATTTTATTGAGGATACCATAAAAGCTATAAAGAGCATCCGCTAAAGAATAGAAACTGCTCAGAATAGGCAGAAGAGTTATGCCGATGTGCGGCGTCGACCGCAAGAGTTCGAAGTTGGGGATACAGTTTTCCTCAAAGTAACCCCCATGAAAGGAGTAATGAGATTCGGCAAGAAGGGCAAGCTAAGTCCTCGTTACATTGGACCCTACCTAGTAACGAAAAGAGTTGGCAAAGTTGATTATGAGTTAGATCTACCACCGGAGATGTCAGATATTCACAATGTGTTCCATGTCTCAATGCTGAAGAAACATATCCCTGATGTCAATCAAGTGATTGAGCCACAGACGGTATAAGTTCAAGAAAATCTCAGTTATGAAAGTCGACCTATTAAGATAATAGATCGAGCAATCAAGAAACTGAGGAACAAAGAGGTACCCCTAGTAAAGATTCTATGGCTAAATCAGAAGTACAAATAGGCAACTTGAGAAATAGAAGTAGCATGAGGAAAAAGTACCCGGAGCTATTCTAAGTTCGAGGACAAACTTTTTATAAGGTAGGGAGGATTGTAACACCCGAAATTTTTCAGCATTTTTCCAGAAATTTTTCCAAAACAAAAAGAAACTAAAAATTTCTTTAAAGGGGTCGGACCCATGGCTCGAACCCGTAACCTCGTATTTAGCATTAGGTTTAGTTTCCATCAAGTGGTGGTAAGCATCTCATTAAAATATGGAACCAATATTAGATAAGTAATAGTAGGCGCCCTTTATAGATGATGCTTCAACTTCCACTTAGTATATAAAAGAATAGAAAGAAGAGAAAACCCAGGGTTTTTGTTAGGATGTATACTAAAAGCCTTGCTTTTTGTATAAGAACATCTACATTTTGAAATAGAATCACAAAATCACAGGTTGCATATTTATATTAGTTTGTGCACAAAATGTCTGATACTTTGCATTGTAGATAACATGTTGTGTGGTGACACACAGAAGATCATGTTATCAGTTCCTTATAGAGTATAAGTAGAGGCTTACAACCGAGATAGAGTTGGACAAATCATCGGGATGGTTGTAGAGTAATTAGGTGTGGTTTGTCTTAACCATAGAATTACACTAGTGCACTTTGTGTGCATTGAGCAGGACCAAAATAAAGGTCATCCAATTTATACTGACTTTATAATTGGATTAGACCTCGGTTTTATTATGGAGTACAATCTCTAAATCTCGATATAATAATGGGCACATGTATTTAATTATTATTTCTTTGATTTACCAATGGGCGAGATTTATTCTGTTAAATCAATAGGCCAGGTAAGTTGAGAAATAATATTATGTACATGGTGTGTCATTGATTATTGAGGGAATTCGTGTCCTGGTGAGTCGGGATGATGATGCCCCCTTGATGAGCTCATAAGTTTCATCATGTTAAATCTTGCAAGTGGACTATGGTCTAACATGATGAAAAGGTTGAGTGGTACTAGTCAAGGATCAAGAGGTTGATTAATTAAAATTGTCAGTAATTTAAATAAATCGGCGGGTATTCGATATCTTAAATACGGGGAGATAGATGTGCTCATAATAGGTGGAGCCCATATGAAAATATGGGGGTTGGTGAGGATGTTCAATGGGGATCCTTTAGTGGAATGGATCTCTATTAATGGATTGGATTTGGATCCATTAGCGGGCCAAGACCCAACTCCTCCTATGGTCCCTATCGTAGCCCTATATATACCCCATAGGAGTTATGAAACAAGGGTGATCCAAAATAGAATATACCTTAGAGCCTCTCAACTTCTTTCCCTCTAAAACTCTCTCTCCTAGGGTTAGGAGTTACGTCGGTGCAAGGGAAGGAAGAGGAGAACTTCTTCTCCTCTTTTTCATTGGGCGTGGAACTCCATCAAAGGCAACACCACCTGTCGGTGATCAGCGGGAGAAGCAGGCGGTGGAAGGTGGCCAGCGGTGAGCTTCGATCCAAGGCTTGCGGCGGCGGTAACCTAAAGGGAAGAAGGTGAAAAGAAGAAGAAGGTTTACCTTCTTTTTCTTCTTCTTTTCTTCTCCATCACCTTTCTTCCCTTCCTTCTCCTTTGCATGCATGAGCTGGTGCAAGGAGGAGTCGCTGGCGGCCGGAAAAGAAGCTTGGATTGCTTCTTTTGATCGACGGCAAGGAGGGAGAGGAGAGGGAAGTGATTGGTTAGGGTTGGGTGAAGGAAAAGGTTTCTTTCTCTTCTTCTTCACCTTCTTCTTCTTCCCCCTCATCTTCTTCTTCTCTTGGTGGCAACACAAGCAAGGGAGGAAGGGGATCACCAATTGGTGGTCGGCGGGATTGAAGGAAGGAGAAAGACCACACCCTAGGGTTTCGGCCAAGCTATGGTGGAGGAGGTCTTGTTGGATCCTTGGTGACTCCACATCTTGGTAGCTCATCGCCCACACGACTTCCAAGAGGGGAGGGTCATACGGTAGAAGACTGCGAGGTAAAAGACGAGGTATTATCTCTCTTTGGCTCCTTGTTTGTTTCTATTATTTTATGTGATAATTTTGTTATCGCATGTGTTCTTAATTAGTTATCATGGTTTAATTATTTGTTAATTAATATTGTTAATTAATTATGTCATGGACCCCGAAGATAAACATAAAAATCGATGATCCGCTCGTCGTCTTTTCCGTGGTCAATCGGTTATGCGCATTACAAGGCTCGATCATTGTGATTGGCTAAGTTGTAATTCAAATCGATTGATACGATAGCGAGAGGTTGTTTGAGGGATAGATCTCCATTCGAGTTAAATTTTTAATCCGTAGACATGTAGAGGCCTCTCATGGACGACCCCGTGTTCGCTTAGGAAACCCATCGAGCCATACCCAACAATTTTCTCATTCTTCTTCTTCCCTGCAAAAACAAAAGAGAGAACTAGGGTTTCTCTTCCTTGTTCTTGCGCCCAAGAGCCGGATCCTGCGAGGGAAGTGGATGAGGGGTACCACGCTAGGTTCTACACCGGTGTAGTAAGTTTAGCAGCATAAAAAGGTAAGTAGATCACTCACCTACGGTAAAAGTAGTTCTCGAATGATTTCTAAACATGATTATAAGTCATTTTGGTGTTTGTGATCTTAGTATAGCAAGACCAAGGTCTTGATTTGCCCCAAACCAAGTTTTGGGGATTATGGAACGCAAGGTGTTCGATGAAAGTTCTAAGTAAGACCAAGGTCTTACTAAGCCCTAGAATGAATTCTAGGACTATGAAAGGAGATAAGAAACAAGATCAAGGTCTTGTTGTGTCCTAAAGCAAGTTTTGGGAACATTACCGTTAAGTGTTAAGTTATGCATTTTAAGCACAAGCATGATTAAAAGTTTAAGTATATTACTTTTATTAAATGGCATGTACCGGGCACAAGGCCCACGTGATCTAGGCAAGCTAGTAGACACTCTATTTGTAACACCCGCCCTTCTTCCCCCACCATTCGGTGTGGCGGGAGGCGGCGTTACGCTAACATATATAGGGCATATAAACATCGTATTGCAGCGGAAGAAATAAAACTTAACTTACTTAATTCATACATGCAACTAGCACTTAAATCATACATACATATCTTAACTATCATTCCTAACATGGTGACATGGTAACTTAGCATATAAACATCATAGGTAGCATCATGATATAACATTCCATAACTTATCCATAAGCATCATAAGTAGCAAGTAACTTGTCTATAAGCATCATAAGTAATAAGTTATTCTTTAGGCATAACTATCATAAGTATAGCATAGAACCTAAGGAGGCGTTTCAAAACACAAGACATGCAACTAGTATAAATAGAAGAATCCTTTGCCATGTCATTGCCACACACACACTTTTGCCCCTCCTGCTGCTTCCCTTAGTAACTTCTTGCTTGATCTGCGACATAAGAAAAATAAGACTATAAGCACATAGGCTTAGTAAGACTCTTTCCTACTCACTAAAACATACATCGCATAACATAAACATATCACGTTCTTAACATATACTTAACACATGGCACAGTTCTTGACCTATCATAAGCATATACATACTTGTCATGACATAATTCTTAACATGCACATAAGCATAACACATACTCATCATGGCATAATTCTTAACATGAACATAAACATAAACATACTTAACATGTCATAATTCTTATCATGAACATAAACATAAACATACTTAACATGTCATAATTCTTAACATGAACATAAACATAAACATACTTAACATGTCATAATTCTTAACATGAACATAAACATAAACATACTTAACATGTCGTAATGCATAACATGAATGCATGCATGAGTCAATGCATATACATAAGGATGCTTATTTGAAAACCATAATTATAAATACTTAAACATAATCATAACATCATTGGGGTCACCGGCTTGTACCACATACATACATCATAAGCGAGCATCCCTAAGTAAATACGAGGTAGCGAGCCTCGACCTACTAGGGTAGGAACAGCTACGGTAGTTCCAAAAACTGAGGCGTTCTTAAGGTGCCCATCCCTGTTGGACAGCTTCGGTAGTCCCAGAACCGTGGACAGCTACGGTAGTCCAGAACCAGGGCGTTCTTAAGGTGTCCATCCCTTGGACCCTTACTTCGGTCCGGTACAAGCCCATTCATAAAGTAAAATAACTTTGCATGCTTCATCATTCATAGACATACATGACATAAACATAATCTTGTTTCATGAAGCATAGCATAAGAGTAGGAACAGCTACGGTAGTTCCAAAACTGAGCGTTCTTAAGGTTCCCATCCCTCATCATGACATAAATCATATTTAGCATTTCATCATTCATACTTAATTCATAATATCATTATACCTTCATCATTCATACTTATCATTCATACTTATCATTCGTATTTAAGGCATAAACATTGTCTTCAATCATCTTCTTCTTTCGTAAAACATGACATATATACATAATCATAATATCCATCATAGAGCATGCATGGGTGAAATTCTTATGAACAAGGTACATACTATTTAGGTTCATGGCATTCTACATTACTTAGGTTCATGGCATTCATCATAGAGCATGCATAGACCTTCATAAACATATATCTATTATAGGCATTTAACAACACACATGTATCATTCTATATAACATGAAGCCTACATCAAATACATATGTTCATGGCATATGGTTAAAACATTCATGAATAAAATATAACATATAACCTAAACATACGAAGTCATGATACATAACATATGAAGTTAGGATTTTGGTAACATAAAGATCCTTACATCATGCTTAACCATATACTTACATCATAATAACCTATAATCAAGTATCCGTGAGACCTTAACCCAAACCAAACCCTAGATTAGGGTCTTAGCCGAAACTCTAAAGGACCATAAATCCATGAAAAATTCACATAGGTCATGATTAACATCCAACACAATACATACCATGCCATAGAAACCATTTGAACCCTTGATTGGATTAACCCTAAGTCCTAGCCCTAAATCATGCATTGGCCGAAACCCTAAAAGGGTCACAAGCACATGGAAACATTCATAAAATTCTCAATTTACATCTAATACCCTACATATAATACCATAGGAAGCCATTATAACCCTTTCTTGGAGTTAACCCTAACCCCTTGCCCTAAAACCTAACTTGGCCGAAAGTTACAAGGGCCATAGATCATGTAAAATCTTTCACATAAACCCCCATTAACATCCCTTACATCATGAGAAAATATAAGAAACATCATGAGAGAGTTAGATCCAAACCTAACCATGGAAACATATGGTGGCCGAAACCCTTGAAAGCCCTAACCATAGTTTTTTCCAACATATAGTCCAAACAACCTCTTATATCATGAAAATAACTTGAAAACTATTATACCACAGGTGAGGGAGTCTTACCCTTGTTGACTTGGTTTTTAGACCTTAAATAGAGAAGATGATGAAGACCTTGTTGTCCTTGATCACCCTTAGCCCTTGTAGCCTTGTAGGAGCCTTGAATCTTCAAGAGAAAGTCCCCTTGTGAAGCTTTTCCAAGGGAGAGGAGCCTTGGTGGGTTTCGGCTAGGAGAAGGAAGAAGAGGAAGAGGAATGGCTTTGGTGGAAGAAAGAAAGAAAAGAGTAACTCCTATGTCTCCTCTTCTCTCATCCCCTCTTTTATACCACATGAATGGGGGCAAGTGAAGGGTCATGGTGCCTCTTCTCTTGATGACTCTTTACTACCTAAGCCTTAACCAAAATCCGCTTCATTCTCTACTAGCACTCCCTTGCTAGGTGAATTAGTTAGTACATGCATGGTGTTACACTAAGTCTAAGGTTCAATCCTTGGTTCATGCACTTTATTTTTATTTTATTTTTTTATTCTTTTAATTTCAGCAATGCCCCCTAAGGCCTACCAATAGCCATGCTAATATTCCTAATTTAAACCCATTTCTATTTATATTAAATTCTACCTAAAATCCACTAATAACCATGGTACTAGAAAAACTCATGTAAGACCCATTAGCACTTAGCTTCTTATTCTATATCGAAAATCATGGATCATCATGCTAAGGTTTATACTAGTGTCCCTAGGTTCCTCGAGAATCTATCTAGGCCTGGTCAATATTTTTAAAAAAATATTGAGAAAATTTTTCGGGTCGTTACACTATTAGGATTCAGTGGCTAGCTACACCGAACCTATTAGGGATGCACGCATTAGTACTATGCCGGGCCCAAAGGAGGATGTTTATTATTTTGAAGTATAAGAAGTATAAGAGCATAAGTTTCAAGTTTTCCAAAGCAAGTATTTACTTCAAGCAAGTTAAGCATTTTTTAGTTAATGCAAAGTTTTCGAATGCAAGCATTTGTTACAAGTGTATTCATGAGCCTCTTCATGTTAAGCATAGTATTTTCAGTACATATGTTTAAAAGAAAGCATGCTTGACCAAGAGCATATTTTATATCGATTGCATGTTTTTGTGAGATAGGTATCTACTTACTAAGCAATTTGCTTATAGTTTGCATCCTTTTACTACAGATAAAGGTAAAGAAAAGATGTTAGGCAAGGAGGCTAAAGAATGGATAATTTATGTTAGTGGTGGCGGAACCGTGGAACGAGATCCTCTGGGATGAGTTTTGTTTAGTGTTCTAAGCTCTAAATAGTAGAACTTTATGTGTTTTCTTGTAACGACCCGGCCCATTTGGTGGCGCATTTGGCGACCCCTTTATTTTTCTGTGGATCGTCGACCATCGACCATGTCGTTACTCACTAGGTCTTCCCACCCCTGGCTAGTGGATTTGTAACGCCTGCCCTTATATCTACTCTCGGGGCGGGGTTACGTACAATCAATCATAAAATTTTAACATAAAATAAAAGCAAACAAAAGTGCAAGGACTAAGTACTGAGCATGCTTGTTTAAAACTACCAAGTGATATTTACAAGTACTAAGCATATTAGTCAGTGTATGCCAATCAGATATCATACTTTAATGATTAGAACATGGTAGGTTCACAAGTAGTTCAACTCAACATATAAGAGTAATCCAAGTGTAATCACTAATATTCAAAAGTACCAACTCTAATCACTAGCATTATTATTAAAGAAAACATCAACATAGGCATAGTAATGTAGATATAAGAATCTTTCTTTCCCGAGCCACCACCCTACACATCTTCAGCCCTCCTGCCTCTTCCTTTAGTTTAAGTGTCCCTTACCCTTATCTGCAGCATAAGACAACACATAAACTAGTAAGCACAAATGCTTAGTAAGGATCCTGTCACGCCCCGAGACGCAGGAGCCGCTGATCTAATAGAAAATTGGACAGCACCTCCCCTGTTCGGCGGACAATTTACACATACACACAGATAATGTAACACAACCACGCAGTCTAAAGGGCCTCAGGCCTCCAATCCACACATATATAACTGCATATATGACTAATACGTCATAAAACCAAAATCCGAACTCACCTGAGCTGCCAGGGGGCAGGAACAAAGTCAAAACCAAACGAAGTCCAACATAGGACTCAAAAATACAATACCATCGAATAAAACGTGTATACATGGTTAAAACATCACAACGGAAGCATAGGAATACTACAGGGTCCATAACAAAACCACGGAAACCAAAAAGAGCTCCTCTGGAGCTGGGGACTGGCGGCTCGGGATCTCCTCGCATACCTCAACCTGAAATAAACATATATGGCAACGGGGTGAGTCTATAGCTCAGCGAATACCCAACAGATATGCATAGAAAGTTATACTAACAACAAGAGTTCCACTAATACAGTCTCATATCAACAAGAGGGAAAGACTGGAACTGAAAATACTGGGTAGATACATACCTGAATCCATCTAACCTGGAAAGAGGGTAATAAATACCAAAAGAAGACAAATAGGCATATAGTCTCAGATAACAAGTCTCCAGTATATGCGATGTCAAACAAGTGCAGCAAATAAGTGCAGCAAACAATGCACAATGCAAAATATGCATATGGTGCAATGACATGTGTCACCCCCTAGTCCCAGTCAGGATATCGTCCACGACGTCCGCGTGGGTAGAGCTGTGACAAACTGTACGCACCCTGCCATCACTGCTCCTGAGTGACCGGGTGGACAGGATGCTGGCCGGGGGACCACCCCCCTACCTCATGTATATATGAGGGAGCTCCGCTCTCATCTCCTCGTAGCTCAGTACGAGAAGGGACCCCTGGCTGCTACCACGCCCGCGCTCACCCTCCTCATAGTGGCCGGACGGAGCAATACAGGGCAAATGCACACATCTACGGTATCCACTAACCCATGAGTGGTCGTGCGTGCATATCATGTACCGGAAGACGATTAGGCTTAACCACAAGGGAGTCGCTGATCGCCGGCATGCAACAGTGCAAGGATGGTGTATGATAGATACACATACCTCCCTCCCCAAGTCCTCAGTATACTAGGTCTCAGTCTGAAATCCTACAACAGGAAATACATGTAACCTACAAGGTATACTGGCCTGAAACTACAGATCTCTCAAGGTCAAGTGCAAGAGGTACATCCCGATATCTAAGCATACATATAGATATGACAATACCTGAGACTGTATAGAACTAACTGCATAATAACTCAGGGATAACTAACAAGTATCCAGGACAGGCATAACAAGTATCCAGGATAGGCATAATAACCGAGGGATAACTAACAAGTATCCAGAACAGACATGATAACTCAAGGATAACTAACAAGTATCCAGGACAGGTATAATAACTCAGGGATAACTAATAAGTATCCAGAACAGTTATAATAACTCAGGGATAACTAACAAGTATCCAGAACAGACATGATAACTCAAGGATAACTAACAAGTATCCAGGACAGGTATAATAACTCAGGGATAACTAATAAGTATCCAGAACAGGCATAATAAATAAGGAATAGCGTATAATCTTACTGCTATCTATAACAGTCTATGCATAACAATATGACAATATCAAAAGAGATAAGTCAAGGGTACCCGCCTCCAAGCGTAGAAGTCTGTATCAAGGCAGAAAGAACCACCCGTCTGAATAATTCGCAACCGTAAAGCAAATCAAGTCCCTGTATCAGGGATAGATTTAATTAGCTATTACAAATAAAGATAATCAGCTAATTAATCACTAATCCGTTATAGGGTTTACCGAATTCCGTCCGTTTCCATTGAATTATTAATAATGGAATGGTCAAACTTAATTATCCCAAATTATTCATATTAGATCCCAATTAGGTTTTGGAATCCGAATAATCATCCCACATAACTAAGGCTTGAGTTACTACAGCCTAGGGATAATTACAAAATAAATTGTGAAATATGGTTCATCCCACTCCCAGCTCACCGCAGCAACACTAGTACAATCACAAGTATCCATTCCTATTATAGTATTGCCCATGAGATGACTCACGGCAGAATCCATGGCACACACACAGTCAAGCATTACATCTACAACATCTCATTACCTTGATTTGCAGATCTTCACAACAACCAGAATTGAGGAAGAACAGATTCCACGGCCACCGCAGCCAAATCCTAGAAGGCAATTTGCCACAGGATTCAAATCCCTACCAAACACCCTCAAATTTGAAGCTGCAACACAATTCATCCATTCATTCAACCTACTACCTCTTCTATTCCAGTAACAGGACAAATTAATCAAAATGCACATTGATTTCATTCCCTACCTCAAGCTCCAGGCCGCATCTCGCCGGAATGGTCTGCCAATCCAGCACGAACAGGATCTGAGCCTTGCCTAGCCCTTAGGTCCAAGATCTCCTACCACTGCAAATTCCAACTCCTCGGAACCTCAAGAACTACTGCGATCAAAGGGAACAGTGGTTGTTAAGATCGTCCGAGATGGAACGGTCACCCGCAGATTGGAGCGACTCAATCCAATGGTATCCTCTATACGAGAATGGAAGAGATCGAGCGCTTACCACGAGTAGGTCCCCGTTTCCTAGCCCTAATGCCAGTGACCCTCCGCTCAACAACTTCCAAATGACGCAGCTCCCGATTAGGGCATGGTGAAGGGAAAAGTTCCGATCGGTAGCAGGGGAACGAGAGGAGATCGCGAGGGTGGAGTTGGGATCTTGCCGCCGACCTAGGGTTCGCGAGCGTAGGAGGAGAGAAGGGCAGGAGACGTTGCGTCTTCGATCCACAGGGCAGAAGACGCGACCACGAGTCCGAGCCCTAATTCAGCCCCTTATACTCGCTCTTTTGCATTTTAGTCCAACAGATTTCCATCTAATTGCAAAACCACCCTAGAGTTAAGGTTATCTACGCTATAGCCCTTGTAACTATCCGTTTTAATTACAGTTTAGTCCCTAATTTAAGTCCAAGGCTTCGGAAGCCCCGGAACATATCCGATAATTCTCCGAAAATTTCCGGAACCCAAATCAAACGTGTCGGATTTAACATCCTCCCCCACTAATAAAAATTTAGTCCCCAAATTTCGTTTATCACCCACAACAGGTACTAACAACATATAGCTAGTAATATGCTGAACGAAATCTAACCATACATACTAATCCCTATATCGTGTAACTACTATACGGAAACTAACCCTAAATTTCCGAGTAGGGTAACGTCCTACTGAAACCAGTGGTCTCCCGTGACCATTGGTTAATAACCAACATCTCTCCAACCAGTAGGGTCATCCTAGACTCCATCTATAAGTATCCGCAATAAGCATAAAACGATACTGATTCTGATTATCTCTATTTTAATTGACAAGTAACTAAACGAACATCATACCGCGAAAAGTCGCTCCTTGGGTCTGCGGTGCCTCCTCTCTGGTGGTCGCATACGCTCGTCCCGTCTCCGGCGGTGGGGGTGGTACTGCCGGGTACTACTGTGGCTGTGGCACTGCCAGGTACTGCTGCGGCTGTGGCGGTGGCTGATACTGCGGCTGATACGGTGGATAATCCTGATGCGGAGGAATACACCGCTGCTGAGATCCTAATGCTGAACTCGGCGATACAGCTGAGGTGTAGCAAGCCTCGTATCCTGGCATACAATAGGCAGGTGCTGGAGGGGCGGACTGCGGCTGACGGAAAGAAGACTGTGTCCTATACCCTCCCCTATGAGATCCTGATTGACTCATATGCCCGCTCTGTCCAGTAGCTCTCGTACCCTCATGCTGTGCTTTCATCGCACAATCTCGCTTTATATGCCCTGGTAACTTACAATAGTAGCAAATCGACTGCTCCAGCGGACAATCCCCCCTACTATGCTGTCGGGAACCACACTGTACACAGTGAGACCTAGCAGTAAACTGCTCCTGACTCTGCTGAGAAGATCGAGAGGATCCTGCCGAAAAACGACCTGACTTCTGTGACCTGGGTGATGCCTCAGAGGTGCCCTGAGCGAACTGACCCTGGTTGCCGCGCTTCTGTCCAATAGTCTGCGACTGTTGAGTCTTAGCTGAGTCTGATACAGTCTGCTTCCCTTTCTTCGTACCCCCAAACAGTCTGTGCTGAGTCATCTCAATAATGAGCGCTTGCTCTAATGCCTCTCGATAGGAGGTCGGGACAAATCCTGACATACGAGTCTGAATATATGGCGCT
Organism: Boesenbergia rotunda; assembly: GCA_024364735.1. NCBI lineage: Eukaryota > Viridiplantae > Streptophyta > Magnoliopsida > Zingiberales > Zingiberaceae > Boesenbergia > Boesenbergia rotunda. The sequence continues at coordinate 193,787 of JAGFNQ010000173.1, forward strand.
AGTCCCTGATGAAACTGAGTCATCCTCTCCATGTCGTTTGCCACTATGTGAGGGCAATACTCTGATAGGCGGGTAAACTCCACCTCATACTCCAGTACTGATCGGTCTCCCTGCTGGAGAAATATGAAATCCTGTCGTCTAGCCACGCGGAACGATACTGGAAGGTATCTCGCCTCAAATGCCTCCCGGAATGTGTCCCAGGTGACGCACTCCTCGCCAATGACGGTCTGCTGTGTAGTCCACCAAGCATACGCCTGATCTCGCAAGTGATAAATAGCCAACTTAGCCTTCTCCCATTCTGAACACGTCAGATAATGAAAAGTACTCTCAAGTGTCCTGATCCACTCTCGGGCCGCAGCTGGATTCGGTCCCCCCTGAAATAAGGTGAATCGGCCCTTTACGGACGCCGCCAATATCGGAATCCGGGCTCGATCTCTAACGTCGTCGGTACGAGCAAGTGCTGCAGGGGGCACGGTGGAACATCCCGGTGCAGGAATCATAGAAGGAGCTGCAGGCATGGTCGGGGTGGACACCCCAGGTGGTACCATAGGTATAGTAGAAGGTCCGGGGGCAACAAATGCCAGTGGAATTGAAGGGAGCACCGGGGCCTGCATCGTAGTGGGAATAGTGGGATACGCTGCAGTAGTCATAGCCGGGGCTGCAGTAGCATACGACGGTGCCGGTACTGCTGATGGCATAGTCTGATAGTATAGACTCGGTGCTGCTAGGGGAACTGTAGAGTACATCGGAGCAAGTATAGGCATCTCCAATGGTGTAGGGGGAATAATCGGGGCAGGTACCACCGAGGTAACTGCGGGATGCGTCAGAATAGATGCCTTTGATGGAACTGCAGGGAACATTGATGCAGATCCTACCGGTACTGAGTGGGTCGGCAGTGGTACGGCTGCTGACATGGTAAATACTACCGGAGTAGACACTGCAGGAGGGGCAGTAGGAACTGCTGATGGAAAAGGAGTAGGGACCCTCTGAGTCGGGGAACCCTGACCTCTCTGGATGTCCTGCGAAGTCTGACCTCGGCTATCAGACTCACTCTCTGCTGGCTCTACAGCAGAAGGCTCTAAAGTCTCCTTACGTGGCCGTCCCCGACCACGTCTCAGTACAGGAATATGAGCATCTCGCGTCATACCTGTTAAGTTATTAACGAGTATTAAAACCAAAACCAAGAGACTAACCTTAAATTACCTATTTGCTGCCTGGAGAAGTCCTGTCGCTGCCAAGTCCCAAATTGCCGTCGCATCACAATTACGACTTTTAAAATCCATAATGTACTCGGATGAATAACATCAAACCCGAGCTCCGACACCTACCAGTACAGTGTCAGATTTAAATTCCGAGAAATCCACGAATCGATGGTATCCCGCATCCTGGGCTTGATACCAAAAATACCAAAAATAAATTGGTACCAGATAAACACCGTAAATCCCGTAAAACACATAGGCATCGGAACCTACGCTCTGATACCAAAAATAAATTGGTATCAGATAAAATTCGGAAAGCCCGGAAAGCACAAAAATACGTAGGCATCGTAACCTACGCTCTGATACCAAAAATAAATTGTCACGCCCCGAGACGCAGGAGCCGCTGATCCAATAGAAAATTGGACAGCACCTCCCCTGTCCGGCGGACAATTTACACATACACACAGATAATGTAACTCAACCACGTAGTTTAAAGGGCCTCAGGCCTCCAATCCACACATATATAACTGCATATATGACTAATACGTCATAAAACCAAAATTCGAACTCACCTGAGCTGCCAGGGGACAGGAACAAAGTCAAAACCAAACGAAGTCCAACATAGGACTCAAAAATACAATACCATCGAATAAAATGTGCATACATGGTTAAAACATCACAACGGAAGCATAGGAATACTACAGGGTCCATAACAAAACCACGGAAACCAAAAAGAGCTCCTCTGGAGCTGGGGACTGGCGGCTCGGGATCTCCTCGCAGACCTCAACCTGAAATAAACATGTATGGCAACAGGGTGAGTCCATAGCTCAGCGAATACCCAACAGATATGCATAGAAAGTTATACTAACAACAAGAGTTCCGCTAATACAGTCTCATATCAATAAGAGGGAAAGACTGAAACTGAAAATACTGGGTAGAAACATACCTGAATCCATCTAACCTGGAAAGAGGGTAATAAATACCAAAAGAAGACAAATAGGCATATAGTCTCAGATAACAAGTCTCCAGTATATGCGATGTCAAACAAGTGCAGCAAATAAGTGCAGCAAACAATACACAATGCAAAATATGCACATGGTGCAATGACATGGGTCACCCCCTAGTCCCAGTCCGGATATCGTCCACGACGTCCGCGTGGGTAGAGCTGTGATAAACTGTACGCACCCTGCCATCACTGCTCCTGAGTGACCGAGTGGACAGGATGCTGGCCGGGGGACCACCCCCCTACCTCATGTATATATGAGGGAGCTCCGCTCTTATCTCCTCGTGGCTTAGTACGAGAATGGACCCCTGGCTGCTACCACGCCCGCGCTCACCCTCCTCATAGTGGCCGGACGGAGCAATACAGGGCAAATGCACACATCTACGGTATCCACTAACCCATGAGTGGCCGTGCGTGCATATCATGTACCGGAAGACGATTAGGCTCAACCACAAGGGAGTCGCTGATCGCCGACATGCAACAGTGCAAGGATGGTGTATGATAGATACACATACCTCCCTCCCCAAGTCCTCAATATACTAGGTCTCAGTCTGAAATCCTACAACAGGAAATACAGGTAACCTACAAGGTATACTGGCCTGAAACTACAGATCTCTCAAGGTCAAGTGCAAGAGGTACATCCCGATATCTAAGCATACATATAGATATGACAATACCTGAGACTGTATAGAACTAACTGCATAATAACTCAGGGATAACTAACAAGTATCCAGGACAGACATAATAACCCAGGGATAACTAACAAGTATCCAGAACAGACATGATAACTCAAGGATAACTAACAAGTATCCAGGACAGGTATAATAACTCAGGGATAACTAATAAGTATCCAGAACAGGCATAATAACTCAGGGATAACTAACAAGTATCCAGAACAGACATGATAACTCAAGGATAACTAACAAGTATCCAGGACAGGTATAATAACTCAGGGATAACTAATAAGTATCCAGAACAGGCATAATAAATAAGGAATAACGTATAATCTTACTGCTATCTATAACAGTCTATGCATAACAATATGACAATATCAAAAGAGATAAGTCAAGGGTACCCGCCTCCAAGCGTAGAAGTCTGTATCAAGGCAGAAAGAACCACCCGTCTGAATAATCCGCAACCGTAAAGCAAATCAAGTCCCTGTATCAAGGATAGATTTAATTAGCTATTACAAATATAGATAATCAGCTAATTAATCACTAATCCGTTATAGGGTTTACCGAATTCCGTCCGTTTCCATTGAATTATTCATAATGGAATGGTCAAACTTAATTATCCCAAATTATTCATATTAGATCCCAATTAGGTTTTGGAATCCGAATAATCATCCCACATAACTAAGGCTTGAGTTACTACAACCTAGGGATAATTACAAAATAAATTGTGAAATATGGTTCATCCCACTCCCAGCTCACGGCAGCAACACTAGTACAATCACAAGTATCCATTCCTATTATAGTATTGCCCATGAGATGACTCACGGCAGAATCCATGGCATACACACAGTCAACCATTACATCTACAACATCTCATTACCTTGATTTGCAGATCTTCACAACAACCAGAATTGAGGAAGAACAGATTCCACGACCACCGCAGCCAAATCCCAGAATGCAATTTGCCACAGGATTCATATCCCTACCAAACACCCTCAAATTCGAAGCTGCAACACAATTCATCCATTCATTCAACCTACTACCTCTTCTATTCCAGTAACAGGACAAATTAATCAAAATGCACATTGATTTCATTCCCTACCTCAAGCTCCAGGCCGCATCTCGCCGGAATGGTCTACCAATCCAGCACGAACAGGATCTGAGCCCTGCCTAGCCCTTAGGTCCAAGATCTCCTGCCACTGCAAATTCCAACTCCCCGGAACCTCAAGAACTGCTGCGATCAAAGGGAACAGTGGTTATTAAGATCGTCCGAGATGGAACGGTCACCCACAGATTGGAGCAACTCAATCCAATGGTATCCTCTATACGAGAATGGAAGAGATCGAGCGCTTACCACGAGTAGGTCCCCGTTTCCTAGCCCTAATGCCAGCGACCCTCCGCTCAACAACTTCCAGATGACGCAGCTCCCGATTAGGGCACGGTGAAGGGAAAAGTTCCGATCGGTAGCAGGGGAACGAGAGGAGATCGCGAGGGTGGAGTTGGGATCTCAGCGCCGACCTAGGGTTCGCGAGCGTAGGAGGAGAGAAGGGCAGGAGACGTTGCGGCTTCGATCGACAGGGCAGAAGATGCGACCACGAGTTCGAGCCCTAATTCAGCCCCTTATACTCGCTCTTTTGCATTTTAGTCCAACAGATTTCCATCTAATTGCAAAACCACCCCTAGAGTTAAGGTTATCTACGCTATAGCCCTTGTAACTATCCGTTTTAATTACAGTTTAGTCCCTAATTTAAGTCCAAGGCTTCGGAAGCCCCGGAACATATCCGATAATTCTCCGAAAATTTTCGGAACCCAAATCAAACGTGTCGGATTTAACAGATCCTGTCCTACTCGCAAAAATCCATACGAAAGAATACAACATGTACACATAATGAATCATAAGCATGAGTTTATCATAGCATACTAAACATCAAAGTTTTTAAGCAAGCAGTATGAAGTATCTTAATCATACCCTTCACATATAATAAATGTTTTCAAAACAATTCCATAAAGGTATTACTTAAAAATATTTCAACATCGTATAGGGGCCCAGTTGTGTACCACATCAAGCGCATTCCCTAATGAATTGGGGTAGCGAGCCACCAATCTCATTAGAGCAGGACCCTTCCGTCCTACCGGAGCCATGACCTTCAGTTAACATGCACCCCGGATTTGTTTAACGACCCCCTCGGGTTCACAACTTTCAAAGTAAAATACTTATCATTCTTTTACATATATGCTAAGGAGTACTCCAAATCCACTCTCAAGGGACACACCACTCTTCAAGGGTGCTCATGATCCCATAGGGACACACCACACAACATAAGGGGTGCTCTTGATCCCATACTTAGTGGAGTATCCTTTCAAGCATTTTAACATACACATCACATGCAATTCATAAGGGTGCCCCATGGGCTATAAGACATGCTCATACATACATCATATTTCAACCACTCCAACATACTTTATATATGACAAGATTGGTCACATAAATCATATTCATATCATAGGAAGTGGTAGCATGCTTCATGGATTAAATTAATTCTTCCTAACCTTAAACCTAGGGTTGGCCGAAAGTCCTAGGGTAGGGGTAGGTTAGGTTTTTGACATCAAACATCCCATACCAGCATCACATATATATATATCATATATCATACTAAGCATAGCATACATCATGGGGTAATCAACCTTCACAACCCTAATGGTTCATGCCTTGGCCGAAAGTCATGCTAGGGGAAAGTTAAGTTTTTCAAATCAAACATTCCATTTAAACATCACATGCATATACATATCATCATACCAACATAAGCATATCTCATAGGGTAGTTTAACCTTCACGAACCCTAACCTTAGGGTGTTGGCCGAATGGTGTAGGGTAAGGGAAATTAGGGTTTTTGAAATCAAACATTCACACAAGCATTTACACAAACACCTCACATACATATCATGCCACATATTAAGCATAGATTACATCATAGGATAATCATGCAACCCTAAACCCTAATTCTTCTAGGGTTGGCCGAAAGTGTAGGGTAGGGGAAATTAGGGTTTTTGAAATCAAACATTCACACAAGCATTTACACAAACACCTCACATACATATCATGCCACATATTAAGCATAGATTACATCATAGGATAATCATGCAACCCTAAACCCTAATTCTTCTAGGGTTGGCCGAAAGTGTAGGGTAGGGAAAAAAGTTGGGTTTTTGGTAACCAAACATTTATACAAACACCTTGTCTACACTATCATGTAATACACTAAGCATGGATACATCATGGAGAAACTCAACCCAAACTAACCCTACGGTTTTGTTCATGGCCGAAACATGTAGGGGGGGTGCAAACCCTAGTTTTTGTCATCACCACATGAAGGGAACAACATACATATATACCCTAAGTCCCAAAGGATCTCCTCTTGCATCAAGGAGTAGCCAAAGCCTCCCCTTTGGGGGTGGCCGAATCTTGAACAAGGGGGGGGGGCACTTCCATTTTCGAAAACAACAAGTAGAAGGAATCAACAACAATTACACTGCAGGCGAGGGAATACTTACTTCCTTTCGCTTGAAATTTACCTTCTCTAAATTCTTAGGATACCCTTGTTGAAGTAGAGGTGAGAGTTCCCCTTGCTAGAACTCCTCTAGAACACTTGGCCCTAGTAGAGGGCAAGATCCTTGGATGGGGTCTTCTTCCTTCCAATTCCCTAGGGTTAGAACCCTAGGGTGTATTTTTGAAAATTGAAAAGGGAGAAGGGCTAGGGTTTTCGGTGGGGAGAGTGGAGAAGAAGAAGAATCAAAGTTCTTCCTCCCTCTCCCTCTCTTATTTATACTATTCTCATGAAGGGACATGTCTCTTCACTTCCCTAGCTTTAAGAAGCATGTTTCTTATTCTCTCAACACAAAAACACTCTTGGTGCACTGGTTAAGACATGGTTAGTGTGACTAGGAGGTTCAAGGTTCGATCCTTGCTTCCTCCTTTCTACACTTTTTTTTTATCACATTTTTCACTAACCCACATCAAAGCCCATTAAGCCAAGCCCATCATGAAATTTCATAATAATAATGTTTCATAAATTTATAACATTATATATGGGAAAATTTGGGGTGTTACAGGATTTTTGCCTTCCCCAGGATTCGAACTCTAGACCTCCAAGCTTAAGTACTAGTGTTTATGAATCCTGGTAACCAATTGAGCTAGGCTCAATTGGTTACCAGATTCATAAACTCTAGTACTTAAGCATGGAGGTCTAGAGTTCGAATCCTGGGGAAGGCAAAAATCCACTGACCAGGGGTGGGAAGACCTAGTGAGTAACAGCACGGTTGACGGTCAACGACCCACAGAAAAATAAAGGGGTCGCCAAATGGGTCGGGTCGTTACATTTCTTGAGTTCATGATGGTAGTAATTCTGCAAGATTTATGTGTCATGATAGTTATGATTGTTTCCGCTAAAGATTTTAAGTTTGATAAGAATGCTAAATGGAGTATGATTTGGTCAAAATATTATGGTTCATATGATTGTGAGTCCTATAATTGTTGTGTAGTTCGAGTAGAATGTATACATGACTTGATCAGTGTTTTTGAAATCTCGAAACACAGTTCCAAATGTATCAGTCGACTGCTTCAGATAGCAGTCGACTTCCCTCAAGAAATCGAGGGAACAGAAATATTGGTCGAGTGATTTTCAGGTGCAGTCGACTGCACCAGTCGACTGGTCCTCGGCCAAATTTCGAACAAAAAGATTGGTCGAGTGAATTGACCTAGGAGTCGACTGCCACCAGTCGATTGCTCAAGGATCCAGTCGACTGGTCCTGGCTGAGAAGAAAAGTGAACGTGATGACCCACGAAGCTTAAGGCTAAGAAGAGAGGGTTGTTACAGTGGGCTAGTCTTCTATTCCATAAATTGGTTTCTTCTAGTTGAGTTAGAAAACATTTAGGTGTTACGAGTAGGTTAATTGTATAGACATTATTTTTTCTATTACCCTTAAGTGTAATTTCTAAGTCTTGTAGATTCCTAATCAAGCAGTCAGAGTTGGTAAAGGTAACTACAAAACCAGTATCACACAGTTGGCTAATGCTAAGTAGGTTAAATTTAAAGTTATCAACTAGCAATGCCTTTTAGATAATGAAATTAGAGTTTAGTTCAATATTACCTGACTCAATTACCTTAAGTGTAGCATTGTTGCCAAATGGCACTGAGCCTGGGTCTTTGAACATGATTTTCATGAACTTCAATTTATCCCTAGTAATGTGTCTAGAGCATCTACTATCCAACATCCACTGGTCCAAATCTTCCTTTTGTGAGACAGGTATTCAGTTTTAGGTTAAAAAAATTAAGTTTGAAATAATTTTGAAGACTGAGTTTTAATTAATTTTGAAAATATTAAGTGAATTTAATTTTGAAAACATTAAGTGAAATTAATTTTGAAAGCATTAAGTGAAATTGATTAAGTGAAATTAATTTTGAAAATATTAAGTGAAATTTTAATTTTGAAAATATTAAGTGATATTGATTAAGTGAAATTAATTTTGAAAATATTAAGTCAATTTAATTAGGTAAAATTAATTTAGAAAAAATTAAGTGAATTTAATTAGGTGAAATTAATTTTAAAAATGTTAAGTAAAATTAATTACGTGAAATTAATTTTGAAAGCATTAAGTGAAATTAATTTTGAAAGCATTAAGTGAAATTAATTAGGTAAAATTAATTTTGAAAATATTAAGTGAAATTAATTAAGTGAAAATTTGAAAATATTAAGTGAATTTAATTAAGTGAAATTTGACAATATTAAGTGAATTTTCATTAAATGTATATTAATGATAGAATTAATTTGGTTGGTTGGATTGGACTACATTATTAGGTCTTATTCATCTCACCCAATTCTAAGTGATAAACCAGGTTTCCTTATCTATTTTGTGAGATGTATTATTTTTATCTTTGATTTTATGTTAAATCTATGATTTAATTGAAGCATGTGTTAGATTTGAGTTTAACAAATAGTAATTTAAAAGTGAGTTTCGATAATTGGCTTCCAGGTCTTAGCGAGGCACAAAGGCCTTCTTTGGTCGTAGCCTTATTGGATCAACAACCCTTTCCTAGACAAAGCCTTTTAAAGAAAGATCATTTTTAAATTACTTTTTGAGACACTCTAGTCTAACTAGCTTAGGATTTGGAGAGGTAGCTTCAGCTAGTTCTATCGGACTAAACAAACCAAATAGGGTACGCCTTACCCTACCTGACTCTTTAGACAGGCTTCCCTAACGTACTATCATCTCACCTCCTCCTAATACTATGTTGTTCAAGTTTCAAGTAAGTCTTATCCTTAAGTAACCATTCCTATGTCTAAGTAGAATAATATTGCGAAAAAGAAATAAACAAACATCAAGCAATAATTCAATAAATCATCTAAGTACAAAGATGGTTTTTATATTGGCTCCCCCTGGACTGATGCCTAGATATGGGCTAGGCAAGATGTGAATCTTGTCCATGGGGATCCAATATTGGTTTGGTCCAGCTTATTTGTTCAAACTCAACTTAGGGACCCATACTTGAACTCGGGTTCTAGTTTGGTTCAATACAGAGTAATAAGATTTGTATTGCGAGTTGGTTCGATAGCCCAGTCCGGATTGATTTAAAACTGACTTCTATTTTCCAAGAATCATGTCAAGATTCTTGGAACCCGAAGTAAACCGTTCTAACGCGACTCTGAGTTCCTTGACTTGAGTTTTCAAGGAGGAATGTTCTTCCTCAAGCTTTTGAACTTGAGTCGAGGTTCCTTCTTGAACTGACTCGGTTAAGGAACTCGAGTTGACTTCCTCTTTCAGGATTTTGACTTCCTGTCGGAGGGTTTCAACCCGAACGTTGGCTTTTACCAACTTGCGAGACAAATAAGAAATTAAGTCTTAAAGCTCTGATTCAGGGTAGCCTCTTACCGTAATCCATCCATCCTCTAAGATCGAGAGCTTTCCGATGTTGACGTCTTCATCAGGTTTTGATTCTATTTTAGAGTCGAGGACTTCCGAGGCGGTCAGTGTGAGGAGGTTGGAGTGCGGAGCCTCTTCTTCATCCTCCGAGGATGATTCGTTTCATGTGGCTTAAAGCACCTTCTTCCTCCGAGCTTTCTTGGTTTCCTTCAAGTTGGGACACTCGGATTTGAAGTGACCCTTCTTGTTGCACCCATAACAGGTTATGTTGCTTTTGGTCTTCTGGCTCGTTGAGGGTTCAGCTAGATCATCCTTCTTCCGTGTCATCTTCTTTTTGTTCTTTTGATTCTAGCAACTTGTAGTAGTTGCAAGCCATCCGGACCAGTTCTGGATGATCGATTCCGTCGTCGTCGGACTCTGAATCGGAGTAGGACTCGGATATCGATTGTAGCTTCTTCTTTTGTGATTTTCCTTGAGTTTTACCTGCAACAAAAGCTATACTTTTCTCGACCAGTGCAGTATTAGTTTGTTCATGTAACTCCAATTCTGAAAACAATTCATCAAGCTTAATGTCAAAGAGGTTCGTGGAAACCTTGTAAGCATCTACCATAGATGCCCACAACGAGTTCCTTGGGAACGAGTTTAGGGTTTACCTTATTAGATCACGGTTTTCCACCTTATGACCTATTGTGTATAGTCCGTTCATTAGCTCCTGGATCCTTGCGTGGAGCTGTGCTGCTATTTCCCCATCTTGCATCTTGATGGTGTACAGCTTGTTGAGTAGTAGATCTCGTTTGCTAATTCGCGTATCCGACGTACACCATATAGTTCGATCAATTTGCTCCAGAGCTCCTTTGCGCTGCTGAAGGGGCCGACGTGGTTGAGCTCTTCCTTGGTTAAGTCACATTGCAGTGTTTGTGTGGCCTTTGCATCTGCTTCTATTTTCTTCTTGAGTGGCGCGCCCCACTTTAAATATCCTTGCACCTCACCTTATGCATTTTTAGGGATCTCCAGTCCGGACTGGATGATGATCCACATGTCCACCTAAGTTTTCAGGTGGACCTCCATCCTGCTCTTCCAATAGGAGAAATCTTCTCTTGAGAAGAGTGGTGGTCTCGCGGTGATGTATCCTTCTTGCATGGCTATAGAGTTTTTAATTTGAAAAATTACAAAGACAAAGAAACTTTGTTCCAAGACTGAGTCTTGGATTAGCAATGCGGTAGAAAAAAAATTAATAAGAATCCCAAAGGAACGCGTCCTCACCTCTTGTTCAACCAGGGTTAGTTCCAAACCTCTTGTTCTTGCAACCAGGGTTAGTTCCAAAACAACAGAAATAATATGATTAAGTGTAAATAACAGTCTACGTTGTCTTGGTTCTGACTTTGAGCTTCCAAAATGGAACCCTAGGTCGAACCGACGCCTACTATTCCCACTTCCGCGGAATGCGTCCTCACCTACTCCTCTCAGGAGAAGTTACCTTTTACCAACCGGCTCCTCCGGTTGGACTTTTGCTCGGCCTCCGAGATTGCTAGATCTTGAGACGTCCGTTCCTCGACCCGTCTCTACTTCTATCCGCAACTCTCGCTTGGCTAAGACTTCTTCCCGATCTTCCGGATCAGGACTTCGGTGCCCAGCCCATGACCAAGACTTATTGGCCAACCCCCAGTCAGGTCTTCGGTGCCCAGTCCACAACCAGGACTTATTGCTCAACCCTGCATGTCAAGACTTCATGCCTAGCTTACCTAGGACTTTCCTGCACACTTAACAATTCTATTAGATAACAACTTAACCTTAACTTTGAACTCTTTGCCATTATCAAAACCCAGGTTCGATCTAGTGCTTCCGGCACCAACATAAGGTTGCTACATGATCTCGATCTTTCCTCTCCCTAGCCGATCGATAGTCATTCTCGTTGGAGCCGACCACACCCAATTCCTTGTGGAAATCGCCTCCTCCTTACGATCCTGAGCTGGACTCAGATCAAAGATTGAGTGATCACCATGAGAATAAGGATACTCTCCGTCTTTCGGCTTGTGATCTTCGTATTGCAAGCATCAAAGAGTGTCACCACAGCCTGGTCCCACTGAGCACTGCATTATCATTGGTTTTGGCCCTCCATCTCTAGCCAGATTAGAGCTCACCTCTGGTCTCTTGCGAAGAAGGGTTGTCCTTGGAGCTTCTAGGATAGATTTGGGGTATTTGGGCCATATTATCATTCTCCTTCTTGTTGTGGTTGGTTATGCCAGATCTATAGTAGGGGTGTCATCGTCGGTGCCAACTCAGGTAAGATATGTTTGTTTCAGAGTCAATATTTGGGATTTGGATTAAGTTCTAGTTTGACAATCTAATCTTGATGAGGTTGTTTTTGAGCTTCCCTACCATGAGTCACCTGGATTGGTATGAATTAATACTGATTTGGATTGGATTAAGGATTAATTAATTTGGTCTGTTGGTTTGTGTCGTGTTGTGTACTATGATAGAACCTAGGATTGAATTTAAATAATGAAATCGAGTCCATCATGAATAATTATACTTGGGAATTAGTGGACATTCCTACTAGTACTAAACCATTAGGTTGTAAGTGGATACTAAAATGCATATATAATTCTAATGGATCGATTGATAAGTATAAGGCTAGACTTGTAGCCAAAGGGTTCAAGCAAAAGGAAGGTCTTGACTACTTCGATACCTACTCACTTGTGACAAGGATTATGTCCATACGAGTGCAGATAGCCATCGCAGCATTGTATGACCTTGAAATATATCAAATGGATGTTAAGACTGTGTTCTTAAATGATGAGTTAGAAGAAGAAATCTACATAGAGCAACCCGAGGGGTTCGTAGTTCCATGAAAAGAGGAAAATGTGTGGCGACTTATTAAGTTGTTGTACGAACTTAAATAAGCGCCTAAACAATGACATGAAAAAAATGGGTCGAGCAGATGTTATATTGGGAATTAAAATTCTCAGGACATCTAAGGGGATAGTTCTAATACAATCCCACTATGTAAAATCGATATTTAAAAATTTCAATGCGTACGATCTCTCTACAATGAAAATATCTATGGATCTAAGTCAACACTTAGCGAAAAACCATGGTGAGCCCATATCGCAATTGGAATATTCTCGGATAATAAGTAACTTGATGTATCTCACAAACTACACATGTCCGGATATTGCTTGTGCGGTCAACAAGCTGAGTCATTTTACAAGTAATCCAAATGACACTCATTGAAAAGCACTGATGCAAGTTCTTAGATATTTGAAACATACTATGAACTATGGACTATATTATGGAAGATATCCCGCTGTCTTAGAGGGATACTGTGAAGCTAATTAGATATCAGATACAAAAGACTCCAAATCCACTAGTGGATATGTATTCACGATCGGTGGGGGAGCGGTATCTTGGAAGTCCACTAAGAAAACGTACATTGCTCGGTCAACTATGGAATCTGAGTTTATAGCACTAGACAAAGCAACTGAGAAAGCTGAATGGTTGTGGAACTTCTTAGAAGATATTCTGAGCTGGAGGAAACCTGTGCTCGCCGTACTTATACATTGTGATAGTCAATCGGCGATTGGAAGGACACAAAGTAGTATGTATAATGGTAAGTCACGACATATACGTCGTAGACACAATACCATTAGGCAGTTGATCTCGAATGAAGTGATTGCAATCTGAATATGTTTGGTCCAAAGATATTTTGGCAGATCCTCTTACAAAGGGGCTAAATCGAGATCAAGTATACTGCTCATCAAGAGGAATGAAATTAAAAATCTACAACTAAAATGACTGTAGTGGTAACCGAATCTTATTGACCGGAGATCCCAAGATCTTAGTTCAATAGGACAATAAAGTTACAGAAGTTGTGTTACAACACACGAGATATATTATCTCTATCCCAGTCCTAGGATGAATATGTGATGTCCTACCACTGTAGTGAGATTAAGCTCATGCTTTTAATGACTTCTATACCTTTATAAGGTAGAGTATGGTGGGATACTCTTGATAGAAGCATCACCTATATGAGTGTGAAGACAGGTCACTTCAATGAAACACTCATGAATCCAAGATGGTGTCCATGGCCAAAATGGAACCAACCATGAGAACTAAAAGTAGGTGAGATAAGTCCCTGTGTGTGTGTTATTGTCTTAGTATACACAAACATCTGAGCAGTTCAAGACATCATGTTCATTGCGCAGCCTAGTATGCTGGATAGCATTCCAATACAGAAGATTCAAAGCCACAAACTACCTCTCCTGATGTATTGACCTATCGATTGGACTCTTATAAAGTGTCAGCATGCATACATGCATTAATTTCCATTCATGTGGGGGATTGTTGGATATTTAGTACTTAAAATAATTAAGACCAAATATGATTTTGTAAAGGAAAATTGATGTGTCATCAATCGATGAAAGTCATAATTGACTTCAAAAACAAAATCTACATTTAGCGTATATGAATTTAGACTATTAATTTACTCAAAACCGATTACTGATGAATGAGAAATTAATTGTTTAAAGTTAGCCCAAAAATTTACATAAAAGGAAGTAGATGGGGATTAGTCCCACATCTAAAATTTCTGAAGGGATTTACTTCCTTATATGTATTCTTGTGTTAATGGAATTAAAAAGAAACATAGGTGGTCACTTCTCACAGGCGAGCAGGTACTCACACATGCGAGCCCGCCACCCGCCACCCATGCAATGGGCGCTTTGTTGGCGCACTTTGCACTTCCCACTTACGCATCATCGCGAGGAGCATTAAAGAGCTTAAATTTATGCTCTAGGTAATGTGTCAGTGACATAGGGTGCTCGGGTGACGTGGCATGTGATGTGGCAATGCCTGTGTGGCACCTAGACAGGAGGAGAGAAATGACTGGACTCCTGACAGGTGCTGGATCGCAAGTGATGCGATCTGGAGCGTTGATTGTGAAGAGTCACGATTTGACCATTGGTGAAGAAAGACTTGATCTGAACCGTCAGATCAAATTTGGCGATTGAGATCAAATGGATATCTGAAAGGTTGCAACATTCAGATCTGATAGATGAGATCAAAGGGCTATCTGAAGGGTTACAACCCTTCAGATCGAACGACCCAGATTAATCCTAAACCAAATGTCACACCCACTCACCAAAGTATACCTCACCTCTTCCATTATATAAATTGAGTCCTCTAGATGATGGATTCATTTATTCAATCATCAAAGTCATTAGCATTCATCTCATCGTGTACATCCAGAATCTGAAAAGCCTACAAGAAGGCTCGTTAGTCTCGAAATTTGTAGTGTTGCTATTTTGAAACATTATCATTATATCTTGGAAAACGAATTGTTGCTATCCGTGAGCACCTGTAGTGGAGCAATATCATTTTACGGAGATAGTATCCAACACTAGCCTCGATGAAGTTATATCAGTTTATATCCTCCCGACAGCTTACCCGGACGACGCCAACAAACAATCTTGATATTCCAAAAAGATGTATTTCATCCAACCTTCTTGTAGGTTTCGGCTTTTTACCAAAGGGTGTACCCTAGAAGTGGTATTTACCAAAAGGCGAACCATAGTTTCTTTTTTTACCAAAGGGCGCATCCTATTTAGTCAACTTCCTATTATACCCCTCCCACCAAGAAATGGCTTTCTCAATTCACATTTTCGAGAAATCCGAACCACTTTATCAGTAAAATAATATTTTATGGTTCGAATGCCTTAGGGAGTCGAATTTTTCTCAGCCTATATATATATATTTCTATCTTGCACATGTCGATTCATCACGAAGGTACATATATATTTCTACCTTGCACAACTCGATTCATCACCAAGGCACCTGAGGAAGATAGGTGTTGAAAGAGAAAAAGCAAGCAACAGTTTGGTAACAAATAGAAATAGTAATGTATGTATAATTGTCATCTTTGATATGGTATCAGACCTAGTTTTATACATGTTAAACTCATTCTACTATTTTTATGTTTGGAGAAGGATTCTAAGGGTGTCATGCATTACATAATTAGGGTTGTCTGAAATTTTTTAAACTTACGATAAATTAATGCTTGAATTCGACCTAGGTGGTGATATCTTACCATATCAGGTCCTAGGAGGGCCTAAAATCAAATGATAGGAGGACCTGAAATAAAAGAACTTCAGGCCCTAGGAGGGCCTAAATAAAAGGATTTCAAGCCCTCCGAGGTCCTGAAATTAAAGGATTTTAGGCCCTGAGAGTACATGATATCATTTTGTTTTCAGGCCCTAGGAGGGCCTGAAATGTTTTGATTTCAGGCCTTGGGAGGGCCTAAAATCTTTTGATTTCAGGCCCTCGTAGGGCCTGAATTCGTTTTATTTCAGGCCCTCAAGCCCTCCTAGGGCCTTGATTATGATTTTCAATGTTTCCTAAATGTAATTGTAATTTATTTTTCAGGGATGATAATGTTGTTGACGAAATTCTCTCTGAGATATGAAATACTCTTGATGATAATGCTGTCATGGGGAATGGAGCAGAAATAGCCAGTAATAATATTTCATTATCTTCCCAGTATGGTGATAATAGAATTACAAGGAATTTGACATTTGATCTAAATGAAGAAGCAACTAATCTAGAAGATGACGGTCTGAATTCTTCTATAAGAGTTGTTGAATTCTTTGAGCCAACTTGGAGTGGGGAGGAAGAAATTGAAATCTGAAATGTAGATGAATTACAACCCAGTACAAGTGTACTAGAATTCCAAGATGATGATATGCAGATTGAGCAATATAAATTCCCCCAGATTAGTACAGTGACTTAGAGGAGGAGTTTCCATTAGCTGAAGATCATTATATTTTGAATTCTCGATTGCTTGCTGGGCCAATTGGAGAGGTAGAGGCAAGAGATGAGCATGAATTTTTTGTGGGGCAGATATTTCCATCTAGAGAAGAATTCAAAAATGCACTTGTCAAAAATGCCATGGTTAAGCATATGAGATATAACCCAGTTGACACCCAAAAAAATAGAATTAAAGCAGTGTACTTCAACCAACCATGTACATAGAGAGTAGTAGCAAGGGGGGAAGTAGAGTTTACTGTTACAAAATATGTAAAGGAACACCAATGTGGAACTGTTAGGGAAAGTACTGATCATCATGCATGCTCTTCATCATTTGTTGCTTCTTTTGTTGAAGAGGAATTTCTTAATAATGAACAATACAACCCAAGTATGATTATATAAGATATTAAAGCTAGATTTGGAGTGACCATATCTTACAGAAAAGCATACATAGCTAGGGAGAAAGCATTGAAAAAGGTTGTCGGAGATTATGATGAGGCATATAGAGATCTTCCACAATATCTGTGTGAGTTAAGAGTTAGAGATCCTGAAACTTATGTGGCACTATGCAGGAATGGTGACAATCAGTTTCAGTGGTATTTTTGGGGTTTTGGTGCTTGCCGAAGGGTGTTCAGGTCTTATTTGCGTAAACTTATCGAAATTGATGCCACACACCTAAGAGAAAAGTATCCGGGTGTATTGTTGATTGCTACGGCGATTGATGGTAATGACAATGTTCTCCCAGTTGCCTTTGCAATAGCTGAAGTTGAATGTGGGTCTGTGATAATTACCATCTTGATAATCAATTTAGGATCTTAAACCCATGTTTTGATTCCTTTTATACGCTTAATCTTGCATTTATACTAGGTTCCATGACTTACTTCTATTTTAGCTTTGGATATAAATCTATTGATATTTGAGATGCTTTGGCATTAAAATTTGAATATAATTTTGTACGTTTCGAATGATCACGGACCTAGATCAGATTGGATCGAATTTGAGTTCAGACTTGGCTTTAATCAAGAGGATCAAGCGATGAAGAAATATGGGTCGTCCAATCAAGACATGGGGAGATCTGAGCCATCTTTCATCTTCTGATCAATCCGAGCTCAAGGTAGAGTTAATCAAGACCATAGATCAAGATCTGAAGTTTTGGTCCAAATCAGAAGTCATCTAGCTCTTGGATCAAGCTCGAGAGGAGTTGTAACGCCCGCTTTTTTTTTTTCTTCCATAAAGCGGCGTTACGCTAAACATACATGTACATATATAACATCTTAATGCAGCGGAATAATTTTTACTTAAATCATATACACATGTCTGGGTTATCATTCATGGACATGGTGACATTATACTTAACATACTACCAGCATACCTAGCATCATGATATCAACTTTCCATAACTTATTCATGAGCGTTTCAGGTAACTTATTACCAGCATGCATAGCATCATGATATCAACTTTCCATAACTTATTCATTAGCATTTCAGGTAGCAAGTAGTTTATCCATAACTTCACAAATAGTAGGTTGTTTCTTAGGCATAACTATCATAAGTCGAGCATAAACCAAATTAAGAATTTGTCAGATCACAAAACATGCAATAAGTGAGATGAGAGGGTTTCTTGGCCATGTCACTACCACACACACATGTTCTTGCCTCTCCTGCTGCTTCCCTTAGTAATCTCTTGCTTGATCTGCGGCATAAGAAAAATAAGACTATAAGTACATAGGCTTAGTAAGACCCTTTCCTACTCACAAAAATCCAAACGTAAACATAATGCTTCAATCCTACATATCATAGCATACTTCGTATCATAAACATAAACACAATCATGGCATCATTCTTAGCATGAACATAAATAGAATCATGACATCATAATTTAGCATGAACATAAATAAAAATCATGGCATCATAATTTAGCATGAACATAAATAAAATCATGGCATCATAATTTAGCATGAACATAAATAAAATCATGGCATCATAATTTAGCATGAACATAAACACAATCATAGCATCATAATTAACATGAACATAAATATAATCATGGCCTTATATCTTAGCATGAACATAAATAAAATCATGGCATCATATTTCAGCATTACCATAAGCATGGACATAAATAAAATCATGGCATCATAATTTAGCATGAACATAAATAAAATCATGGCATCATAATTTAGCATGAACATAAATAAAATCATAACATCATAATTTAGCATGAACATAAACACAATCATAGCATCATAATTAACATGAACATAAATATAATCATGACATTATATCTTAGCATGAACATAAATAAAATCATGGCATCATATTATAGCATGAACATACTTTGCATTATCATACTTTGCATAAACATACCTCGCATAAACATACTTTGCATAAACATACTTATCATAATTATAATGCATAACTTGGATGGATGCATGCGGCAAATGCATATATCATAAGGATGCTTAGTTTAAAATCATACTTTTAAATACTTAAACATATCATAACATCATAGGGGCCCTGGCTTGTACCACATTCATACATCATATGCGCGCATCCCTAAGTAAATATGAGGTAGCTAATCTCGACCTACTAGGGTAAGGACAGCTTCATCGGTAGTCCCCGAACCGTGGACAGCTTCATCGGTAGTCCAGAACCATGGACAGCTTCATCAGTAGTCCAGAACCGTGGACCTTACTTAGGTCCGGTACAAGCCCATTCATAAAATAAAATACTTTCACATGCTTCTTCATTCATAAAACATTCATAGCATAACCATTCATTCTTAATGCTTAACATCACCATTATGCCTTGTAGGCATGAATCTTATCTTCATTCATCATTTTCATTCCATTTCATCATTATGCCTCGAAGGCATGAACGTTAACTTCATTCATCATTTCCATTCATAACATGACATGCATATATATATCATTCATAAATCATGGTATACATACATATCATTCATATCCCATGGCATACCTACATAATCAGCATCTTAATTCATAAAAACATGCATGGTCATGGTACATGGAAAAAAAACATGCCTAGATCCTTTCATACATGATACATTTCCTTAGGTTCATGGCACATGGTCTAAACATTTATGAATCATCATAACAAGTGACCTAACATACAATTCATGACCTATAAGCTAGGGTTTTCATGGGCATAAAATTCTTCCAACATACTTAAGCATATACATACATCATAGTATCCTATAAACATACATTCTTGTGGTCTTAACCCACTCCAAACCCTAGGTTATAGCCTTGGCCGAAACCCTAAGGAACCCTAGGTCCATGGAAAAATTCATATAGGTCACAAATAACATCCCATACAACATAAAATGCTATAGAAAACATTTGATCCCATAGCTAAAGCTAACCCTAATCCTTTAACCCTAGATTTGCTCTTGTCCGAAACCTAAAGGTCTCTAAAAATTCATGGAAAAATTCTTATAAAACACAATTACTATCCATCATGTCATAGGGGAACCAAAATTAACATGTTGAGTGGTTAGATCAAGGTCCAACCATGAATTAGGGTTCTTGGCCGAAATTTATGAAACTATTAAACATGGAAAAAAAATTCATATGAACCAACCCTAACATCACTTACATCATAAGGAGTCATAAGAACCATCATTAGAGAGTTAAAACTAATCCTAGCCATGGAAACTTGGAGGTGGCCGAAACCCTAAGTCCTCTTTCATGGATTTTTCAACTTGGATCTCAAACAAAATGCTTAGATCATAACCATATCAAGAAAAACCATTACACCACAGGTGAGGGAGTCTTACCTTGGTTTTAGACCTTAGATGGGAAGGAGGATAAAGACCTTGTTGTCTCTTGACCACCCCTAGCCTTTGCAACCGTGTAGAAATCTTGGATCTTGGAAGGAGAAGCTTTCTTGGGAACTTTTCCTAAGGAAAATCCCCCTTGGGGTTTCAGCTAGGATGAAGGAGGAGGAGGGAGAAGGGTGAACTTGGTGGAAGAAGAGAAGTAACCCCCCATGCCCTCTCTTTATACCACTTTAAGGAGGCAAATGAAGAGTCATGGTGTCTCTTCCCTTCATGACCCTTCATTTCCCCTAAGCCTTAACTAAAAATCCACTTCATCCTCTACTAGCACTCCCTTGCTAGGTGAATTGGTTAGAGCATGCATGGTGGTACAAGAGGTCCAAGGTTCAATCCTTGGTCCATGCACTTTATTTTTATTTTATTTTTATTTTATTTTTCCATTATTCCAAAAATTTCCTAAAAATTCCCCCATAATCATGTTAATATTCCTCATTAAAACCCCTTTATATTTATATTAAAATTTTACCTAAAATCCCCTAACAATTATGGTACTAGAAAGCCCATATAAGGCCCATTAGTACTTAGTTTTCTCAATTTAAATGAGAAAGATCATGGATTTCTAGGCTAAGATTTGTACTAATATCTCTGGGTCCCTCGAAAAATTATCTAGACATGATAAATATTTTAAATAAAATATTAAGAGAATTTTCTGGGTCGTTACGATCCCCCATACCTCGTGAAAGTTCGTCCTCGAACTTAGAATAACTCCGGGTACTTGCATCTCATCTCGTCCTCGCGTTCCCAGGTAGCTTCCTCAAACCGTTGACTTTGCCATAGGACCTTGACTATGGGTACCTCCTTGCTCCTTAGCTTCTTGACTTCCCGGTCCAAGATCTGGATAGGTCGACTTTCATAACTTAGGTCCTCCTGAACTTGTACTGTCTGTGGCTCGAGCACTTGATCCATGTCCAGAATACACTTCTTAAGCATTGACACATGGAACACATTATGAATAGCTGACATCTCCTGAGGCAGCTCCAGCTCATATGCCACCTTGCCAACTCGCTTCCGGATCAGGTATGGTCCCACATATCGCGGATTCAGTTTTCCTCTCTTTACAAATCTCGTTACTCCTTTCATAGGAGCCACTTTGAGGAACACTAAATCTCCAACATTAAATTCCAGTGGTCTACGCCAGACATCTGCATAACTCTTCTACCGGCTCTGAGCAGCTTCTATCCGTTGTCGAATATTCTGTATAGCTTGGGTAGTGCTGTCGATGATATCCGTTGTGAGTCCCATTTCCTTCTTTTCACCACCTTTGTACCAACAGATCGGAGACCTACATCTCCTCCCATACAAAGCTTCATAAGGTGTCATTCTAATAGTAGCTTGGTAGCTATTATTGTAAGCAAATTCCGCTAAACATAGATATCGGCACCAGCTCCCTTTGAAATCCAAGGCACAAGCTCGCAACCTGTCCTCCAGCACTTGATTCACTCGTTCAGTTTGCCCATCAGCCTGAGGGTGAAAGGCGGTGCTGAATCGTAGTTTAGTGCCGAGAGACTTCTGAACACACTCCCAAAAATGTGAAGTAAAGCGACCACCCCTATCTGAGATGATGGTCTTGGGAACTCCATGAAGTCTGATTATCGCCTTGGCATATAATTGGGCTAGTGTCCTTAATAACTCCATGATATAATTATATGTGTATATCGTGATTATATACTTATTTTAATTATGGGTAACCCTAATAATGGTATGCTTCCGAAATATTAGTTCTCAACCTGAGTTACGAATTATATTAATTGTATAGTTATTATAGAAATAGGTGAGATCCTAGTTATCCTACTACCATAAAATAACTTAAGGTAATCTTATATATTATATATAGGATAACAGTGACCCATAATCTGTAATAGGTGTTAACATAATTAGGACCCTACCGTATGCGTCCCTACCTAAGCTATACCGTATGACTTATACCATTAATTATCTCAGTATTAATATCATGGAACTAATGCTATACGCTAACATAGGTGAGAGTGTTATAATCTTACGTATGTAGGCTATCAGATAATATTCTACATGTGACTATATTATAGGTTATACATAATATCATAAATTATAATTTTTTTTAATTATAGATATAATACCTATAATTGCTTATGGGATAACATGCGTAGGTGATAACTTATAAGTTGGAAGGATACGGGTCACTCTGTATGTAGGCTTATATCAAGAACCTATATGATCGGTAAATTAGTATAGTCATATCCATACTAATTCTTATATTAGTACACACTCATGACTAATTGTATTACAACTAACTTAGACCTTATTGGTTCACAAAAACTAACTGAACTCAATGAAATAGACGAGTTGCCATCATGCCCATAATAAAGAATATCACGGCAGTAACTATCACTCCCTCGTTCATCTCCCCTTGACCTGCCTCAGGATCTTCTACCGTTTCCATCGGATCCTCTTCTTCTATCTCGGGAACCTCCTCGGCCACTTCGGGGTCTTCCTCGAACATCCCGGGGTCTTCTTCAAACATCTCAAGCATCTCGGGATCTTCCTCAAACATCTCGAGATCTTCCTCGATCATCGGGTCTTCCTCGAACATCTCGAGCATCTCAGGATCCTCCTCATACATCTCGGGACCCTCCTCGTACATCTCGGGGTCCTCCTCATACATCTTGGGATCCTCCTCGTACATCTCGGGATCCTCCTCGTACATCTCAAGATCTTCCTCAGAGTCCCTCAGATCCTCCGGAAACTCATGCTGAAGAAGTTGCCTACATAATTCCGTATATGAGATACGACATCCATGCTGCCCCCAGATATGATAAGCAACCTCTCTCGCATGATTGGGCAATGAACGAAGCAGAGCTCCAATCCTATGGTCATCCATGATCGGAAACCCTTCCTGCTCGAGTTTCAAGAATAGCCGGTCCAACTTCCCCATATTGCCTTGAATTCCAAGGACCGGACTATACTCCACCTCTTCTATTAGCTCCAGCAGCTCACGACTCCGCCCATGGTAACGACTCTTAGTGCCGATCTCATGCAACATCTGGAATTGAAAAAAAACAACACAGTCAGTACAGAATTGACAAAAACTAGTACGGAACTACTTTTTTTTTCAATTCACAAATATATACAGAGAAAAGCACACAAGATAAACTCAGTTTCCTTCACCTTAATCATTACAACAATATTTTTTTTTTCTATCCCTACTCGCAATCCAATCCTAAAATATCTGATTTCATAAGAAAAATATATATATCGTTCATGGTCACATATCCTACAGTACCTTTCATCATAAAACATCCTTCATGCTTGAATATTCTAGAATCATAGGTATCATCCTTACTTGCATATTCTAAAAATTCATACAAGAAAATATAAAGTACGCATAGAGGTACTTACTTGGAAGCGGCAGGAAGAAGGCTTGATGTGTGTGTAGTGAGATGGCAAACTGCTCTGATACCAACCTGTAACGCCCGCTTTTTTTTTCTTCCATAAAGCAGCGTTACGCTAAACATACATGTACATATATAACATCCTAATACAGTGGAATAATTTTTACTTAAATCATATACACATGTCTGGGTTATCATTCATGGACATGGTGACATTATACTTAACATACTACCAGCATACCTAGCGTCATGATATCAACTTTCCATAACTTATTCATGAGCGTTTCAGGTAACTTATTACCAGCATGCATAGCATCATGATATCAACTTTCCATAACTTATTAATAAGCATTTCAGGTAGCAAGTAGTTTATCCATAACTTCACAAATAGTAGGTTGTTTCTTAGGCATAACTATCATAAGTCGAGCATAAACCAAATTAAGCATTTGTCAGATCATAAAACATGCAATAAGTGAGATGAGAGGGTTTCTTGGCCATGTCACTACCACACACACATGTTCTTGCCTCTCCTGCTGCTTCCCTTAGTAATCTCTTGCTTGATCTGCGGCAGAAGAAAAATAAGACTATAAGCACATAGGCTTACTAAGACCCTTTCCTACTCACAAAAATCCATACGTCACATAAACGTAAACATAATGCTTCAATCCTATATATCATAGCATACTTCGTATCATAAACATAAACACAATCATGGCATCATTCTTAGCATGAACATAAATAGAATCATGGCATCATAATTTAGCATGAACATAAATAAAAATCATGGCATCATAATTTAGCATGAACATAAATAAAATCAGGGCATCATAATTTAGCATGAACATAAACACAATCATAGCATCATAATTAACATGAACATAAATATAATCATGGCCTTATATCTTAGCATGAACATAAATAAAATCATGGCATCATATTTCAGCATGACCATAAGCATGGACATAAATAAAATCATGGCATCATAATTTAGCATGAACATAAATAAAATCATGGCATCATAATTTAGCATGAACATAAACACAATCATAGCATCATAATTAACATGAACATAAATATAATCATGACATTATATCTTAGCATGAACATAATAAAATCATGGCATCATATTTTAGCATGAACATACTTTGCATTATCATACTTTGCATAAACATACCTCGCATAAACTTACTTTGCATAAACATACTTATCATAAACATAATGCATAACATGGATGGATGCATACGACAAATGCATATATCATAAGGATGCTTAGTTTAAAATCATACTTTTAAATAATTAAACATAATCATAACATCATAGGAGCCCTGGCTTGTACCACATTCATACATCATATGTGCGCATCCCTAAGTAAATACGAGGTAGCTAATCTCGACCTACTAGGGTAAGGACAGCTTCATCAGTAGTCCCCGAACCGTGGACAGCTTCATCGGTAGTCCAGAACCGTGGACAGCTTCATCGGTAGTCCAGAACCGTGAACCTTACTTAGGTCCGGTACAAGCCCATTCATAAAATAAAATACTTTCACATGCTTCTTCATTCATAAAACATTCATAGCATAACCATTCATTCTTAATGCTTAACATCATCATTATGCCTTGTAGGCATGAATCTTATCTTCATTCATCATTTTCATTCCATTTCATCATTATGCCTCGAAGGCATGAACTTTAACTTCATTCATCATTTCATTCATAACATGACATGCATATATATATCATTCATAAATCATGGTATACATACATATCATTCATATCCCATGGCATACCTACATAATCAGCATCTTAATTCATAAAAACATGCATGGTCATGGTACATGGAACAAAAACATGCCTAGATCCTTTCATACATGATACATTTCCTTAGGTTCATGGCACATGGTCTAAACATTTATGAATCATCATAACAAGTGACCTAACATACAATTCATGACCTATAAGCTAGGGTTTTCATGGGCATAAAATTCTTCCAACATACTTAAGCATATACATACATCATAGTATCCTATAAACATAGATTCTTGTGGTCTTAACCCACTCTAAACCCTAGGTTATGGCCTTGGCCGAAACCCTAAGGAACCCTAGGTCCATGGAAAAATTCATATAGGTCACAAATAACATCCCATACAACATAAAATGCTATAGAAAACATTTGATCCCATAGCTAAAGCTAACCCTAATCCTTTAACCCTAGATTTGCTCTTGGCCGAAACCTAAAGGTCTCTAAAAATTCATTGAAAAATTCTTATAAAACACAATTACTATCCATCATGTCATAGTGGAACCAAAATTAACATGTTGAGTGGTTAGATCAAGGTCCAACCATGAATTAGGGTTCTTGGCCGAAATTTATGAAACTATTAAACATGGAAAAAAAATTCATATGAACCAACCCTAACATCACTTACATCATAAGGAGTTATAAGAACCATCATTAGAGAGTTAAAACTAATCCTAGCCATGGAAACTTGGAGGTGGCCGAAACCCTAAGTCCTCTTTCATGGATTTTTCAACTTGGATCTCAAACAAAATGCTTAGATCATAACCATATCAAGAAAAACCATTACACCACAGGTGAGGGAGTTTTACCTTGGTTTACCTTGGTTTTAGACCTTAGATGGGAAGGAGGATAAAGACCTTGTTGTCTCTTGACCACCCCTAGCCTTTGCAACCGTGTAGAAACCTTGGATCTTGGAAGGAGAAGCTTTCTTGGGAACTTTTCCTAAGGAAAATCCCCCCTTGGGGTTTCGGCTAGGATGAAGGAGGAGGAGTGAGAAGGGTGAACTTGGTGGAAGAAGAGAAGTGCCCTCTCTTTATACCACTTTAAGGAGGCAAATGAAGAGTCATGGTGTCTCTTCCCTTCATGACCCTTCATTTCCCCTATGCCTTAACCAAAAATTCACTTCATCCTCTACTAGCACTCCCTTGCTAGGTGAATTGGCTAGAGCTTGTATGGTGGTACAAGAGGTCCAAGGTTCAATCCTTGGTCCATGTACTTTATTTTTATTTTTCCATTACCATGTACTTTATTTTATTTTTCCATTATTCCGAAAATTCCCTAAAAATTCCCCCATAATCATGTTAATATTCCTCATTAAAACCCCTTTATATTTATATTAAATTTTTACCTAAAATCCCCCAACAATTATGGTACTAGAAAGCCCATATAAGGCCCATTAGTACTTAGTTTTCTCAATTTAAATGAGAATGATCATGGATTTCTAGGCTAAGATTCGTACTAATATCTCTAGGTCCCTCGAAAAATTATCTAGATATGATCAATATTTTAAAGAAAATATTAAGAGAATTTTCCGGGTCGTTACAGGAGTCTAAGCCATCCATTCAAAAGGAAGGGCAATCTGAACCATCCGTTGCAAATCTGATTGATCCAAGCTAAGGAGGAGATGATCTTGACATTGATGGAGATCTGGAAAGTTTGATTTCAATCCGAGATGATCTGACCGTTGGATTAAGCGAGGATGAACACAGCCGTTCAATTTTAATTGGAATTAGTAAAAGCAGAAACTCCTCACCAGCTCTCGGTGTCGCGAGTTCTTCCCTGTTCTTCAATTTCTCTGTTTTCTTCTCCGTTTCTTCGTGTGGCTAACATCAGATCCAAGCTTGTTCAAGATTTCAAATCACAGAGATGGATTTCCTGTGAAGTTTGCTATCAAAATCTGTCACTAAAAGGGCTCAGGTGAGGGATTCGCCCAAAGCTAAGATTCTGTCGATCGATTCCTCTTTGATCGCTGATTTCCATCGACTAGAGCTATCGAAGTATTCGAAGGGGTTCTTTGAAGGTTTCTGGAGGTTCATGAGCAAAAATCGCCATTCAGCGTATCAAGAAGAAAGAGATCGTGGAAGATTTTAGATACTGATCGGTCTCTGTGATCGGACAGAAACACTACTAATCGGTCTCCAATCCGATCAGAAGGAGTCCTGATCGGTCGGCTTGACCGATCAGGAAGATCAATACGCACCAAGCCACTGCAACCTGATTAAGGGAGTCTGTTCTTGCTGGTTTTTGAGCTAGACGGTTTCTAGCTTGGCTCTGTGTAACGACAAGAAGGAGATCTTGGCAAGGGACTGATCTGGTGTTTCATTTCTGCAAAATTTTGTTTCTGAAATACTTGTTTCCTTAAGTTGTTTCGGTTTGAACCTAGCTACATTTCAGTCTAGTTGCTTAGCATGCTTTGTTCTAGTATTCACATTTCTACAATTTAGCTACAGATCTTATGTTTTCCTACATTCAATATTAGTTCTTGAATTTTTAATCTCATAGTTTCGAATTGAATTGCTTAGTTTTCAAATAGGATAAGTGTACTTTCCGTAATTTTCTAGTTAGTTTCTGATATCAGCTGAGTCTATTCTGTTTCCATTGTAATTTCATTCATTATCGCAAAAATACACATTTCACTTGAAAGCCTAAAATAGAAATGATGAATTCTAGCTCGAGTTAAGCATTGTTAGCTAGTCCTTGGAAAAATACGACTTGAGACCCCTATACTACACTTAGTTTTGTTAGCTAAGGGTTTTCAACTTATAAATTCAAATTTGAGGCTCATTGTGACACTCGTTGTGGGCTATCATCAAATTTTTGGTGTCGTTGTTGAGGAAATTATACTAGTAGAGTTTGCTTAATTTGAGCTTGTGCTTAGTTTCATATTTTCTGATTCTATTTCATTTGCTTTAGCTTTCGATATACATTTACTGCCATTTTGTTGGTTCTATGACCAGGAGTGCAGGTGGTGATATTGAGGAGTTTGATCCTGAGATTGAGAGAATCTTCAGAGCTAGGAGAAATCAAAGAAGAGTTTCAGAAGTTATTGAAAATATTCCTACTCATTCAAGCAGTCCCATGATAGAACATCAGAACTATGAAGGAGCTTGCAGCCCCTGATGATGCATTTCAGTACTCTTGTATTGCTTATCCAGAGTTAGCTGGAGATTTTGAGCTGAGATCAAGCCTAATTCATCTACTTCCCAAGTTTCAGGAACAATCAAGAGAAGATCCTAATAGACATTTGCATGAATTCCATGTTGTGTGCTCCACTATGAATGTAACGCTCGCCCTTATATCTACTCTCGGGCGGGGTTACGTACAATCAATCATATAATTTTAACATAAAAAAAAACAAAAGTGCAAGGACTAAGTACGGAGCATGCTTGTTTAAAATTATCAAGTGATATTTACAAGTGCTAAGCATACTAGTCAGTGCATGTCAATTAGATATCATGCTTTAATGATTAGAACATGGTAGGTGCATAGCAAGTTCAGTAACACATAAATCATGATAGTGAGGTTATACATTCCATTGCAAGGCATCATGAATTCACATCCTAGAACATCATTTAGAAGCATAGTCATAGGTTTCCATGCATAATAACAGTTCATAAGATTGAGTCTAAAGGAAGTCTAGAACATCATGTGAAATATCGTAATCAAGAGTTATCCTATAACATGATTGGTTCACAAGTAGTTCAACTCACAACATAATCAAGTATAAGAGTAATCCAAATGTAATCACTAATATTCAAGAGTACCAACTCTAATCACTAGCATTCAATATCAAGGAAAACATCAACATAAGCATAGTAAAGTAGATATAAGAATCTTTCTTTCCCGAGTCACCACCCCACACATCTTCAGCTCTCCTGCCTCTTCCTTTAGTTTAAATGTCCCTTACCCTTATCTGCAGCATAAGACAACACATAAACTAGTAAGCACAAATACTTAGTAAGGATCCTGTCCTACTCGCAAAATCCATACGGAAGAATACAACATGTACACATAATGAATCATAAGCATGAGGTTATCATAGCATACTAAACATTAAAGTTTCTAAGCAAGCAGTATAAAGTATCTTAAGCATACCCTTTACATATAATAAATGTTTTCAAAACAATTCCATAAAGGTATTACTTAAAAATACTTTAACATCATATAGGGGCCCAATTGTGTACCACATCAAGCGCGTTCCCTAATGAATTGGGGTAGCGAGCCACCAACCCATTAGAGCAGGACCCTTCCGTCCAACCGGAGCCGTGACCTTCAGTTATCATGTATCCCGGATTTGTTTAACGACCCCCTTCCGAGTCGGGTACACAACTTTCAAAGTAAAATACTTATCATGCTTTTACATATATGCTAAGGAGTACTCCAAATCCACTCACAAGGGACACACCACTCTTCAAGGGTGTTCATGATCCCATAGGGACACACCACACAACATAAGGGGTGCTCTTGATCCCATACTTAGTGGAGTATCCTTTCAAGCATATTAACATACACATCACATGCAATTCATAAGGGTGCCCCATGGGCTATAAGACATGCTCATATATACATCATATTTCAACCACTTAAACATACTTTATATATACAAGATTAGTCACATAAATCATATTCATATCATAGGAAGTGGTAGCATGCTTCATGGGTTAATTTAATTCTTCCCAACCCTAATGTTTCATGCATGACCGAAAGATACATGCAAGGGAAAGTTAAGTTTTCCAATCAAGCATTCCATTTAAACATCACATGCATATACCTATCATCTTACTAAACATAAGCATATCTCATAGGGTAGTTTAACCTTCACGAACCCTAACATTTTCATGTTGGCCGAATGGTGTAGGGTAGGGGGAATTAGGGTTTTTGAAATCAAACATTTACACAAACACCTCACATACATTTCATGCAACATATTAAGCATATAATACATCATAGGATAATCATGCAACCCTAAACCCTAATTCTTCTAGGGTTGGCCGAAAGTGTAGGGTAGGAAAAAATTGGGTTTTTGTAACCAAACATTTATACAAACACCTTATCTACACTATCATACAATACACTAAGCATGGATACATCATAGGTTAATCATGCAACCTTAAACCCTAACTCTTCATCCTTGGCCGAACCATGTAGGGTAAGGAAAATTGGGTTTTTGTCATCACAACATTAAGGGAAATAACATATATATATATATACACTAAGTCCCAAGGGATCTCCTCATGCATCAAGGAGTAGCCAAGGCCTCCCCCTTGAGGGTGGCCGAAACTTGTACAAGGGAACAACTCCCATTTTTCGAAAAACAAGAAGAAGAAGGAATCATGCAATAACTATTACACTGCAGGCGAGGGGATACTTACATCCTTTCGCTTGAAATTCACCTTCTCTAAATCCTTAGGGTACCCTTGGTTGAAGGAGGAGTGAGAGTTCTTCTTGTTAGAACTTCTCTAGAACCCTTAGTCCTAGTAGAGGGCAAGATCCTTGGATGGGGTCTTCTTCCTTCCAATTCCCTAGGGTTAGAACCCTAGGGTGTATTTTCAAAAAATGAAAAGGAGAAGAGGGCTAGGGTTTCGGTGGGGAGAGTGGGGAAGAAGAAGAATGAAAGTTCTTTTCCCCTCTCCCTCCCTCCTCTCGTATTTATACTATTCTCATGAAGGGACATGTCTCTTCACTTCCCTAGCTTTTTAGCTAGCACGTTTCTTATTCTCTCAACAAGAAACACTCTTGGTGCATTGGTTAAGACATGGTTAGTGTAACTAGGAGGGCCAAGGTTCGATCCTTGCTTCCTCCTTTCTACACTTTCTTTTTATCACATTTTGCACTAATCCACATCAAAGCCCATTAAGCCAAGCCCATCATGACATTTCATAATAATGTTTCATGAATTCATAACATTACATATGGAAAAAATTTGGGGTGTTACAATCCCACACACCTTATAAAAAGTTCGTCCCGAACTTTAAAACAGTTCCGGATACTTTAATCGCATTGCCTCCTCTCGTTCCCAGGTGGCTTCTTCGAATTGCTCATTCCGCCACAGAACCTTTACTAAGGGCACTTCCTTGTTCCTTAGCCTCTTGACTTCCCGATCTAGGATCTGAATAGGTCGGCGTTCGGATCTTAGGTTCTCCTGGTCTTGTACTGGTTGGGGCTCTATCATTTGATTCACATCAGAGGTACATTTCCTGAGCATTGATACATGGAAGACATTGTGGATAGCCGACATTTCTGGCGGTAGCTCCAGTTTGTAGGCCACTTTGCCTACCCGTCTCAAGATCTGGTACGGTCCCACATATCGCGGACTCAGCTTCCCTCTCTTCCCGAATCTCATCACCCCTTTCATAGGGGCCACTTTAAGGAATACTGAATCCCCAACATCAAACCCTAGTGGTCTGCGTCGCTTATCAGCGTAGCTTTTCTGCCGACTCTGAGCAGTCTCTATCCTCTGGCGGATATTCTTTATAGCCTTAGTGGTTTCATCTATAATATCAGTCTGGAGTCTCATCTCCTTCTTTTCACCACTCTCAAGCAAGCATATAGGAGATCTGCATTTCCTTCCGTATAGTGCTTCATACGGTGCCATCCCGATAGTAGCCTGATAACTATTGTTATAAGCAAACTCTGCCAGGCTCAGGTATCGACACCAGCTTCCCTTGAAGTCCAAGGCACAAGCTCGTAACATGTCCTCTAATATCTGATTCACTATTTCAGTCTGCCCATTAGTCTGGGGGTGAAAGGCCGTACTGAATTTCAGCTTCGTGCCAAGAGCCTTCTGCACATGTCCCCAAAAATCTGAAGTAAATCGACCATCCCGATCAGAGATAATGGTCTTGGGAACCCCGTGTAGTCGGACAATTTCCTTGACGTACAGTTGAGCCAACTGCTTTACTGAGTAGGTCATCCTGATAGCCAGAAAATGGGCAGACTTGGTTAGCCTGTCCACAATAACCCATATACCATCATATCCGTTCGTTGTTCTAGGCAACCCTGAGATGAAATCCATAGAGATGTCTTCCCATTTCCACTCGGGGATCGGCAGAGGTTACAGAACTCCTCCAGGCCTCTGGTGTTCTGCTTTGACCCTCTGGCAGGTCAAACATATACTGATATAGTGGGCTACATCTCGCTTCATACCGGACCATCAAAACTTTTTCTTCTCACATTCATCGGTCCATACATATTTCTTGTCTTTCTTAGTAAGAGCTGTCATAGGGGCTGCAATCCGAGAGAAGTCCTCTACGAATTTTCTGTAATAGCCTGCTAGCCTGAGGAAACTTCTGATTTCGCTGGCATTCTTGAGTCTGGTCCAGTTACTCACAGCTTCGATTTTAATTGGGTCCACCATTACTCCTTCCTTGGAGATAACATATCCCAAGAATGATACTTGATCGAGCCAGAACTCGCATTTGGAAAATTTAGCATACAGTTGTTCCTTCTGAAGAATCTGTAGTACTATACTCAGATGTTCAGCATGTTCTTCGGGAGTTCTCGAATATATAAGGATATCGTCAATAAAGACGATCACAAATCTGTCGAGGAATGCCGAGAATACCCGATTCATTAAGTCCATAAACATAGCTAGGGCATTGGTAACTCCAAATGGCATAACTACGAACTAATAATGTCCGTATCTGGTTCGGAAAGCCGTCTTCGGTATATCCTCCTTTCTCACCCTGACTTGGTGATAACCAGATCTCAGGTCAATTTTAGAGAAAACCGTGGCTCCCTTCAGTTGATCGAACAGGTCATCTATCCTGGGTAGAGGGTACCTGTTCTTGATAGTCACGTTGTTCAGCGCCCGATAGTCGATACACATTCGCATCGACCCATCCTTCTTTTTCACGAACAGTACGGGAGCTCCCCAGGGAGAATGACTAGGGCGGATGAGTCCCTTGTCAAGCAGCTCCTGTAACTGTCCCTGTAATTCTTTTAATTCCGTCGGTGCCATACGGTACGGTGCTTTAGAAATGGGGTTAGTACCAGGAATCAATTCAATTGCAAATTCTATATCTCTTTCAGGTGCTAACCCTGGTAAGTCATCGGGAAATTACCTCAGGGTAATTGCATACGACTTTGACGTCTTCTAGCTTCGAGCCCTCTGTAGGACTGGTATTAACCACATGAGCTAGAAACTCAGAGCATCTATTTTCTAACATCTTCCTTGCTTTCAGAGCCGATAAGAATTTGCTTGTCCTCTTCTTCAGCTCTCCGATAAATTCAAATAGAATTCCCGCCTCAGGTTGGAAGATAACCTTTCGTTTACGGCACTCGATAGAGGCGTCGTATTTGTTCAGGAAATCCATGCCCAATATCACATCATAATCTGGCATATCAAGCACTATCAGGTCGCAGTAGAGTTCCCTATCTGCGATTCTGATCGGTGCGGCCCGTAGCATTTGGGTAGAGGGCATCACCTCACCAGAGGGCAGTGTTGTCAGAAATTTGCAGTCTAAATCTTGCAGTGACATATCATTTCTTTTGGCATATTGCATAGAGATAAACGAATGTGTTGCCCCAGTGTCAAATAAAGCAGTAGCATACTGACTGTAAATAAATATCTGACCAGTGACAACGGTGGAGGCAGTCGCCACATCTTCCTTCGTAAGAGAGAAAACCCTGGCGTTTGTCGTGGCAGGCGGGGCCTCTAATCTCCCCTGGCATATATGAGTACCATCTATAGCTGCCTACATCTGGTGTAACTGGGGATGAGCACCTTTGTACTGAGCATGCTGCTGCTGAGGTGCTTTGGCTGCAGTAGGACACTCTCTGGCCATGTGTCCTTCCTTTCCGCAGGTGAAGCATCTCCTGGCGCCCAAGAGGCATGTCCCGAGGTGCATCTTCCCACAAGTGGCACACGGAGGGTACTTAGGTTTCTTGCCTGCTGGACCACTGGCAGATTTATTCCATGGCTTCCACTTTCTGTTGTGGTTCTTTTTCCAGTGGGGGTTGCTATTCTGAGGTTTCTGACCTCCCGACTGACTCTGATTCTTGCTGGCAGTCAGTGCTTGGTTCTGCTGGTTAATATTCTTCAGATGATGCTCGATAATAAGGGCGCTGCTGAACAGCTCCTCTGCAGTCTGTGGCCTATTAACGCCGCCGGCTACATTCAAAGCTATCTCGGGCCTGAGCATCTTGAGCATTAATCTGACCCTTTCTTTCTCTGTACTGACCAGCTCCGGACATAATCGTGCCAGTCGGTTGAATTGCTTAACGGCATCGTTGACTGAGAGATTTCCCTGCCGGAATTCGGTGAACTTATCAAAATGCCTGTTTGTGACTCGCATATTAAAGAATTCCTCCAGAAATTTGGACTCGAAGTCCTTCCACTTCATCTGGTCCACTGACCTTCTAGCTTTTACCCGTTCCCACCACATCCTGGCGTCGCCGGTGAGGCAGTACGAGACACATTTAATTTTCTCATGCTTGGGCCAGTCTAATAATTCCACTGTGCTCTCAACTGTCTGAGCCAGGCCTGGGCGTCCCAGGGCTCGCAGGTGCCGGAGAACTTTTCCGGCTTCAGTCTCTGCCACTGAATCAGATAAGCCTCCAGTTGGACTCCTCTGGCCGGAGTGTCTGGGGGTGCCTGCGCAGTTGGAGGCTCAGTGGGTATCACATTCTGACTTCCCTGCGGGGTTGCAGTGTTCGCCTGCTGGGTCATCAGAATGTTTATTATCTGCTGTTGTTCAGTGACCTGGCGCTGCAGGTCTGTGATCACCTTCATTATATCGGGTGGGGGTGCGGTCTCATTACCCCGATTGCTACGTCTTCTAGCCATATCTATCATACAGGTGATAAATAAACTAACATAAGAATTAACACTACTTTCACTTGTTATGCAAGCATAAATCATCTCTATATAATCATTACTGTACATGAAACAAAGTAAAGCGAGGTTAGGATCTCTTACTTGGAAGCGGCAGGATGAAGCTTGATATGTGTGTAGTGGAGGGGAAACTTGCTCTGATACCAACTTGTAACGCCCGCCCTTATATCTACTCTCGGGGCGGGGTTACGTACAATCAATCATATAATTTTAACATAAAATAAAAAAAAAACAAAAGTGCAAGGACTAAGTACGGAGCATGCTTGTTTAAAATTATCAAGTGATATTTACAAGTGCTAAGCATACTAGTCAGTGCATGCCAATCAGATATCATGCTTTAATGATTAGAACATGGTAGGTGCATAGCAAGTTCTGTAACACATAAATCATGATAGTGAGGTTATACATTCCATTGCAAGGCATCATGAATTCACATCCTAGAACATCATTTAGAAGCATAGTCATAGGTTTCTATGCATAATAACAGTTCATAAGATTGAGTCTAAAGGAAGTCTAGAACATCATGTGAAATATCGTAATCAAGAGTTATCCTATAACATGATAGGTTCACAAGTAGTTCAACTCATAACATAATCAAACATAATCAAGTATAAGAGTAATCCAAATGTAATCACTAATATTCAAGAGTACCAACTCTAATCACTAGCATTCAATATCAAGGAAAACATCAACATAAGCATAGTAAAGTAGATATAAGAATCTTTTTTTCCCGAGCCACCACCCCACACATCTTCATCCCTCCTGCCTCTTCCTTTAGTTTAAGTGTCCCTTACCCTTATCTGCAGCATAAGACAACACATAAACTAGTAAGCACAAATGCTTAGTAAGGATCCTGTCCTACTCGCAAAATCCATACGGAAGAATACAACATGTACACATAATGAATCATAAGCATGAGTTTATCATAGCATACTAAACATTAAAGTTTCTAAGCAAGCAGTATAAAGTAACTTAAGCATACCCTTTACATATAATAAATGTTTTCAAAACAATTCCATAAAGGTATTACTTAAAAATACTTTAACATCATATAGGGGCCCAGTTGTGTACCACATCAAGCGCGTTCCCTAATGAATTGGGGTAGCGAGCCACCAACCCATTAGAGCAGGACCATTCCGTCCTACCAGAGCCATGACCTTCAGTTAACATGTACCCCGGATTTGTTTAACGACCCCCATCCGAGTCGGGTACACAACTTTCAAAGTAAAATACTTATCATGCTTTTACATATATGCTAAGGAGTACTCCAAATCCACTCTCAAGAGACACACCACTCTTCAAGGGTGCTCATGATCCCATAGGGACACACCACACAACATAAGGGGTGCTCTTGATCCCATACTTAGTGGAGTATCCTTTCAAGCATATTAACATACACATCACATGCAATTCATAAGGGTGCCCCATGGGCTATAAGACATGCTCATACATACATCATATTTCAACCACTTAAACATACTTTATATATGACAAGATTGGTCACATAAATCATATTCATATCATAGGAAGTGGTAGCATGCTTCATGGGTTAATTTAATTCTTCCCAACTCTAATGTTTCATGCATGGCCGAAAGTTACATGCTAGGGAAAGTTAAGTTTTCCAATCAAGCATTCCATTTAAATATCAAATGCATATACCTATCATCTTACTAAACATAAGCATATCTCATAGGGTAGTTTAACCATCACGAACCCTAACATTTTCATGTTGGCCGAATGGTGTAGGGTAGGGGGAATTAGGGTTTTTGAAATCAAACATTCACACAAACATTTACACAAACACCTTACATACATATCATGCAACATATTAAGCATAGAATACATCATAGGATAATCATGCAACCCTAAACCCTAATTCTTCTAGGGTTGGCCGAAAGTGTAGGGTAGGAAAAAATTAGGTTTTTGTAACCAAACATTTATACAAACACCTTGTCTACACTATCATACAATACACTAAGCATGGATACATCATAGGTTAATCATGCAACCTTAAACCCTAACTCTTCATCCTTGGCCGAACCATGTAGGGTAGGGAAAATTGGGTTTTTGTCATCACAACATGAAGGGAAACAACATATATATATATACCCTAAGTCCCAAGGGATCTCCTCATGCATCAAGGAGTAGCCAAGGCCTCCCCCTTGAGGGTGGCCGAAACTTGTACAAGGGAACAACTCCCATTTTTCGAAAAACAAGAAGAAGAAGGAATCATGCAATAACTATTACACTGCAGGCAAGGGGATACTTACATCATTTCGCTTGAAATTCACCTTCTCTAAATCCTTAGGGTACCCTTGGTTGAAGGAGGAGTGAGAGTTCTCCTTGTTAGAACTTCTCTAGAACCCTTGGCCCTAGTAGAGGGCAAGATCCTTGGATGGGGTCTTCTTCCTTCCAATTCCCTAGGGTTTGAACCCTAGGGTGTATTTTCGAAAAATGAAAAGGGGAAGAGGGCTAGGGTTTCGGTGGGGAGAGTGGGGAAGAAGAAGAATGAAAGTTCTTTTCCCCTCTCCCTCCCTCCTCTCGTATTTATACTATTCTCATGAAGGGACATGTCTCTTCACTTCCCTAGCTTTTTAGCTAGCACATTTCTTATTCTCTTAACAAGAAACACTCTTGGTGCATTGGTTAAGACATAGTTAGTGTAACTAGGAGGGCCAAGGTTCAATCCTTGCTTCCTCCTTTCTACACTTTCTTTTTATCACATTTTGCACTAATCCACATCAAAGCCCATTAAGCCAAGCCCATCATGACATTTCATAATAATGTTTCATGAATTCATAACATTACATATGGAAAAATTTTGGGGTGTTACAATGAAGCCTCAAGGGATTTCTGAAGAGGACATCAAATTAAGGGCATTTCCATTTTCTTTGACTGAAGCAGCTATAGATTGGTTTTATTACTTGCCTACTAGACATGTTGCAAGTTGGATTGCCATGACAAAGGCATTTTTAGAGAAGTATTTTCCAGCTTCAAGAACTGCTATTATTAGGAAGAGGATTTGTGGTATTCAACAAGTGGTGGGAGAGACCTTATATGACTATTGGGAGAGATTCAATAAGTTGTGCTCAAGTTGTCCACAATATCAAATAAGTGAGCAACTTCTTATTCAATATTTCTATGAAGGTCTATTTCAAATGGATAGAATCATGATTGATACTGCTGCTAGAGGAGCGCTAGTGAACAAGACCCCAAAACAAGCAAGAGAACTTATTTCAAACATGGCTGAAAATTCACAACAATTTGGAAGTATGACTCTTTCTACTAGAGGGGTGAATGAAGTTCAAATGGTTTCAAACGAACAAAAAGAGATGAAGAGTTCATTGTTGGAGTTAACCTCTTTGGTGAAGCAAATGGCTTTGAATAATGTGATCCTACCTCAGAACTTTCCAGTAGCTTCTTTTCAAAATCTGGTTATGGGAGTGTGTAGTATATGTTCAAGCCAAGAGCATAATTCGGATTTGTGTCCTAATCTTCAACAAGATGAATCTTTAGCTATGTTGACTAGAGGAGGCCAATACCAACAAAGAACCAACCCTTATTCATCTACCTACAATCCAAGTTGGAGGGATCATCCGAATCTAAGATATCGGAATTCATTCTATCAACAACCACCTTTCCAACAAGTTCAACAGCAAAATCAGCCTTCTTCCATAATTTACAGCAGCCAAACCAAGGTTCTCAGCAGCAATTTCAGCCATTACAGAATTTCCAGCCACTCAAAATATCATCTCAGCAACCACAGCAAGGTTTCCAGCAATCTAATCAACAATTTCAGCAAAACCAACCTTTTAATTAGCCACAATAGCAGTTTCAGCAAAATTTCCAGAATTTTCAGCAACCATTTCATCAAAACCAGCAAGTTTATCAAGGTTTTCAACAATCTTCACAGCTCTCTCATAATTCTCAGCAGCCTCAACATTTTCAACTAATGAATCAACTCCAACCAACTCAATTCCAACCGAATTTCCAATGTTCACAGCCTACTCATAATTTTCAGCAACCTAATATTTCATTTCAAGGCCAACAAAAGTCTCATGCTAATCAAGGAGGTTTTGGGAGCTCTAGTGGGTTTCATGCACAGCAACAAAGGCTTGAGGAGATGATGCAACAAATCCTACAACAACAGCAAATTTTACAACAACAACAAGGGCAACAAAAGAATGATTCCACTCTTCAAAACATTGAAAGACACATTGGACAACTAGCTAGTGGAATGAATCAATTACAAACCCAAGGATCAGGTCAATTACCTTATCAAGCAACTCCTAATCCTAAGGGAAATGTTAGTGTAATAACTTTGAGGAGTGGAAAGTTGCTTCAAGTCTAAACACTCAAAGGGCTGATTTTTCTGAAAAATTTCAGCAACTTATTTTCTAGCTCAGAACAGTCCCGAAATTGATTCTACAGTGGTTGAATGTGACCCTAGTTCAAGCCTAAGTCCTTCTTCTATTGATCCTGTGATTTTGGTGAAAGAACAAGAAGAAATCAGTGAAAACAGGGCACCTACAGCAGCTATACCAATTGAAGTTCCTGCTCAAGACTCATTTCCACAAAATTCAGCTCAAGTAGAGGAACCGAGAGTCCCTTTACCCTTTCCTCAGTGTAAAATTCAATCTAAAAATCATGTAGAGGAGGAGAAGGCAAAGGAGTATTAAGAGCTTATGAAACTATTCAGTAAGGTGGAAATAAATGTGTCATTGTTGACCATGATCAAGCAAATACCTAAGTATGCCAAATTTCATAAGGATTTGTGTGTGCACAAGAGGAAGCTAAAGGGGAATGAATTGGTCAGTTTAGGGAAGAATGTCTCAGCCCTTATTCATTCAATTCCTCAGAAATGTAAAGATCCAGGAGTATTCACTGTGTCCTGTGAGATTGGGAGGAATGTTTTCATGATGCTATGTTAGATTTGGGAGTTTCTATTAATGTGATGCCTAGATCAATTTATCAGATGCTTGGCATTGTACCTATGCAGCCTACAAGAGTGGTTATTCAGCTAGCAGATAGGAGTCAGACTCACCCAGCTGGAATCATTGAAAATGTATTAGTGAAGGTGAAAGAGTTGATTTTTCCTCCGGACTTCTATATCTTAGACATGGAGGGGGATTATCTAGCGCATAGATCTCCACTTATTCTTGGGAGACCATTCTTGAAGACTGCAAGGACAAAAATTGATGTATATGCAGGCACACTTTCTATGGAGATAGGAGACACAGTGGTATAGTTTAGTATTTTTGATGCTATGAAACACCCCAGAGAGGATCATTCTATCATGAGCATGGATATTTTAGATGAGTTAGTTGATGCAAATTTACTTGCTGATAGAGTTTCACTTGGTATTCGCAGAGGATATTTTAACTCAGATGAGGCTGAGGATCCATTAGCTATAGAGGAGGCAGGTTTGAAGATTGTATCTAATTCACTCGCAATTGGAGATGATTCTATAGGTTTAGGGGATTGTACTGAGCCCCAAGGATCACCTATATTGATTGACATGTTAGGAGATTCAGAGGATAGGTTTGAGAGTGTAGGGGATTGCACTGAACCTCAGGGATCACCCATACCTACCGAGCAGTCATAGATAGAGTTAAAACCATTGCCAGAACATTTGAAGTATGCTTATTTGGGAGAGGAGCAGTGTTTACCTATTATCATTGGCCAGAACTTGGATTCGAAGCAAGAGGACAGATTATTGCATGTTCTGAGACAGCATAAGAGAGCTATAGGGTGGACATTAGCTTACATACCTAGTATTAGCCCCGCCATTTGTATGCACCGGATATTTCTAGAGGAGAATGTGCAACCGATCGGGTAGCCACAGAGAAGGTTAAATCCACTGATTCTAGATGTTGTAAAGAAAGAGGTGACTAGACTTTTACAGGCAGGCATTATATACCCTATTTCTGACAGTAAGTGGGTTAGTCCTATTCCTAAGAAGTCAGGAGTGACAGTGGTGGAAAATGAGAGTAATGAGTTAGTACCTACCAGGGTGAAGAATTCATGGAGAGTTTGTATTGATTACAGGAAGTTGAACCAAGTAACGAGGAAAGATCACTATCCCTTGCCTTTTATTGATCAGATGTTAGAGAGGTTGGCAGGGAAGTCTCACTATTGCTTTTTAGATGATATTCAGGATATTTTCAGATTTGTATAGACCCGGAGGATCAGGAGAAGACTACTTTCACTTGTCCTTTCAGTGCATTCACTTATCGACGTATGCCATTTGGGCTTTGCAACTCCCCAAGGACTTTCCAGCGGTGTATGGTGAGTATTTTTGGTGAGTTACTACAACACTGCATGGAAATATTCATGGATGATTTTTCTATATTTGGCACATCATTTGATACTTGTTTGGATAATTTGTCTAGAGTACTACATAGATGCATTGAAACTAATCTTGTCCTGAATTTTGAAAAATGTCATTTTATGGTCGAGCATGGGATTGTTTTAGGACATATAGTCTCTAGGAAAGGCATTGAAGTAGATCCTGCTAAAGTTAGTGTTATATCTTCTCTATCTTACCCCGTATGCGTACGGGATGTTCGAGATTTCCTTGGCCATGTAGGATTTTATAGGAGGTTTACTAGAGACTTCAGTGAGATTGCTCGCCCTTTGACTAGACTTTTGTAGAAGGATGTGGATTTTTGCTTTGATGAAAATGCAAGGAAGCTTTTCAGGGATTGAGGGAGGCTCTTATTTCAGCTCCTATTATTAGGCCTCCTGACTGGACTTTACCTTTTGAGTTGATGTGTGATGCTTCAAATTTTGCTGTAGGGGTTGTACTGGCACAGAGGGTAGATGGAGCGCCACATGTCATTTGCTATGCTTCCAAGACTTTAGATGCTGCTCATGTTAGTGAGAGCCCTAGAGCCAATCACGTGATGGTTGTTGTATGGACTTATTGTATCATATTTCATATATATATATATG
This sequence comes from Boesenbergia rotunda, assembly GCA_024364735.1. Classification (NCBI taxonomy): domain Eukaryota; kingdom Viridiplantae; phylum Streptophyta; class Magnoliopsida; order Zingiberales; family Zingiberaceae; genus Boesenbergia; species Boesenbergia rotunda. Next base: position 236,196 of record JAGFNQ010000173.1, read on the forward strand.
ACATTTGATTATGGTTATTATACTTACTTGTATTGGTGCCAAATAACTAAGTGTAATAACGTCCTTGGTAGTAGGTTCATATCTATATCAATCGATTGGTTGAATCGATAGTGAGATGATATAGAGAACACTACTCTTAATTATTCCTAGTCAAGTATTAACATTCAGGGACAATGTTAATGCATAGAGACTAGCATGTAGGTCAACACGATGACTTGATCTCACAAGTCATGGATATGAGATATCAAGTTGACACATGAGTATGCATTGGAGAATGTATACTGAATGACCCACCATGAGAAAGTATCATGGATCGTTATATGAGTGTCATATACTTTCTCATGTGACTATTAGTATGACTATTAGTCCTTAGACCTGAAGTCACCATAGTTCCCTACATAAGGAGTTATGTACTTTGGTTTCGTCAAACGTCACCGTAACTGGGTGGACTATAAAGGCGATTACTGGGTATGTAACAAATTATGCGGAGGGATGTGAGTGATGTAGATGGATCTATCCCTCCTATATGACGGGAGAGATATCATAGTCTTGATAGAGTGAGATCACTAAGTGCATGGCCATGCCCAAATAAGGCAATATGAGATATTGAGCTTATTTGATTATAGTGAGTCTACTTGGAGTTCAAGACACATAGATTGATTGGAGGATGACACGGTCTATGCTTCATAGAAGATCAATCTAGATATCGACGATAGAAGGACATTGTCACATATTATGAAAGTCATAATTAGTAGTCACATTGGTGATGTTGGATCTCAACATTCTTGTAACTTGGGTAGCAATGATGTGTTGCTAGATACCGCTCATTGCTTATGTTTCTAAGATGTTAGAAGCATTGCCAACGTTACAAGAACCTATAGGGTCACACACAAAGAACAAATAGATGGAGAAAAAATGAAGTCAAGTTTGACTTGGCTAAATATGGAAAGTCCATAAAAGGCAAGTTTGACTTGACCCAAATCCAAATCAAGTTTGACTTGACTTGGTTCCATTTCAAGTTAGACTTGACATGGGAGAAGAAATGGAGTCAAGTTTGACTTGACTAAATATGGAAAGTCCATAAAAGGCAAGTTTGACTTGACCCAAATCCACCTCAAGTTAGACTTGACTTAATGCCACATCATGGTGATGAATTGGCATGGAGCCAACCATTGATGATGCTCCACATCATCAAGAGCATTAAGTGTGGATGCCACCTCATCAAGGAAGATTAATGGTCAAGTTTGACTTGACCAAAAGGCCACCTCACCTTGACTTGACCAAGTGATGACTTGGCTTGGTATTTGACCAATGATGATGCTCCACATCATCTCCAAAGGTTGTAACCCCCCATTTGAATTTGAATTCAAATTGAAAGGGGGTTTATGGCCGGCCACTTAATGGCCATTAATGGCCATTAATGGCCATTATGTGGCCGGCCATAATGAGAGAATAAAACCAAGTTTTGGTTCTATTTTTCAAAGGGTGTGTCTTCTCTTCTTCCTCCTCCAAGTGTTGGTGCTCTTCTTCTTCTTCTCCTCTTGGCCGAACCCTTGAAAGGTGCTAGCACACCTAAAGGGTTTCCTCCATCCACTTTGTTCGCGTGGATACTTCTAGAGGGACGGCACTTGACGTCCTAGAGATCCGACATCCAAAAGGAGCGAGCGGGATTAAGCGGGGCACGCACCAAAGGTAAAATGGTTTATCCCTCTTTAGATCTAGGAGTAGATCGAGTTTTGAGCATGAAATGAATACGTGATTTTTGTTTCGGAATTTTTTCTTCGCACGAGATCCATGGCTTTGGGTTCTCGGGGTTTCCGCGACGTGAAAAGGCGGTTTTCGCGGCCCGAAAAACCCAACAGTGGTATCAGAGCCACGTGCGAAGCACGTATTTATTTATTTTTGTATGGGATACAAAATTTAGAGTAGATTATGATTCTGTAATTTTTCTAATTTTTAGGATTTTGTGAGTATTTTTCTCGTAGAGGCGAAGCAACGAGTGCGAAGCACTTGTACACTTCGACCACCGAGAAAAACTTCTCCGAAACGGCAAGTTTCGCCCAAATAGATTTTGGGACAGCGGGTTAGGTACTGTTAGATCGCGATATGACACTCACGAAATTAATTTCGTGAGTAGGGGCGCCGCCCCTAACCCCGCAAGGGGCCTTGTCACGTGATTGTGCCCGAAACCCGCTTAACGGGACCGCCGTGGAGTTGTGACTCATAAAATTCGTAAAATACATAGAAAAATTAGATAAATTTCTGTAAAATACATAATTTTGAATTATGTACAGTAGTGTGATGGTCATGGCCCAAGACCCTATTTTAATTAGATTAAAATATGTGTGTAATTCATATTACGGCCTGCGTGCCGTTATTTGTGTTATGTGTGTTGTATTGTGATTGCGACCTGCGTGTCGGCCTTTTATTTATTATTTCTGTTAAAATTAGTTTAAGACTCGAATGTAACTCGAGTATAAATTTTGTAATGTACAAAATTGAAGATGAAGGAAATTCTGGAGAAGACGGACTCGTGGGAAGCAAGCCGACAACACATGGGGTTCTGGAAGGAGGAGCTTGGAGAAGCTGCTGCCTAGACCCTAGGTTGACCAAAGGATCTTCTCATTGGCTTGAGAAGATCTTAGTAGGGCCATGACTAATCACACTTTAATTTTCTTGTATATTTTATTTTTCTTTATATGTATGTGATGCATGTTAGTATAGAATAGAATATACATGAGTGTATGTGATGCACATGTAATGTGGGAACCACATCTTGATGTGCACCTAATACACATTTAGGTTAAATTAGATTTAATAAATGCCTAAATACGATGCACATCATCGATTAGATTAGATCTAAATCGAAATCAACTCGTATATGCCTAACGAGCCTTGATACCCATCACTACCACGATCATATGCGATTGTTGAATCTGCCAAAGCAGAGCAATGCATTTAATCTTGGTGGGATGCGGAGGGACAACCTTGGTCCCGCCTATCACGCTTGGGTTAGATTGAGCTCAATTAGATTGAGTAACTAGTTAGCTCAATTGGATCGAGCCTAACTATAGGCATACTCCAATAGTTGGAAAGGTAGGACAAGATCGCATTTATCAATAGTCTTGGGAGATTTAGCCAAAGCTAACTCAAGATTATTCATAAATGTTAATTCTTGATCCTATAAACAAGAGTTGCATAGAGATGTAATTGGTAATTAGTACCTACCAATCATACTAAGTCTTGGGCGATTTAGCCAAAGTTAACTCAAGGCGTAGTATGATGTGGATCTTGACCTACGAGAATTATAGTTAGTTGGTGTGGATCTAGTAGTGTGGTTTTACCACATCTATGACTCGATTCTACCAAAGCCCTATAATTCAGTGGGAGCATCATTTAATTAAAGGCCTAGTTAAATGATAAATAAAATATGATACAATGGTGGATATTTATTTTCTGCATTTTATGTTGTAGATTACCATGTCAAACACGAACACTCTCTCTCTACGATCTGTTCTTGAGAAGGACAAGCTCCTAGGAGCTAATTTCCTGTACTGGTACAGGAATCTGAGGATAGTCCTCACGCAGGAACGTAAGTTGTACGTTCTGGAGCAAGCAGTTCCTGATGCACCACCAGCCTCTGCCGCTCGTAGTGTTAGAGATGCTCATCAGAAGCATCTAGATGACGCGTTAGACGTGTCATGCCTAATGCTATGCTGTATGTCTCCTGAGCTTCAGAAGCAACACGAGAAAATGAATGCTTTTGATATGATTGGCCATCTCAAGCAACTATATCAAGGGCAGGCAAGGCATGAGAGGTTTGAAGTGACTCAGGCCCTCTTTTCATGCAAGATGAAAGAGGGAACCTCTGTAGGAACTCACGCACTCAAAATGATTGGGTACGTCGAGAACCTCGAGAGGTTGGGGTTCCCTTTGGGCCAAGAGCTGGCTACCGATCTGATCCTGCAATCGTTGCCGGTGAGTTACCGTCAATTCGTCATGAACTACAACATGAAAGAATTAGACAAACCACTGCCCGAGATACTCAACATGTTAATAACTGCTAAGCCTAATCTCACCACTGCCAAGTCCAGTACCGTCCTAATGGTACAAAAGGGCAAGGGTAAGGGCAAGTGGAAGCCCAAAGGTAAGGGTAAGACCCAAACCAAGGGCAAAGCCAGCTCTTCAACACTCAAACCCAAAGGTGGGGTTGCTAAGGATGCTACCTGCTTCCACTGCGGTAAGACTGGGCATTGGAAGCGGAACTGCAAGGTATACCTGGAAGATCTGAAGAAGAAGAGAAGTGAGACTTCTACTTCAGGTATAAATGTTATAGAAGTCAACCTTTCTATTTCTACATCATGGGTATTAGATACTGGGTGTACTTCTCACATTTGTACTAATGTGCAGGCGCTGAGAAATAGCAGGGCATTGGCCAAGGGCGAGGTGGACCTACGAGTAGGCAATGGAGCAAGGGTTGCTGCTGTTGCTATAGGGACTTACTTTCTATCTCTACCCTCTGGGCTTGTACTGGAATTGAATAACTGTGTTATGTACCTGTACTAACAAAGAATATCATTTCAGTTTCATGTTTAGATAACAAGGTTTTCATTATAATAAAGGACAAATGTTGTTCTGTTTATTTAAAGGATATGTTTATTGTAGCGCACATCTGATGAATGACCTCTATATTCTAGACTTAGAGAGCCCTATCTATAACGTGAATACCAAGAGGTTTGAGATCAAATGAGTTTGAACCCAACCTATCTCTGGCACTGTCGCTTAGCCACAAAAGAAGTCGCTTGTCCAGCTCCATAAGGATGGTTTGCTGGACTCATTTGATTTTGAGTCATATGAGACATGCGAGTCATGCCTTCTAGGCAAGATGACTAAGACTCCCTTTATGGACATAGCGAAAGAGCGACAGACTTGTTAGGACTCATACATAGTGATGTATGTGGCCCTTTCAATGTCGTGCCAGAGGTGGTTACAGTACTTCATCACATTTACTGATGACTTCAGTAGATATGGCTTATGTGTATTTGATGACACATAAGTCAGAATCCTTTGAAAAGTTCAAAGAATTCAAAAATGAAGTACAGAACCAACTTGGCAAGAGTATTAAGATACTTCGATCAGATCGAGGTGGAGAATACTTGAGCCATGAGTTTCGTGACTACCTAGCTGAGTGTGGGATTCTATCCAACTCACTCCCCCTGAACACCACAGTGGAATGGTGTATCGAAAGGAGGAATCGTACCTTATTAGATATGGTACGATCTATGATGAGTCACGCAG
>JAGFNQ010000173.1:245483-263637 GCA_024364735.1 Boesenbergia rotunda
GAATTTGCAACCTAAACCTCCAAGTTAGGACTTTTCACCTAGCCCTCCAAGCTAGGACTTTTCACCCAACCCTTCCGGATTAGGACTTTTTCCCAACACCTAGCCCTCCAAGCTAGGATTTTTCACACCTAACCCTCCAGGTTAGGATTTTTCCAACACCTAGCCCTCAAAGCTAGAATCCTCCATATCACGCCTAATCCTCGATCAGGACTTAATCATAATCATCATCATCATCAACCTAAACTAAAATCGTTGTCAACACCAAAACAATAATCAGGGCCAGACTGCATCAACACCCACCACATCCTAGCGTCGCCAGTGAGGCAGAACGAGACACATTTAATTTTCTCATGCTCGGGCCAGTCTAATAATTCCACTGTGCTCTCAACTGTCTTGAGCCAGGCCTGGGTGTCCCAGGGCTCGCAGGTGCCGGAGAACTTTTCCGGCTTCAGTCTCTGCCACTGAATCAGATAGGCCTCCTGTCGGACTCCTCTGGCCGGATTGTCTAGGGGTGCCTGTGCAGTTGGAGGCTCAGTAGGTATCAGATTCTGACTTCCTTGCGGGGTTGCAGTGTTCGCCTGCTGGGTCATCAGAGTATTTATGATCTGCTGCTGTTCAGTGACCTGACGCTGCAAATCTGTGATCACTTGCATCATATTAGGTGGGGGTGCTGTCTCATTACCCCGATTGCTACGTCCTCTAGCCATATCTATCATACAGGTGATAATAAACTAACATAAGAATTAACACTAATTTCACTTGTTATGCAAGTATAAATCATCTCCATATAATCATTACTGTACATGAAATAAAGTAAAGCGAGGTTAGGATCTCTTACTTGGAAGCGGTAGGATGAAGCTTGATGTGTGTGTAGTGGAGGGGAAATCTACTCTGATACCAACTTGTAACGCCCGCCCTTATATCTACTCTCGGGGCGGGGTTACGTACAATCAATCATATAATTTTAACATAAAATAAAAAAGCAAAAGTGCAAGGACTAAGTACTGAGCATGCTTGTTTAAAACTATCAAGTGATATTTACAAGTGCTAAGCATACTATTCAGTGCATGCCAATCAGATATCATGCTTTAATGATTAGAACAAGATAGGTGCATAGCAAGTTCAGTAACACATAAATCATGATAGTGAAGTTATATATTCCATTGCAAGGCGTCATGAATTCACATCCTAGAACATCATTTAGAAGCATAGTCATAGGTTTCCACGCATAATAACAGTTCATAAGATTGAGTCTAAAGGAAGTCTAGAACATCATGTGAAATATCTTAATCAAGAGTTATCCTATAACATGATAGGTTCACAAGTAGTTCAACTCACAACATAGTCAAACATAATCGAGTATAAGAGTAATCCAAGTGTAATCACTAACATTCAAGAGTACCAACCCTAATCACTAACATTCATTATCAAGGAAACATCAACATAAGCATAGTAAAGTAGATATAACAATCTTTCTTTCCCGAGCCACCACCCCACACATCTTCAGCCCTCCTGTCTCTTCCTTTAGTTTAAGTGTCCCTTACCCTTATCTGCAGCATAAGACAACACATAAACTAGTAAGCACAAATGCTTAGTAAGGATCCTGTCCTACTCGCAAAATCCATACGGAAGAATACAACATGTACACATAACGAATCATAAGCATGAGTTTATCATAGCATACTAAACATCAAAGTTTCTAAGCAAGCAGTATAAAGTATCTTAAGCATACCCTTCACATATAATAAATGTTTTCAAAATAATTCCATAAAGGTATTACTTAAAAATATTTTAACATCATATAGGGGCCTAGTTGTGTACCACATCAAGCGCGTTCCCTAATGAATTGGGGTAGCAAGCCACCAACCCATTAGAGCAGGACCCTTCCGTCCTACCGGAGTCATGACCTTCAGTTAACATGTACCCTGGATTTTTTTAACGACCCCCTTCCGAATCGGGTACACAACTTTCAAAGTAAAATACTTATCATGCTTTTACATATATGCTAAGGAGTACTCCAAATCCACTCTCAAGGGACACACCACTCTTCAAGGGTGATCATGATCCCATAGGGACACACCACACAACATAAGGGGTGCTCTTGATCCCATACTTAGTGGAGTATCCTTTCAAGCATATTAGCATACACATCACATGCAATTCATAAGGGTGCCCCATGGGCTATAAGACATGCTCATACATACATCATAATTCAACGACTTAAACATACTTTATATATGACAAGATTGGTCACATAAATCATATTCATATCATAGGAAGTGGTAGCATGCTTCATAGGTTAATTGAATTCTTCCCAACCCTAAAACTAGGGTTGGACGAAAGTTATAGGGTAGGAGTAGGTTAGGTTTTTCACATCAAACATCCCATACAAGCATCAAATATATATACATCATGTATCATACTAAGCATAGCATTCATCATGGGGCAATCAACCTTCACAAACATTTATACAAACACCATGTATACACTATCATGCAATACACTAAGCATAGGATACATCATAGAGTAATTCAACCCTCACTAACATTTATACAAACACCATGTATACACTATCATGCAATACACTAAGCATAGGATACATCATAGAGTAATTCAACCCTCACTAACATTTATACAAACACCATATATACACTATCATGCAATACACTAAGCATAGGATATATCATAGAGTAATTCAACCCTCACTAACCCTAGGGTTTTGTTCATGGCCGAAACATGTTGGGTGTTCAACCCTAGCTTTTGTCATCACAACATGAAGGGAAAATGACATATATATATACCCTAAGTCCCAAGGGGTCTCCTCATGCATCAAGGAGTAGCCAAGGCCTCCCCCTTGAGGGTGGCCGAAACATGCACAAGGGACATTCCCATTTTCGAAAAAACAAGAAGAAGAAAGAATCATGCAACAACAATTACACTGCAGGCGAGGGGATACTTACTTCCTTTCACTTGAAATTCACCTTCTCTAAATCCTTAGGGTACCCTTGGTTGAAGGAGGGGTGAGAGTTCCCCTTGCTAGAACTTCTCTAAGACCCTTGGCCCTAGTAGAGGGCAAGATCCTTGGATGGGGTCTTCTTCCTTCCAATTCCCTAGGGTTAAAACCCTAGGGTGTATTTTCGAAAAATGAAAAGGAGAAGAGGCTTCTAGGTTTCGGTGGGGAGAGTGGGGAAGAAGAAGAATGGAAGTTCTTTCTCTCTCTCCCTCCCTCCTCTCTTATTTATACTATTCTCATGGACGGACATGTCTTTTCAATGGTACCAGTCGACTGCTATATAGCCAGTCGACTGGTATCGTCCACAGAAACATTCTGTGCCCGGCACCAGTCGACTGGCCTCATGGCAGTCGACTGGTGCATCGAACAGAAAGTTCTGTTCGATATCGCAGTCGACTGGTTCTGCACCAGTCGACTGGCACGCCTGAAACCTACATTTCAGACCTGAAATCCATCCCCAACGATCCATAAAACATATACTTTCAAGACATACAAAGACATAACTCCATTTCTATACTCTACACTAGTTTTCTAAACATTTTAGCAACCCAAAACAACCTCATAAACTTGCAATTAGGACTTTTGCGGAAGTAAATAAGCTATCACAATATGTGTGAACTCTAGACTAGAGTTTGTATCCAACTTTGCCTCTATGCAAGGTTTAAACAAAACCATTCATTCTACCAATTCAAAACACCACAACATCATGACATTTCATGATCATGAATTCATAACATTACATATGGGAAAAATTGGGGTGTTACAGTCTTTAGGAATAATCTAAATGATCAAGGAGAAATAGTTAGAAATAAAGCCCACTTAGTAGCTAAGGGATTCAGCCAAGTAGAGGGATTAGATTATGATGAAACATATGCCCCAGTAGCTAGACTTGAGTCCATTAGAATGTTGTTAGCCTTTGCATCCCATAAAGGATTTAAGCTATATCAAATGGATATAAAGTCAGCCTTCCTAAATGGATTCATTAAAGAAGAAGTTTATGTAGGACAACCCCCTAGGTTTGAGGACTTAGACAAACCTGACCATGTTTACAAATTAACTAAAGCACTATATGGGTTAAAACAAGCACCTAGGGCTTGGTATGAACGTCTATCAACTTACTTAACCTCTAAAGAATTTAAACAAGGACAAATTGACTCAACCTTATTTATTAAAACACTAGAAAAAGATATATTTATTACCCAAATTTACGTAGATGACATAATCTTTGGATCCACCAACACAAACTTCCTAAAAGAGTTTGTCAAGATAATAGAAAATGAATTTGAAATGAGCTTAGTTGGTGAGCTTACCTTTTTTCTAGGACTACAAATCAAACAAACTAGAGATGGAAACTACGTCCATCAATTCAAATATGCTAAAGAGTTAGTAAAGAAATTTAAAATGGACAACTCTAAAAGCATAAGTACCCCCATGACCACTAATGTAAAAATAGATAGTGACCCTAATGGTAAGCCAGTAGACCTCAAACTGTATAGAAGTATGATAGGTAGTCTACTGTACCTTATAACCAGCAGACCTGACATTCTTTTTGCTGTAGGGATGTGTGCTAGATACCAAACCTATGCTAAGGAAACACACTTAGCAGCCCTAAAAAGAATACTAAGATATGTAAAGGGCACCCTGAATATAGGGATTTGGTATCCTAGAACCTCAACCTTCAATTTGTCAGGATACTCGGATTCTGACTATGCTGGTTATAAATTAGATAGAAAGAGTACAAGTGGAAGCTGCCAACTGTTAGGAAATCGTCTAGTAAGTTGGTGTAGCAAAAAACAACACTGTGTAGCTCTGTCCACAACTGAAGCTGAGTATGTAGCCTTAGGAGAGTGTGTAGCATAACTTTTATGGATGATGCACACTCTTAAGGACTTCCAGCTCAACTACACCCAAACTCAGGTATTTATTGACAATATAAGTTCAATCAATCTAACTAAGAACCCAATCCAACATTCCAGAACAAAACATATAGAAGTTAAACATCACTTCGTAAGAGACCATGTAGCCAGGGGTGAGATAGTACTTAACCATATAGACTCAAAATCCAACTTAGCTGATATATTCACAAATCCATTACCTGAGTCTGAGTTTAGCTCACTAAGAAGGCAGTTAGGGTTGTACTCTGCAGAATAGATTAACTCTACTGTTGATTTTTTTACTGCTTTACTTGATTTAAAAATCAGTTTCTAAAAATAAAATTTTGAAAAACTATTTTATTAATTTCAAAATCAGTTTGTTTTAAATCTTTTTCGACTTAGTTTTCCTTCAAAACTACCCCCTTCAAAACTAGAGCTTTTTCGAAAATGGACTTAGCCTAGGCCCTAACCCTAGAACTGCATGCACCTATAGACTTAGAAGCCAGCATCTCACAAACACCTTAGGGTACTTTTGGTTGATAACCTATAAAGGGTTGAGATGCTTAGGTCTTTGCCTTAATTCAAGATGCTTTAAGTCAGTGAATCTGCTGTAATTGGGGCACTAAATACAACTTTTACAACAATCAAGTTAAGTGTCAAGTTTAGAAAATCTAACTTGAACAGAAACACATAACTTGACTAACCCTAGCAAAAACTACTATTTATAACAGTTAGTAAGTAGCTAAATGGGTTAGACAGGTCCCTACAAGAGAAAATCAACTGATTTGGTCTAAGTCTACTCATAAATTGGTTCAGCACAGCAAAATCATATATTCATTTATGAAAGTCATTTCTTTTATGCAATTTAATCTCTGCAATATCTATCTGTTTTTGATATATGGCAAAGGAGGAGAGATAGGAAAGGAGAGAGAGTTCAAATTTTTCTAATTTTTTTTCAAACTCTCAAAAATTTTCAAAAAGTTAGCTACTTTTCAAAGCTTTTCAAAACCTTTCTAGAAATACTTATGTTTTTGTTTTAAGATAATCCTACTAAGTACTTAAGTTTATTAAGTACTAAGTTTTTATAAGTATTTTTATAAGTACTAAGCTTAAGTTTTTCAAAACTTCCATAAGTACTTTAAGCTTAAGTTTTTCAAAACATCCATAAGTACTTTAAGCTTTTCAAAACTTCTATAAGTACTTTAAACTTAATGTACTAAGTACTTAAATTGTTTCAAAATTTACTAAGTGCTTAAGTTTTTTCAAATCCTACTTAAAGTTTTCAAAACTTTTGAGTACTTTGAACATAAGGCTTCAAATTTTTTAAGTACTCTAAACTTATGCTTTCAAAAACCTCCTCTATGTGTTATCAAAAGATTTCCAAAGTATCTAAACTTAAGTTTTCAAAGTGCAAAATCATTCTAAGTAAAGTTTTTCAAACTTAGAACCCCACGACGTTTTGAAAAATCTAGGGGGAGATTCCTTCCAGGGGGAGGGAACAAATTTTTATGCCTTTTTTTATTAAACTTAACTTTTTGAACTAGGGTTGCCATAAATCAAAAAGGGGGAGATTGTTGGTGTAGAAAGCACTAAAGTCAAACCTGTGTTTTGATAATGGCAACAGGGTTCAAAAGTTAAGTCTTACTTGTTATCTAACATGTCACTTGAGTGTGCAGAGTAAAAAGCCCTAGCGAAGGACTGCTAGGCACTGGCGAAGGAATGCCAGAGTGAAAAGCCCTAGCGAAGGACTGCTAGGCACTGGCGAAGGAATGCCAGAGTGAAAAGCCCTAGCGAAGGACTGCTAGGCACTGGCGAAGGAATGCCAGAGTGAAAAACCCTAGCGAAGGACTGCTAGGCACTGGCGCAGGAATGCCAGAGTGAAAAGCCCTAGCGAAGGAATGCTAGGCACCGGGCGAAGGACAGCTCGGCATCCAAGACCTGGCAAAGGACCGTCAGGCAAAAGTCCAACCAGAGGAACGGTTGACATCAGGTACACTCTCCCGAGAGGAGTAGGTGAGGATGCGTTCCCCGTCGAGGGAACAGTAGGCGTCGGTTCGACCTAGGGTTCCATTTTGGAGACCCAAAGTCAGAACCAAGACAGCTAAGGCTGTATAATCTAATATTTTATTGTTTTATTGTGTTTTGGACTAACCCTGGATGCAAGACCGAAGGAACGTATGTCTGCAGCTCAGAAAGCCTCAAAGGAGTGAGGCAATGGCTGAGTAGGGCGCCCGGAGTGTCCCGGGCGCCCCCAAGGTGCATACAAAACAAGGCAACTAAGAAGGGCTTCGAACAGCTGCTGGGCGGGGCGCCCCCGTGCTCTCGGGCGCCCCCAGCGTCCCGGGCGCCCCCATGCGCAAGCCTCGAACTAGAAGCCAGCGCAGCGAAGGAATAAAACTTTGACCCGGTCAATGCGGGCGCCCCGAGCGCTCCGGGCGCCCCAATCAAACCTGATCCCGATTTTGAAGGGATCAGACACTGACCGAGACTGTGACAGATCGAGTGACACGTGGGGGGGTGCCCCCAACGTCCCGGGCGCCCCCAGGCCCTATATAAAGGGCCCTCGACCCCAAGCTTCGAACAACAATTTTCTTCAACGCTTCTACGCTCTTCTGCTCCCGCGCACTGCTCCAGAATCCTCCCAACTCGAGCCAAAGATGTCCCTCCGCTCCAAGATTCAAAATACATTAGACGTCGGTAATGAAGAACAATTTTTCTTTAAGTTTACTATACTGCAATTGTAAAATTTCTGTAAACTATTTTTCGCGCACTTATAGAATTGCCCGCAGAAAATGGTCAACGACCGTGGGCCTTGGAGTAGGAGTCGACCTAGGCTCCGAACCAAGTAAAACCACCTGTGTCTGTGTGTTTTTAACTTTAATCTTTCGCTACGCTTTCTCTCTTCAAATCCGAACGATTTCCGATATTCACCCCCCTCTATCGGTTCTCTTGATCCAACATCATGTTCCTATATTGTTTTGAGTCTACCATTTTACCTTCAAAATCATTATCCATTTTTACATTTGTTCCTATAGGGGTAGATGCTACCTTAGCATTTTCTAGTCCAAATTTCTTAATGATTTTCTTAGCATATTTAGTTTGATACACATGAGTCCCTTCATTTGTTTGTTTAACTTGTAGGTCTAAAAAGATTGTCAACTCTCCCACAAGACTCATCTCAAATTCATTTTCTATACATTTAATAAACTCATGGAGAAATTCACTATTTGTGGACTCAAAAATAATATCATCAACATATACTTGGGTCACAAAGATGTCCTTATCCTTAGATTTTAGGAAAAGAGTTGGATCAATTATACCTCTCCTAAAACCCTTGGATACTAAGAATGATGAAAGTCTTTCATACCAAGCTCGGGGAGCTTGTTTCAATCCATACAAGGCTTTTCTTAGTTTATAGACATGCCTAGGGTAATTTGGATTTTCAAACCTGGGTGGTTGCTCTACATATACCTCTTCCTTAATTACCCCATTAAGGAATGCCGACTTCATATCCATTTGGTGAAGTGTGAAACCCATGTGAGCAGCATATGCTAATAAAATTCTAATAGACTCTAATCAAGCTACGGGGGCATATGCCTCATCATAGTCAAGGCCCCCTACTTGATTAAACCCCCTAGCTACCAACCTAGCTTTATTTCTAGTTATCTTTCCTTGATCATCTAGCTTGTTCCTAATGACCCCCATCTAGTGGTGACAATGGTACAATCATTGGTCCTAGAAACTAACTCCCATACTTCACTTCTTTCAAATTAATTCAACTCCTCTTGCATAGCTAGGACCCAATCCACAGCACCTAATGCCTCATCAATAGATTTCGGTTCTAATTGAGAAATCAAAGCAATTTGACTACTTTGTTCCCTAAAGTAAGACCTAGTTCCCACCCCTTGAGTGACATCACCCACTATTTGGTCAACGGGGTGATCTTGGTGATGCCTTAAGGGCCTAGAGATTATGGGTTCATTAACTACATGATATTCATCCTCTAATGAACTTCTCCCCCCCCCCCTTGATCATTGCCCCCCAAATGTAGGTTTTGAATTTCTTGGGCAAGGGGTTGACTTTCTTCTATGTTCTTATCAATAGAAGATTTCCTAGGGTAGGTACTAGTGGTCTCATCAAACTCCACATTAGATGACTCCTCAATTACCTTGGTCCTTTTTTTATATACCCTATATTCCCTACTAGTGGATGAATACCCAACCAAAATCCCCTCATCCGCCTTAGATTCAAACTTCCTCAAATCATCCTTGGTGTTTAAAATGTAAATCTTACATCCAAAAACCCTAAAGTAGTGAACTTGTGGAGTTCTCCTATTCCACAACTCAAATGAAGTGTTTCCTAAAAACCTATGAATTAAGACCCAGTTTTGGATGTAACATGCGGTATTTACCGCTTCGGCCCAAAAGTAGCTAGGAAGTGAATATGCATTAAGCATAGTCCTAGCGGCCTCTTGTAGGGCCCTATTTCTCCTTTTTACCACACCATTTTGTTGAAGGGTCCTTGGGCATGAAAATTCATACTTGTACCCATTTTCTAAACAAAATTGTGAGAAGTTTGAATTTTCAAACTCCCCACCATGGTCACTCCTAATTCGGTTAATTTTGAGTTGTTTCTCAATTGCAACCCTCTTACTAAAACCGATGAAAATTTCTAAGGTATCATCCTAATGTTTCATGAAAAATACCCAAGTAAATCTAGAAAAATCATCTACAATTACCAAACAATATTTACTCCCTCCTAGTAAGGGAGTGTTATGACAATCAAATAGGTCCATATGCAATAATTCTAAAGGTAAAGTAGTGCTAGTTAAGGTTTTACCTATGTGTGATGATTTTGATTGCTTACCCTTTTGGAATGCATCACACATCTTAGTCTTTTCATACTTGATCATGGGAAGCCCCTTCACCAACTCCTTCTTGGCAACTCTTGCAATATTCTTCATGTTGATGTGCCCAAGTCGCCGGTGCCACAACTATCCTTCTTCTTCTTTAGATATGAGACACATAAAAAAGTTGTTAGAAGCATAAGCAAGATTAAGATAATAAATATTAGCCTCTCTATATCCTTCTAGCATAACATTTTCAGATCCATTTTGTTTAATTAAACACCTTCTAGCATGAAACTGAACCCTATATCCCGCATCACAAAGTTGACTCACACTAAGTAATTAAACTCCATATCTTTGATTAAAAGAACTTTATGGATAGTGATTGTAGGAGATACCTCAATGTTGTCCCTACCAATTATTTTGAGTTTTCCACTATTTCCGAAAGATACGGTTCCTTCTCTTAGATAGCTAAGGGTGGTGAATTTGCTCACATCTCCGGTCATGTGCCTTGAACACCCGCTATCCACTATCCACATTTTTGAGGCTTCCTTCACCTTCACCTAAGCAACACGGAAAACACAATCTTTTGTTACCCAAATGTTAGTGCCACAAGAATCATTTAAATACTTCTTTGGTACCCAAGCCTTCTTTGCATTTCCCTTACCACCTTGTCTCCTAGAGGCACCCTTTCTACCCATAAGTGAAACACAAGCTACCTCCTTGGTTTTTGGCCTATAACCTATCCCGGCTTTGTTGTACACGGATCTTTGGCTATTTATGATCATATCAAGGTTGCTAGAGCCAACTTGAAATTTCCTAAGTGCCTTTGTTAGGTCTTCTACCTTTTCCCTTAGTTCCCTATTTTCTTTTTCCAAACATAAATCATTTGACATAGTAGAGAGAACATGCAAATTGTTCTTAGGTTTCATGGATTCTAATTTAAGCATGCAAACATCATTCTTTAATTCTCTAACCTTCTCCTAGCCTTAGCCAAATCATGATTTGTACTAGTAATAATTTTGACAAAAGTAGAGGAGGATAAGCTATATACCTCACTTACCGATACATCGGATTCGGATGATGAGCCTTCACTTTCATCTTCACTACTTGAACTCCTCTCATCTTCGAATGTCTCCAAGTTGTCCACTCCCATTAGTGCGAAGTGTGACGCGTGATCTTCTTCTTCCTCCGAAGATGATGGATCATCCCAAGTAGCTTTTAGGTTTGTGGCACTCTTCCCTTTTTCTTTTGACTTCCTCTTGTCACCTTTCTTCTTCTCCTCCTTCTTTTCTTCCCTTTTCTTTAGTTGTGGGCACTCATTCTTCATGTGGCCCTCTTGGTGGCAATTGTAGCAAATGATGTCCTTCCCTTTGCTCTTACTTCTTGACCCTTGCCTAACATAAGACTTGTTAGAAAAACTTTTAAAAGCTCTTCTCATTTTCCTTACCATGTAGGCTTCTTGGTCACTATCCATGGAAGCACTAGACTCCTCCGACTCGGATGATGAGGAGTAGATGACCCTCTTCTTCTCCTTCTTCTTTTTCTTTTCCTTTTCTTCAATAAACACTACACCTTTTTCTTTAGAAGAAATGTTAGGGGGCATTTGGTTTGCTTCATTTTCTATTTTCATTTTCTAGAAAATCGCTTTTTCTCATTTTCTAGAAAAAGACTTTATTTCATTCTCTAGTTTTCCAGAAAACACTATATCTTTTTCTGGAAAATAAGGCTGGAAAATGTAAACCAAACACGTTTTCTAGAAAATCGCATTTTCTATAGAAAATAAAAATGGAAAATAAGTGTACCAAACACAGCCTTAGCTTGTTCATGTAACTCAAATTCACAAAATAAATCGTCTAACTTTACCGTAGAGAGATCCCTTGATACTTTGTAGGCATCAATCATTGATGCCCACAATGTAGTCCTAGGGAATGATTGCAAAACATACCTCACGAGATCTCGATTCTCAAACTTCTCACCAATTACATGGAGCTCGTTGATTATTTCTTTAACCCTTCCATGTAGTTGGCTTACCGTCTTGTTGGCCTTCACTTGGAGCAATTGTAGTTGGGCAACCAACATGTCCTTCTTTGCTCTTCTCAACTCATTTGTTCCTTCATTGAGTTCGACGAGCTTCTTCCAAAGTTCCTTGGCGCTCTTGAAAGGCCCCACCTTGTTTAGTTGTTCCTTTGATAATCCGCATTGAAGCGTTGTGGTGGCCTTCACATTGGCTTGCGCCTTCCTCATTACCTCCTTGGTCCAATTCCTCATCGGTAGTGGCTCTCCTTGTTCATTGACGGGCGCATCGAAGCCATCTACAACATGTTGGATCGAGAGAACCGATAGAGGGGGGGTGAATATCGGAAATCGTTCGGATTTAAGATAGAGAATTTGCACAGCGGAAGATTAAAACAAAACACACAGACACAGTGATTTATACTTGGTTCGGAGCCTAGGTCGACTCCTACTCCAAGGCCCATGGTCGTTGACCGTTTTCTGCAGGCAATTCTATAAGTTCGCAAATCAGTTTACAGTATTGAGTTACAAATATAGCACAGTAAACTTAACAAATAAAAAGCTCTTCTTTTACCGACGTCCGATGTAGGTTGTCTTTTTCGGAGCAGCGGGACATCGTCGGCTCGAGTTAGGAGGTTTCCGGAGCGAGGCGCGAGAGCAGAAGAGTGTAGAAGCGTTGAATCGAAGTTGTTGTCGAAATCCTGGGCGTTGGGTGCTATTTATAGCACCTCGGGGCGCCCTGGATGTCGGGGGCGCCCCCCCTCGTGTCACGCAATCCGAGCTTCGCTTGGTCAACCTCTATCCCACTCGAATAGGGATGAGGTTTGACACTGGGGGTGCCCTGCTTGACTCCTTCAGCGCGGGCTTCTCAGTTGGATAAGGGTAATCGGCTTCGCTGGCGTAGGCGCGGGGCGCCCTGGGCACTGAGGGCGCCCTGGGCGTTCGGGGCGCCCTGGCTGCTGGGGGCGCCCTGGCTGTTGGGGGCGCCCCGGCCAGTGGTCAGCCGAAGCCTTTGTTGCTTCGCTTATTTTGTGTTGCCCCTGGGAGCGCCCGGGACACTGAGGGCGCCCTGCTCAGCTACTTGCCTCTCTCCTTTGGGCATTCTGAGCTACAGACACACGTTCCTTCGGTCCTGCATCCAGGGTTAGTCCAAAACAATATGAAGCATTAGAGTATTATGTTTATACAGCCTTAGTTGTCTTGGTTCTGGCTTTGGGCCTCCAAAATAAAGCCCTAGGTCGAAGCGACGCCTGCTGTTCCCTCGACAGGGAACGCGTCCTCACCTACTCCACTCGGGAGAATGTACCTGATGCCAACCGATCCTCTGGTTGGACTTTTGCCTGGCGGTCCTTTGCCAGGTCTTGGATACCGAGCTGTCCTTCGCCCGGTGCCTAGCATTCCTTCGCTAGGGCTTCAGTCCCAAGCTGTCCTTCGCCTGGCGCCTAGCAGTCCTTCGCTAGGGCTTTTTATCCTGGCATTCCTTCGCCAGTGCCTAGCAGTCCTTCGCTAGAGCTTTTTACCCTGCACACTAGAGTGACATGTTAGATAACAAGTAAGACTTAACTTTTGAACCCTGTTGCCATTATCAAAACACAGGTTTGACTTGGGTGCTTTCTGCACCAACAATCTCCCCCTTTTTGATTTATGGCAATTCTAGTTTAAAAAGTTAAGTTTAATCAAAGCATGTAAAAATATTTTGTTCCCTCTCCCTGGAAGGACTCTCCCCCTAGATTTTTCAAAAATTCGTGGGGTTCTAAGTTTAAAAAAGTTTTACTTAGAATTTTTCAACAGAAGGCTTTTGTATTTTCAAAAATTATTTTTGCACTTTCGAAAACTTATGTTTAGGTACTTGGAAATCTTTTGACAACTTAATTTTTAAAAGTACATAGAAGATTTTTGGAGGCATGAGTTTAGAGTACTTAGAAAAAATTTTGAAGCCTTATGTTTTAAAGTACTCAAAAGTTTTTGTAAGATTTTAACAAAACTTAAGTACTTTGAAAAACTTTAGTAAATTTTTGAGAAGCTTAAGTACTTAATAAATTTTTGAAAAGCTTAAGTACTTAGAAAATTTTGAAAAGTTTAAGTACTTATAAGATTTCGAAAAGCTTAAGTACTTTACAGAAATTTTTGAAAAGCTTAAGTACTTAGAAAATTTTGAAAAGCTTAAGTACTTGCAGAATTTTTGAAAAGCTTAAGTACTTACAGAATTTTTGAAAAGCTTAAGTACTTACAGAATTTTTGAAAAGCTTAAGTACTTACAGAATTTTTGAAAAGCTTAAGTACTTTTTGAATAAAGGATAGATTTTGAAATTTTGAGAGACAAAAAGGATAAAAATTTTAAACAAAAAAATTTTAAATTCTCTCCTTTCTTATCTCTCCCCCGTTGTCATATATCAAAAATAGATAAATATAGCAGAAATTAACTTGCATAAAGGAAGTAATTTTCATACAGGAAAATATTTGCATGATTTTGCTGTACTGAACCAATTCATGATAAGACTTAAACCAAATCAGTTGATTTTCTCTTGTAGGGACCTGTCTAACCCAATTAGCTACTCACTAACTGTTATAAGCAGTAGTTTTTGCTAGGGTTAGTCAAGTTAAGTGTTTCTGTTCAAGTTAGATTTTCTAAACTTGACACTTAACTTGATTGCTGTGTAAGTTGTATTTAGTGCCCCAATTACTGCAGATGCACTGACTTAAAGCATCTTGAATTGAGGCAAAGACCTAAGCATCTCAACCCTTTCTAGGTTATCAATCAAAAGTACCCTAAGGTGCTTGTGAGATGCTGGCTTCTAAATCTATAGGTGCATGCAGTTCTAGGGTTAGGGTCTAGGCTAAATCCATTTTCGAAAAAGTCCTAGTTTTGAAAGGGTGTAGTTTTGAAATAAAACTAAGTCGGAAAAAAAACTGATTTTTAAAAACAACAGTTTTTAAAATTCTTTTAGAAACTGATTTTTAAATTAAGTAAAGCAAAAAAAATCAAAAGTAGAGTTAATCTATTCTACAGAGCACAATCCTAACTGCCTTCTTAGTGAGCTGAACTCAGACTCAGGTAAGGGTTTTGTGAATATATCAGCTAAGTTGGATTTTGAGTCTATATGCTTAAGTACTATCTCACCCCTGGCTACATGGTCTCTTACGAAGTGATGTTTAACTTCTATGTGTTTTGTTCTGGAATGTTAGATTGGGTTCTTAGTTAGATTAATTGAACTTATATTGTCAATAACTACTTGAGTTTGGGTGTAGTTAAGCTGGAAGTGCTTAAGAGTGTGCATCATCCATAACAGTTGTGCTACACACTCTCCTAAGGCTACATACTCAGCTTCAGTTGTGGACATAGCTACACAGTGTTATTTTCTGCTGCACCAACTTACTAGACTATTTCCTAACAGCTGGCATCTTCCACTTGTGCTCTTTCTATCTAACTTACAACCAGCATAGTCAGAATCTGAGTATCCTGACAAATTGAAGGTTGAGGTTCTAGGATACCAAATCCCTACATTTAGGGTGCCCTTTACATATCTTAGTATTCTTTTTAGGGCTGCTAAGTGTGTTTCCTTAGCACAGGTTTGGTATCTAGCACACATCCCTAAAGCAAAAAGAATGTCAGGTCTGCTGGCTGTAAGGTACAGTAGACTACCTATCATACTTCTATATAGTTTGAGGTCTACTGCCTTACCATCAGGGTCACTATCTATTTTTACATTAGTGGCCATGGGGGTACTTATGCTTTTAGAGTTATCCATTTTAAATTTCTTTATTAACTCTTTAGCATATTTGAATTGATGGACGTAGTTTCCATCTCTAGTTTGTTTGATTTGTAGTCCTAAAAAAAAGGTAAGCTCACCAACTAAGCTCATTTCAAATTCATTTTCCATTATCTTGACAAACTCTTTTAGGGAGTTTGTGTTGGTGGATCCAAAGATTATGTCATCTACGTAAATTTGGGCAATAAATATATCTTTTCCTAGGGTTTTAATAAATAAGGTTGAGTCAATTTGTCCTTGTTTAAATTCTTTAGAAGTTAAGTAAGTTGATAAACGTTCATACCAAGCCCTAGGTGCTCGTTTTAACCCATATAGTGCTTTAGTTAATTTGTAAGCGTGGTCAGGTCTGTCTAAGTCCTCAAACCCAGGGGGTTGTCCTACATAAACTTCTTCTTTAATGAATCCATTTAGGAAAGCTGACTTTACATCCATTTGGTATAGCATAAATCCTTTATGGGATGCAAAGGCTAACAACATTCTAATGGACTCAAGTCTAGCTACTGGGGCATATGTTTCATCGTAATCTAATCCCTCTACTTGGCTGAATCCCTTAGCTACTAAGCGGACTTTATTTCAAACTATTTCTCCTTGATCATTTAGCTTATTCCTAATGACCCAATTAGTGTCAATGATGGATTTGCCTTCAGGTTTAGGCACTAGTTCCTAGACTTGGTTCCTCTCAAATTGGGCTAATTCTTCTTGCATAGCTATGATCCAATCAGGGTCAGGTAAGGCTTCCTCTATAGTTTTGGGTTCAATTTTTGATATCATAGCTATTTGACTAAGGTTTCTGTAGGAGGATCTAGTCCTGACTCCTAGAGTTGGATCACCCACAATTTGATCGGTTGGGTGACTAAGTCTGCGTTTCTTGGTTCTTCTAGAACTTGGTTCAGCCTCAGGTCCGGCTAGTT
This sequence comes from Boesenbergia rotunda, assembly GCA_024364735.1. Lineage (NCBI taxonomy): Eukaryota > Viridiplantae > Streptophyta > Magnoliopsida > Zingiberales > Zingiberaceae > Boesenbergia > Boesenbergia rotunda. The sequence continues at coordinate 261,914 of JAGFNQ010000173.1, forward strand.
GGTTTGGTTCACTATTGGATTCGACTCTTTGGGCTGGTTGATTTGTTGGTTCGATAATTGGTTCAGTTGACTCATTAATTGGTTCAATAGTTAGTTCGTTTAAGGGTTCAATTAAAGATTCACTTATTTGTTCATTATTTTCTTGATCAGAATTTGATGAAGTTAGGTCTGGATTATTAGATGTTGAGTTGATTTCTTCATCAAATATTAAGTTTGTTGTTTCTTCAATTTTCTTAGTTTGTTTGTTGTAAACTCTATAGGCTCTACTTGTGGTTGAGTATCCTAGGAAGATACCTGGGTTTGACTTAGACTGAAATTTTCCTAAATAGTCTTTGGTGTTTAGGATATGGACTTTGCATCCAAAGACCCTTAGGTAGTGTAGATTTGGGAGTTTATGGTAGTACAGTTCATAGGGTGTTTTGTTGTGTTGCTTGTTAATCAGAACCCTATTTTGAATGTAACAAGCCGTACTAATTGCTTCTGCCCAATATTGGTTTGCTAGGCTAAATTCATTGAGCATAGCCCTAGCGGCTTCCTATAATGTTCTATTTCTTCTTTCGACTATCCCATTTTGTTAGGGGGTTCTAGGACATGAAAATTCATGTAAATACCCATTGACCTTACAAAATTCCTAGAACCGTTGATTTTCAAATTCTCCCCCGTGGTCACTCCTAAGTCTTTTAATTTTAGTATCGTTTTGATTTTCAATTAATTTATTGAAATTTATAAATAGGTTTAGGGTTTCATTTTTGGTTTTTAGAAACCTAACCCAGGTGAACCTAGAATAATCATCAACTATTACTAAGCAGTATCGGTTCCCGCTTAGTGACTTGGCTCCATGTGAATCAAATAGGTCAAGGTGCAGGAGCTCAAGTGTCGTTTGAGATAGGTCAGATTGAATTAGTTTGTGATTAGATTTGGTTTGTTTACCTTGATTACATGATTCACATATTAGGTTTTCATTGTTTTTAATTTTGGGGATTCCTTTGATTAGGCCAAGTTGGGTGACTTTTGAGATAGTCCTCAGATTAGTGTGACCTAGTCTCCTATGCCAGAGGTTCGATTGTTCTAACTGGGTTAACATACATTTGGGTACTGAGGGAAGGTTTATAGTGTATACATTATTTTTTCTAGCACCCTTAAGTATGATTTCTGAGTCTTGTATATTTCTAATCAGGCAGTTAGAATTGTTGAAGGTGACTATATAACCAGAATCACATAACTGACTTATGCTAAGTAAGTTAAAATTGAAGTTTTCAACCAAAAGAACTTTCTTAATAACAAAGTCAGATTTGAGTTCAATATTACCTGACCCAATTACCTTGAGTGTAGCATTGTTGCCAAATGCCACAGAGCCTAGGTTCTTGAACTTGAGTTTGGTGAACTTCAATTTATCTCCAGTCATGTGTCTGGAGCAACCGCTAGCCAACATCCATTGGTCCAAATCTTTATGTTCCTACACATAAAGAGTTTTATTGATTTGGATCCAATTAGAGTCAGGAATAGCTTAAATTGAGTTTCACTGCCTAGTCTGTCTCACCCAAATCTAGGGTTTTCAATCACGTTAGCTTTATAGGTTTTGTGAGACAGGTTTTGACAAGTAAAATTATTTTGAAAAAGTTAATTTTTATTTAGAAGGTCTTAAATTAATTTTGAAGACAGTTAAGTTTATTTTGAAAAGAATATTTGAATCTATACTTAACTGAAAATTTGTGTTAGATTTG
>JAGFNQ010000173.1:266799-296441 GCA_024364735.1 Boesenbergia rotunda
GCACAACAATCTCCCCCTTTTGATGTTTGACAATATCTTAAGTTAGATTAGCTGAAGGGGCTAAGTTATAAATCCTTGGATAAAAAAAATAATCTAAGTTTTAAAAATATTTTGATCCTTTGGGAAAGCTCTCTATCCTTTTGGAAAAAAATTTCTAACTTAAGCGCACTCCCCCCCCCTTTTTTGAAAAAAACATTTGATTTCATTTGAAACTTTGGTAAGAGAAAAAAAATGCTAACTTAAGCGCACTCTCCCCCTTTGTCATACATCAAAAATCACCAAAATACTTGCACCAACAATGAAAATATTTTTTCATTTGAAAGAACTTAATATAAATCTTTGAAATCATAGCAAAGAGCTAGTTAAAAAATAATTGCACCAAAACATTACACTTTGAAAAGTATTGTACATCGAAAAAACATTTTGTACTTCAGAAAACTTAGAAAATTTTCCACTTAGAAAAATATTACCTTAGAAAAAAAATTCAATTGAGAAAGGAATTGTACACATAAAAGGTTTTTACTTAGAAAAATATGCACTTTTCAAGAATAAAAAATATACACTTTTCAAAAATATTTCACCTAGAGATTTTTGCACTTTTAAAAGAATATTTTGAAAAATATTGTGCAAAAACTTGTACTTTGAAAGATATTTTTCCTTTGAAAAGTTTGTACTTTGACAAATCTGTACTTTGAAAAATATGTACTTTGCAAATCTTTTACATTTTTGAAAAAATATTAGTACTTTTGAGAAATATTATACATTTTTGGAAAACATAAGTACTTTTTGAAGAATATTATCAATTTTTGAAAAACATAAGTACTTTTGAAGAATATTATTAATTTTTGAAAAACATAAGTACTTTTGAAGAATATTATGAACTTTTTGAACTTGACTTGGTTTTTAAAACTATTACTTGACTTATATTTAGAAAAATATTGTCTTTAAAACATAATATTTTACTTGACTTGGTTTCTTTTCCAGTCTGACACAATCCTAGGAAACCTTGTTAACTACAATGACATTTCCCTATATGTCCTGGAAATTCTCCAAACTCAAGTAAAAAATATTTCAAAAATATTTTATAAGCCAAAAAAAAATTTGAAAACCAAAAGTATTTTGAAAGCCAAATTATTTTTTTTCAACAGGATTTTGAAAATATAGTGCATGAAAATATATTATTTTGAAATGTTCAATAACTCTTTTAATTTGACCTCCCCCTAAACTTGACCCAGTCCTAGGAAGCTTATTGACAACAAGTACTCTTCCTTTGAGTCTTTAGGGTTTGGTTCAGATCAAAAGAATTATTTAATAAATTCAAAAATAATTGCCAAAAATAAAAATTTAGAAAAATACTTGTCAGAAAGATTTCTTTTGACTTAGACTCCCCCTAAATTAGACACATCCTAGGAGTTCTTGTAATCATGAAGAAGATTTCCTCTATGTCTTTAGGGTTTATCAAAATCAAAAGAACAGTTTTGAATGACAGTATGGTAACTTTCAAGAAGATAATTTTTTAGAAAATTCAATTTGGAATGAGAATAATTTTTAAATCATAAACCTTTTCGAAAACATACATGATAGTGATTTAAATCACCATTTTCAAAAAACATTTTGAAGTGATAAGGATGTTTAAAGCATAATTTTCAACAAACACTTTGAAATGATAGTGGTTTTTAAAGCACAATTTTCGAAAGATCAAAAAAAAACTCCCTCTGACACCAACATCGTTTGACTCTATCTAAGTAGCTTAAGGGACTATTGTGTTGACCTATGAGGCTTGTGTCTAATTGTGTAGGTCAAACATTTTTGAAAGGGATATAATTTTGAAAATCTATAATATATAGGCAATCAGACAAGCATGAAATCCATAAAATCATTATTATGTTAAATCACAAATTTGAAAATAGATTTTTAGAAAAATATTCTGAGAGTTTTGAAAAACAATTTTTCAAAAGCATTTCTCAATTTTTTAGTCCTTAACATCTCACCCATTTTAGATGTCTCAGTACAAGCAAGCATTGTTGCCTTATGGGTGAATTGTGAGATGCTTGAATAATTTTTCTTAATTTATTGTGAAATCTAAGAGTTAATCAAAACTTGCGTTAGATTTAAATTTATCAAATAGTAAATTGAATTTGATTTTCGGTAATCGGCTTCCAGGTCTTGGCGAGGCACAGAGGCCTTCTTTGGCCGTAGCCTTATTGGAGCAACAACCCTTTCCTCGACAAAGCCTCTTATTGAAAATTCATTTTCAAATTTACTTCTTGAAAAATTTTGGTCTAACTAGCTTAGGTTTTGGATCGGTAGCTTCGGCTAGTTCCACCAGACTAAACAGACCAAGTAGGGTACATCTTACCTTACTTGACCTTATTAGAAGGGCTTCCCTAACGTACTATCATCTCACCTCTATCTAATACTAGGTTGTTCAAGTTTAAATTAGTCTTTTTCCTATAACCGTTCTAAATCGTGCATAAAATTAAACATGAATGACATGCCATATATTAAAAAAAATAGTAGATGCATGGCATGGCAGTTATGCATGAGTCAAACAATTCAAATTATTTTACTTAAGTTTCTAATGATGTCACATGGTCTAAGTCTTTCAAAGACTCAATATCCCTCTTCTAAGGAGGAGAGAGACTGCATGGATCAGATCCCTTATGCATCAGCTATAGGGTCTATCATGTACATCATGCTTTGTACTCGTCCAAATGTCTCGTATACTTTTAGCATGATGAGCAAATACCAATCAGATCCAGGTAAAAGTCACTAGACAACTGTCAAGAATATTCTTAAGTACTTACGAACGATGAAAGAATATTTCTTGATATTTGGAGGCAATGAGGAGCTAGTTGTAAAGGGTTACAGTGACGCAAGCTTTCAAACCGATAGGGATGATTTCATATCACAGTCAGGGTATGTATTTTGCTTGAATGGTGGCGTTGTGAGCTGAAAGGGTTCGAAGAAAGACACAGTCGCAAATTCTACAATAGAGGCCAAGTATATTGCTGTTTCTGATGCAGCAAAAGAGACTGTTTGGATCCGGAAGTTCATTATGTTAGGATGTATACTAAAAGCCTTGCCTTTTACGTATGGTCATCCACATTTTGAAAGAGAATCACAACAACACTAGATGCTTGTTTATATTAGTACATTCATAAAAGTCATTTACTTGGCATTGTAGATAACATGGTGTGTGGTGTCACACGAAAGATCATGTTATCAGTCCCTTGCCTAGTATAAGTAGAGGCTCACAGTCGAGATGGAATTGAAGAAACTATCGGGATGGTTGTAGTGTAATTAGGTATGGTTGGTCTTGACCATAGAATTACACTAGTGTACTTTGTGTGCATTGAGCAGGACCAAAACTAGAGATCATCCAATTTGTACTGACTTGATAATTGGATTGGATCTCAGATTTTATAATGGAGTACGATCCCTAAATATTGATATAATAACGGGCACATATGATTTATTATTATTTTCTTGATTTACCAATGGGCAAGATCTATTCTGTTAGATCGATAGGACCGGTATGTTGGGAAATAATATTAATTATATGGTGTGTCGTTGATTATTGATGGAATTCGTGTCCTGGTGAGTCGGAATGATGATGCCCCCTTGATGAGCTCATAAGGTTCATCATGTTAAACCCTGCAGGTGGATTTGATCCAACATGATGATATGGTTGAGTGGTACTAGTCAAGGAGTTAGAAGTTGATTAATTTAAATTGTCAATAATTTTAATTAATCGACAGGCATTCGATATCATAAACATGGGGGGATGGATGGGCTCATAATAGGTGGAGCCCATATGAAAATATGGGTGTTGATGAAGAAGTTCAATGGAGATCCTTTAGTGGAATGGATCTTCATTAATGGATTGGTTTTATATCCATTAGTGGGCCAAGACCCAACTCCTCCTCTTGGTCCCTACCTTAGCACTATATATACCCCATGGGATCATGAAACCAAGGCTAATCCAATTTATCATCAACCTAGGCTTTTCTCTCCTCTCCCTCACCTTCTCTCTCCTAGGTCACCGGTGGCACAAGAAGAAGAGAGGTTCTCTTCTCTTCTTCCTTCCTCTCTCATCTTCTCTTTCGCTTGATGGCACAAAGGAAGAAGGAGCTTCATCTCTTCTTCGGGTTTGGCTAGACCAATCATGAGTAGAAGGAGAGGAAAGGGTAGGCGGCAAGGTGGGAGGTCCGGCGGTTGGCGGCGCCACAAGCTAGGGTGAGGAGGGATTTTCGGCAGGTGTTGGGTAGCAAGGAGGACTCTTCTCTCCTTCATCTTCTTCTTCATCTTCCTCCTTGGAGCTTTCTTATGGCCAGTAAGGTTGGAGAGCTTTTTGTGGCCGGCAGCGCAAGGAAGAAGGAGGAGAAGTGGCCGGCGCAAACCCTAGTTGATAAGGGCTTTAGGTGCTAGCTACAAGGGAGAAGAAGAGATCTTTTGGAGTGCCCTTGGTGATCCTGGTTCTCGGTAGCTTGTCTCCTACACGACGTTCGGTAGGGAAGGGACATAAGATAGAAGGCTACGAGGTAAATGGAAGGTATAAATCTCTCCCTAAGCTTCTTATGTTCTTTTGTGTCTTATTAATTTGGTTTGTCATTTTATGTGTTTTAATTAATTATTTTGATTGCGAATCATAGCTAATAATTAATTAATTGGACCCCGACCACAAACACAAGAACCGGCGATCCACTCATCACCTTTTTCGTGGTCGTTCGGTAAGGAGAATTACAAGGCTCAATCTTTGATATTGGCCGAGTTGTAATTTATACCGAACGCGATGACGAGATGGTCGTTTGGAGACGGGTCTCCATTCAGATTAATTTTTAATCCGTAGACATGGAGAGGTCTCTCAAGGATGACCAAGTATTCGCTAGGGAAACTTGCCAAGCCATACACCTCAATGGTATCAGAGCTGAGGTTTCCTGTTTTGTGTGTTTAGGATTCGTTAATTTTTGTAGTTTATCATATTTTTTTTTTGCTGGATGATATGTGGATGTGCGTAGGCTAACTTTGTGTTGCAGGCACTAGATTCCAACTTATCATGGCCAAATAATTGATGTATGTGATGGTTGTGCTATTTTTGTAAATTAATTAAATCCTCGCGGTTGACGAGGCTAGGTAGTATTTAATTTTTATAATTAAATATGGCACGTGTTTAGCAGAGTTTTTTGTTTACATTTGATCTAGATTTTATGTACACTCCTTCGTGGAGTATAGGATCAATGATGTAAATGATTAGCTAATCATCTCAGCTCAGAGATCCCTCAAGGTAGCTTGCGCATAAGGATGGGAGGAGTGGACTAGGTGAAGACACGACTAGAGGCGCATTGGAGACCAAGGCCATGAAAAGTTGGAAAATCTACGATTTTCTTTTTCATTATGTTGGTTATGTGCATGTCGTGTGCGTGCTTGTTAAAATTCCTCGTAATCAACAACTAAGTAGGAGAGGGACCCCAAGGGTCCTGTGACCTCCATTACAATCCAATAAGTGATGCGAACAAGTCTGCGCGTCGGCTCTCAGTGCCTTCCTCCCCATCGAATGGGCTTGTTCTATAGATCACTGGGTCAGAAAATACTATAGAAAATTATTGAAGAGAGTGTGTACTTCCCCATCGGAAGTCACATAATCGGAAATAATTTTCTTAGTGTCATGTAATGGTAAACACTTAGATGCGAATAATAGTATCCTCCCCATCGGAGTCACTGCTATTATTTTGTAGGGCTGAAGTGAATCAATTATTAATCTTACTTGTCAAAAAGTTAGGATGACAAGATAGTAAGATTAATAGGTAAAACCTCCTCTTACGAATGTGGAAGTTCGTATACGTCCACACCATCGTGGCATGCGAATTTCTCGGTATTTAGAGGTGTTGGTTGATTTCGAAAATTCATTGTTTTGAGGAATCAATTTATTTTCGAATTCTAAAGTAGTGATTGTTGTAATTCATAGGATTTTCAAAATGACCTTTAACCCACTAGCAACCATACTTAAGGAAAATAAGCTTACTGGCCCAAACTATATAGACTGGAAAAAAAAACCTAGGCATTGTCCTCACTGCTGAAGAGTACAAATATGTGCTCTTTGAGGATTGTCCCGAAAGGCCTAGCGAGAACTCCTTTAAGAAGTGGGTCAAGACAGATGAGATGACGCGGTACTACATTCTGGCATCTATGTCGAATGTTTTGCAACATCAGCATTAGGTCATGCCCACTACTTATGCAATGATGCTAAACCTCAAGGAGCTGTTTAGGCACCAGGGTCGGGCCGCTAGGCAAGTTGCGATGAAGAACCTGATGACGATTACTATGGTCAAAGGGACACCCGTTAGGGATCATGTCCTGAAAATGATGGCTCACCTTAATGAGATTGAGGTACTGGGAGCACAAATCGACGGGGAAACCCAGGTCGATATTATACTCCAGTCTCTGCCTAGGAGTCTTGAGCAGTTCCGGCTCAACTATAACATGAACAAGCATGAGTATACATTGGGGGAACTGCTAGGAGAACTCCAGGCGGCAAAGGGCCAATTTCGTTAGAGCTCGCAGGCCTTGGTTACTCACAAGGTTTCTACTTCTGTGCCGGAAGGCAAGAAGAAGAAGAAACAAGGTGGGTTCAAGAATGCAGCAGCGGCAGCATCGCAGGGACCTCGGACTGGCGTGATGAAGCCGAAAGGCCAGTGCTTCTTGTGTAAGCAATTTGGACACTAGAAGGCGAACTGTCCCCGTCGTCAAGACAAAGGTATAACTTTTTCTTGTGTCGTTGTAACATGATTAGCGATGTTATCTACCAGTACCTGGTGTGTAGATACGGATGCTACTAATCATGTCTGCAATTCTTTGGAGGGGTTCCAGGAAGCCCAACGACTAGCTAAGGAAGAGATTACCGTCTACATGGGATATGCTACGGAGGTGGCGACTATTACAGTGGGAGTTATTTATTTGTCTTTAGATAGGAAAATAAAGTTTTGGTTTTAAGAAGATTGCTTTTATGTACCTAATTTTAGAAAGAACTTTGGTTCAGTTTCTGAAATAAAAGATATTCTATTGCTTTTTCTGTAAAGTGGAATTGAAAGATTATCTATTCAAGTACATTGATAGGCAATTGATACACTTTAAAACCAAAAGCTCCCACGATGTGAATAGATGCTAATGGCTCATCATCTAACCAAAATAAGAGAAAGATTCCATCCAAGATGAACCAAACATATATTTGGCATCTAAGGCTTGGTCATATTAACCTTAGTAGGATTCAAAGGTCGATAGCCGATGGGCCCTCGGGTTCATTGGTGGTGGGAGACTTCCCAACCTTTGAGTCTTGCTTGGAGGGTAAGACGACCAAGAGGCCTTTCAAGGCCAAGGGGTATAGAGCCAAAGATATGTTAGAATTGGTTCATTCTGATTTGTGTGGTCCTATGCCTATCTAGTAAAGAGATAGCTTTTAATACTTTGTGAGACGAATATTCAAAGGTATGGATACATTTACTTGATGACCGCAAGTCTGAATTTTTGATTAGTTTAAAGAATTCAAGATTGATATGGAGAAACATCAAGGTAAAAGTATCAAAACACTACGATCGGATCGTGGTGGTGGGTACATCTTGGGAGATTTTAGGACTTACTTATCAGAGATTGGGATTCAATCCCAATTGACTGCACTCGATACACCCCAACAGAATGGTGTAGCAGAGCGAAGGAAAAGAGCTCTTATGGAGATGGTTAGGACAATGATGAGCTGCTACGAGTTGCCGGATTCGTTCTGGGGATATGCTTTGGAAACGACAGCGTACATACTTGATACCATCTAGGTCAGTACCTCCTACTCCCGTAGAAGTGTGGACTGGGCAAAAGTCAAGTCTAAGACATATTCGGACATGGGGTAGCTCAGCACATGTGCTGAGAAGGGATACTGATAAGTTGAAATCTCGTGTGCTTGTTCGTAGGCTATCCTAGGCGAACGAAAGGTGGTTATATAGTCCTAAGGATCAGAGGGTAATCGTTAGCACGAATACCCGATTCTTAGAAGAGGACTATGTGATGAACCACAAGCCCATGAGTAAACTTGTTCTTGAAAAATTTAGAGGGGACATTCTGACCTTAGTACCAACTGTACAAGAGGATATACCACAAGTCACTGCACCACGTGTCACAGAAGATACACAAGTGGTACCTCGTCGTAGTGGGAGAGTTGTTAGTCAATCAAAAGGATTCATGTTCTTGAGAGAGTCTTCGGACTTGGTCCCTGGCGACCATGAATCAAGATCCCTAGACCCATGACAAGGAGCATTCGCTTTGAAGAGATAATCCAGTCATATGGATTTGTTCAAAGGACGGATGAGATTTGTGTATGTAAGAAATGTGATGGAAACGTAGTGGTATTCTTGTATTATACGTTGATAATATTTTGTTGATTGACAACAATAACAAAGTATCATCAGACGTAAGGGTATGGTTGTCCAAATAGTTGATATGAAGGACTTAGGAGAAGCAGGACACATCCTTGGCGATCAAAGTTCTAAGCGATCACCAGAGAAGGATGTTGTGCTTATCCCAAGCTTCATACAGAGACACTGTCTTAGCTCGTTTTAGCATGGAAACCTCCAGGAAATGTTTTGTACTTTTCAGCTGTGGAGCTACTGTTGGATCAAGAGAACCGATAGAGGGGGGGTGAATATCGGAAATCGTTCGGATTTAGGGAAAGAGAAATTGCACAGCGGAAGATAAAAACAAACACGCAAACACAGTAATTTTTACTTGGTTCGGAACCTAGGTCGACTCCTACTCCAAGGCCCACGGTCGTTGACCGTTTACTTTGGACAATTCTATATGAGGCGCAATAATAGTTTACAAAGATTGATTTACAAATATAGCACAGTAAACTTAACAATTAAAAAGAAAAACTCTTCTTTTACCGACGTCCAATGTAGGTTGTCTTTTTCGGAGCAGCGGGACATCGTCGGCTCGAGTTGGGAGGTTTCCGGAGCGAGGCACGAGAGCAGAAGAGCGTAGAAGCGTTGATTGAAAGTCTTGCTTGAAGCCTGGGGTCGAGGGCCCTTTATATAGGGCCTGGGGGCGCCCGGGACGTCGGGGGCGCCCCCCCACGTGGCGGTCGATCCGTCTCCAGCGCGGTCAACATCTGATCCCTTCAAAATCGGGATCAGGTTTGACCGGGTCGCCCGGAGCGCTCGGGGCGCCCGGAGCGCTCGGGGCGCCAGCATTGATCGGGTCAAGCCTTCATCCTTTTGGCTTCGCGAGGGTGTGCTTCGGCAGCTGGCACTGGGGGCGCCCGCGACAGGCAGGGCGCCCGCGACAGGCGGGGCGCCCGGAGCATCCGGGGCACCCTGACATATAACTGTCGAGGCGTGTTTTCACTCCTGCTGACTTGGGTTGACCTTGGGGGCGTCCGGAACATCCGGGGCGCCCTGCTCAGCTTCTGCCTCACTCCTTTGAGCTCTCTAAGATGCAGATACTCAGTCCTTCGATCCTGCATCCAGGGTTAGTCCAAAAAGCAGTATTATATTATTTTATACAGCCTTAGCTGTCTTGGTTCTGACTTTGGGTTTCCAAAATGGAACCCTAGGTCGAACCGATGCCTACTGTTCCCTCGACGGGGAACGCGTCCTCACCTACTCCTCTCGGGAGATTGTACCTGATGCCAACCGCTCCTCTGGTTAGACTTTTGCCTAGCGGTCCTTCGCCAGGTCTTGAGTACCAAGCTGCCCTTCACCTGGTGCCTAGCAGTCCTTCGCTAGGGCTTTGTATCCTGGCATTCCTTCGCCAGGTGCCTAGCAATCCTTCGCTAGGGCTTTGTTTCCTGGCAGCCCTTCGCCAGGTGCCTAGCAGCCCTTCGCTAGGACTTTGTTTCCTGGCAGCTTTCGCCAGGTGCCTAGCAGCCCTTCGTAGGACTTTGTTTCCTGGCAGCCCTTCGCCAGGTGCCTAGCAGCCCTTCGCTAGGACTTTTCCTGCACACTTGAGTAACATTGTTAGATCACCAATAAACTTAACTTTGAATCCTTTGCCAATATCAAAACAAGGTTCGATATGGTGCTTCCTGCACCAACAGCTACTCTATCTATGGAGATATGTTTAGAACGTCATAGGAGATAGAGTAGGTAATGGTGGTTCCTTTAGCATCGGCTATAGGAAGTCTCATGTATGCTTAAAACGAGACCGGATTTCTGCTTTACCGTGGGCATGGTTAGCGGATATCAGAGTAACCCAGGTCAAAGAAATTGGATTGTGGTAAAAGCATATATTAGTACATGAGAAGGACTAAGGATTATTGTAGGATCGTACGTGGTACGCTAGAGGGGGGGTGAATAGCGTTTCTTTGGCTTGTTCTTCCTACGTTGTTAGTATGCGCAGCGGAAACAATAATATTAAATAATAACAACGAAGAAATCACTGCTAACAAACCTATTTACTTGGTATCCACCCCGGCCGGGTGACTAATCCAAGAATTCATCGGTGGATCACTCCCCGGATAACCTCCGACTAGCTCTCGTCGCTCCTTGTGGGTGGAGAAACCTCACCGCAACACCTTTGACAACCTTGAGCCCAAAGACTACTAACTTGCCTTTAACCAAGACAAGTTTCGTCGAGAAATTCAGCCACCACGAAGTCCTCTTTAAATAGGACTCGGGGCTGATTTCTCGCTACCAGTCGACTGCCCCCAGGGCAGTCGACAGGTGCCAGCCAAATTCGACCGTTGACACTCCCAACGTTCGAATTTGCCAGCTCACCAGCCACCTACCAGTCAACTACCCCAGGGCAGTCGACTGGTCCCTAGCTGAATCCCTTCCCGAGTACATTCACACAACACTCGACCCTCACGACTCGACTGACTCCTCCTCCGCAGCCTCGACTGTTGCTTTGCGCCCTCTTCATCTTCGGCTCCCGTCCCTCGGATGCATGCAAGCCTCCAGCTTTTCTCCATGCCATCCTTCATGCATGCCTCAAAGTCCGCGCCCATCAGCTCATCGTCCCTGCTCTCCAAGGTCCCTCGGATGCGCACGCAAGCCTCCAGCTTGCCTCCATGCCATCCTTCACCGTATCGAGGCCGTCCAGTCAAGTCCATATGTGTAACCTGTACAACTTGCACACTCAACATACACATATAAGTACACAAGGGAAAACCTAACTTAAACCCTTTGCCCAAACATCAAAACCTATGGTCACTTCGGACCATCTTGTGGTCGATTGCTCCAACAATCTCCCCCTTTTTGATGTTTGGCAATTCGTTTAAGTTAGGGAAAGCAAAACAGTAGTCAATAACAAAAACAGATGCATATGCAATGCAACAGTGGATCCTATCCCAAGGCATCCCACACCTAACCATCCAAGTTAGGACTTTTTCACACCTAGCCCTCCAAGCTAGGAATTTCCACCATCTAACCCTCCAAGTTAGGATTTTCTACACCTAGCCCTCCAAGTTAGGAATTTTCACTACCTAACCCTCCAAGTTAGGATTTTCTACAAAATGGTCAAAATGGGTTTTTTAAAGCTTCTACCAAGCTCCCCCTACATTGGACTTACAAAGACTTTTTAAGAACCTCTCCAAGGTTCCCCTTACGCCAAGAATGGAGCAGTCATGCTCCCCCTTAAACTCAACTCCCCCTAAACCTAGGGTTTCTTGCAAAGGTAAGTTTGGATTCCCAACTTAAACCCAAACTTCTCCCCCTTTGCCATCAATCAAAAAGACGCCAATAAAACCCAATTATTGGTTCTTTTAATCCCTAATGGTCCTAAACACAGTGTACTAACCACCCATACACTTGTTTCTTATCATTTGGATCCCAAACCAGCTGTTGATACCCAAATCAGCCCTGGCCAGTCGACTGCCCTCAGGGCAGTCGACTGATACTATGAATATCAGACTTTTCTGGCCAAATTCAGAATTGCACCAGAAATTTCACACTTCTCCAAAAATTTCCAAATTTTGTAGAGAACTTTGTGGTACCCATACCTACTTGAAAAAAATATACTTCACCATGTATCTATCACCATTCCCAAGTTGGACACAAAACCCTAACATTTTTCTATGAAAATTAAGGCACCTAGGAGGCAACCTCCCCCTTAACCCATGCCTTTTCCCAATTTTTAATTTTCCTAGGTGAAGTTCTACCCAACTTAACACCATAGATTCAAATTAGGTTCTACCCAACCTAACAACCAAGTTCTTCTCCCTTGGCCACCATTAAAGGATTGCTCCCAAGCAACCTTATCCCTAGTGTCAAAAAGAACTCATCAACACTTAGAAAACTCTGAAGGTTTGCAAGCACATTTGCTAGGATATTCCCTATCCTAGAAAAATATGGTTTGATTTAGATTATCAAATGTGTTGACTTTGGTATAATCCTCTAATTTCCTTAAGGAATCGGCATTTTGTATCAATTTTCAAATGTATCTCTAATTCCATGTGTTTGTCAAAGCTAACCACTATAAATATACAGAAGGAATTGTCCTTAACTCTTTCTTTTCAATATCCTCAAATATTTCCCTTTTTATCTCATAATCCTAGACATATGTGGGAAACTTCCATTCATCAAGAGTTGATTATCCAATATCATCCAATATTAGTCTATGAATCATATAATATTAATCAATAAAATCTCTCAAGATACCATGATACTTTCCTATGTTTCTAATTTTGCAACTTGTTATCACCTAATAGACCCTTTTTGCAAACTCTCACTGATCAGTCGACTGCCCATATGGCAGTCGACTCCCAAATCGAACAGAGAGTTTCTGGGCTGAGACTAGTCGACTGCCTCCAGGGCAGTCGACTGATACCTGAATTTCAGGTTTTTCAGCCTAGTTTCAGTAATGCCTAAATAATTTTACAAATTTCCGAAAAATATGAAATTTTGCAGGGAGATTTGTGAAGCTTATATCTACTTGGGAAAAATACGTTTTCAAACAAATGTACTCCGGATCCCAAGATTGGCATGAAACTCATCTTTCTCCTAAAGTGTATCATTTAAACCTTGTCCAAAGGTTCTAATTTCAACCTCACTTTGATGCCTCTTCTCATACTCAACCACACAACATTCCTAGCACCAAATTATATGGTATTTACACTTTAAAACCAATTTCTCTCAAATATACTCCAATTTTCACATTTTTCTCCATAAATCCCCTTTTTAATGTGCCAAAACCTATGATTAAGACTTACCCAAATCTTCCAATCCTTCTTGGCACATTTCACCTAATTTCTTGGGAGAAACACTTTTGAGATCCGTCTACCATGGACCCCAAAGGCTCCTAGAGCTCCCCCTTGAGCTCTGAGCCTTAGCCACCTCCCTAGGTGACTGAATCCATACTAGACCACACCGGTGTACCCCCGGTGACTCTTGGCCTACAAAATGGACCTTCTTAACCTTGGACACCTTGTCCTTGGTTAAGTCACTCGTTTTCCCTTTGAATGGCACCCCCTTACCATCCTTGGACTTCTCCTTCTTGTCATGATCATATGCCTTCCCAGCATATTTCTTTTTGTTGGCCTTGGAAACTCTAGATCGGTAACCCAAACTCGATCTATCATAGTTGGGTTTTAAGCTACCCAACACCATGTCTAAGCCCTTAGATCCAACCGTGAATCTTTCTAGGGCCTTTTCTAATGTATCAAGTCTTGCCCTCAAGACTTGATTTTCCCTTGCCAAGTCCCTAACTTTGGTTTCCATAGATACACCTTGGACATTCCTAGGCATACCCTCCTTTCTAGGCACATTCCTCCCCTTTTTGGGATTAGTGCCATGATCCTTAGGTACAAAGGTCCTAGGTTGATCATGATGCATGCTTTTCCTAGGGTTATGATCTACCTTGTTAACCCTAGTCCTATCATTATATTTAAATCCAAAATTATGCACCATTAAGTAATTTTCATCAATCCTAGCATGCATGGATGAATGATTAACATGATTTTTATCATGCATACAGAAATTTGAATTTGAATTAAATCTTGGCTTAAGGTTAGAAGTTACCTTCCTTACCTTTGGAGTCCCTCCTTGATGTGGGATTCTTCTCTTCATTCTTTCTTCTTTCTCCCATCTCCTCAAGTGCTCCATTTTCTTTAGCTCACTTTTCTTTGGGCACTTGGTGTGGTAGTGCCCCATTTCTCCACATGTGAAACATCTAATCACCTTTTTCTTTTCTTGGGCTCCTCCAATCCTACAACCCACGTTAGATTTAAATCGAATGGACTCGGGTTTAGATTTTACCTCCTTCTTACCTTTTGGGCACTTGTCCTTGTAGTGCCCCTTTTCGTTGCAACCAAAGCATGTGATGTGCTCCTTTGATTTAGCTTTGGTGGAGGTGGAGACTAGGTTGACTTCTTCAACCTTGGATGATGTAGATTCTTCTTCTTGATCTGACATTGAATTGGGTCTCTCCTCCCTCTCAATCCTTGAGGTGGAGACCTCTTCCTCTTCTTCTCTTGAGGAGGTTAATGATCTTTCACTTAATTCCTCCTTCTCACTTGAAGAGGTTGACACTTCCTTTTCTTCTTCTTCTTCTTGACCACTTTGACTTTTCTCCTTGAGCTCTTGAGCATGTGTAGGACTTTCATGATACTCTTTCACTTTACTCCATAATTCACATGCACTTTGATACTCCCCTACACCATTTAACACATTAGTAGACAAAATATTGATTAATACATCTATTACCTTCTTATTTGCCTGAAATTGTTCTTGTTGCTCTTTGTCCAAATATCTAGGACGAAGCTTCTTCCCGTGCTTGTCCTTTAGAACTTCGAAGGGGTCTTCAAGCGCGATTCGGCATGCCCAATCCATTCCGAACCACGTCTCAATCCTCGCCCGCCAATAGTTGAAATCCTCGTGGTCGTAGGCCGGCGAAGTGAAGATGTCGTCCCCTAGCGGACCTTCTCCTTCCATTTTCCTCTAGCGTGTGCTCCCTCGGCGGTTAGTCCGATCAAGAGCGGTCCTTCGCTCTGATACCAATTGTAGGATCGTATGTGGTACGCTAGAGGGGGGGGGTGAATAGCATTTCTTTGGCTTGTTCTTCCTACGTTGTTAGTATGCGCAGCAGAAACAATAATATTAAATAATAACAACGAAGAAATCACTGCTAACAAACCTATTTACTTGGTATCCACCCCGGCCGGGTGACTAATCCAAGAATCCGTCAGTGGATCACTCCCCGGATAACCTCCGGCTAGCTTTCGTCGCTCCTTGTGGGTGGAGAAACCTCACCACAACACCTTTGACAACCTTGAGCCCAAAGACTACTAACTTGCCTTTAACCAAGACAAGTTTCGTCGAGAAACTCAGCCACCACGAAGTCCTCTTTAAATAGGACTCGGGGCTGATTTCTCGCTACCAGTCGACTGCCCCCAGGGCAGTCGACTGGTGTCATCCAAATTCGACCGTTGACACTCCCAACGTTCGAATTTGCTAGCTCACCAGCCACCTACCAGTCGGCTACCCCCAGGGCAGTCGACTGGTCCCTAGCTGAATCCCTTCCCGAGTACATTCACATAGCACTCGACCCTCACGACTCGACTGACTCCTCCTCCGCAGCCTAGACTATTGCTTTCGCGCCCTCTTCATCTTTGGCTCACGTCCCTCGGATGCACGCAAGCCTCCAGCTTGCCTCCATGTCATCCTTCACGCATGCCTCGAAGTTCACGCCCATCAGCTCATCGTCCCTGCTCTCCAGGGTCCCTCGGATGTGCACGCAAGCCTCCAGCTTGCCTCCATGCCATCCTTCACCGTACCGAAGCCGTCCAGTCAAGTCCATATGTGTAACCTGTACAACCTGCACACTCAACATACATATATAAGTACACAAGGGAAAACTTAACTTAAACCCTTTGCCCAAATATCAAAACCTATGGTCACTCCGGACCATCTTGGGGTCGATTGCTCCAACAATTATAAGCTGGTTTATCGGGCAGACCAATTCCCTATGGGTTATACGGATACAGACTTCCAATCGGATAGGGCAAATATAAGTATTCCTCGGGGTTTTGTGTTTATTTTAGGAGGTGGAACCATAGTTTGGAGGAGTGTCATGCAGCGGCTGCGTGGCCGCCTCCACCATTGAAACTGAGGATGTGACAGCCTTTGTGGCAGCCAAAGGAAGCTATATGGTTCAGGAACCTCAAGATGGACTTAGATGTGATTCCTGGTTTGCCTAGAGCTATCACATTATGTTGTGATAAAAATGGTGCAGATGCAAACTCGAAGGAACCACGAGCCCATAAGGCGAGTAAACACATAGAGCGCAAGTACCACCCAGGAGAGGAAAAACTGTTGTTGCCTAGATTACATCAGAAGACAGCTTGAGAGATCATTTCACTAAGGCCTTGATAGCGAGAGCTTTAGGCAAGTGGAGGATCAGGGAGTCATATGTGTTGGTGCAAGATGCATCAGTGATGTCCTCCTCTAAGGGTTTCAATGTTTGACAATATGCTTAAGTCAGTGATACATTGAACAAGGGAAGGGTGAGTGACGAAAAGAGTACCAAAGTGAACAAAAGTCCTAGTTAACCTAGGTACTAAGTCCTAGTTCATGGAATTGGGCACTAAGTCCTGGCCGAGGGCTGGACACCTAAGACCTGACCGAGGGTTGGGTACTAAGCCTTGGTTCGTGGAATTGGGCACTAAGTCCTGGTGAGTGAAGCTGGGCAAAAGTCCTGATGAGTGAAGTTGGGCACTAAGTCCAGGTCGTAGGATTGGGCAAAAGTCCTGGTGAGTGAAGCTAGGCAAAAGTCACCCGAATGGACTGGGTGGCAACCGTCTCCTGAGAGGAGTAGGTTGAAGGCGCATTCCCGGGGGTGGGAACTTAGGCATCGGTTCGACCTAGGGTTTCGCGAAAATTTGAAGTCAGAACCAAACCATTAAGGCTAAGGATATATATGTGTTTTCTTGTATTTATGTATCTTGCAGGTACCAAAAGTTGAAGACAAAGCAGGCAAACAACCAAACAAATGAGGCTGAAAAAGGGCTCCTGGGCGCCCCCATTGAAGGAGGCGCCCTAATGGACCCAGGCGCCTCATTGAAGCAGGCGCGAGTGTTCAATGAGGCGCCTCAATGGTCCAGGGCACCCTGGTTAAGAGCCTTATCGGTTGCTGCGAGTTCGGCAAGGAGATAAGGTTTGACCAAGCCCTGTGAGGCGCCCCAATGAAGCCTATAAAAGGGGCTTCAATCCCTAAGCTCAAGAAACAACTTTCCGAAACCATTCTAAGCTTCCCAAGTGATGACAAAGCGCTAACAACGAAGCTCTACAACCAGGAGGCTCCAGGAGGAAGTGCGCAGCACTTCGGAGGTCCAGATCAGCCGAGTCATCAATTCTTTTTGTTTGGTTTGAATTTACATTTTGCATTTCAATTTATCTATCTTTGTGATTGTAAATCTTGCACTGTAAGACGGGTTTCTCCGCCTCCGAAAAGTCCGGAAAGGAGACCATTAGTGGACGGGCATTCCCGTGCTTAGGCCTTGGATGTACTGACCCTGGGGAGTTGGGAACCCAGTAAAACCTCTCATGTGCAATCTGTCTTTCGTTTTTTCGTTCCTTTTTATTTTCCGCTGTGCTAATAACTCTTTGATTAGAACGAATCTTGAAAGTCTACGAAAGATAATTTTCATGAACGAATTACGATCGATATTCACCCCCCCTCTATCGACGGCACCGATCCAACAAGTGGTATCAGAGCCAGATCGCTCTTCACCGAACTAACCGCCGACGGAGCAAAGTCGCCAGGAGTTGAGGGGGAGCCCAGGGGTGAATCAGGTACATTTTTCTAATGTTAATTTTTAAATTCTATATAATATGTATCAAGTGCAGGGAGAGAGGGCATTATAAAAATTAGTGCCCTACTCGTATGATTCGGTCTACACCACCGGAAGCAAAGGAAGTACTAGCACCCGAAGTCCGGAGGGACAAAAGTCAAATACGGTGCTTCAAATGCGAAAAGTATGAACACTACAAGAATAAATGTCCGACAAAGGTACGCAAAATTTACATTCCTAGAAATTTTTAATTTCCTGCACAATCGTATGATCAGTCAGATAATTTTTCTGGAAAAGTAAGTTTACTGCATAGTCAAATTAGTATTCTGCATGCCCAATTAGAAAATATAGATATTGCTAAAGTATTAGAAATTAACTGTTTAATCTTTAATGTTAATTCAACAATTTCTAAAATTAATTCTGATAAAATTAATTTTGAAATTAAATTTGAAAATTTTACTAATAACTCTGAAATTAAAATTAATTTTGAAATTAAATTTGAAAATTTTACTGATAACTCTGAAAATTAAATCTGAAAATTTTACTAATAACTCTGAAATTAAATTTGAAAATTTTACTGATAACTCTAAAATTAAATTTGAAAATTTTACTGATAACTCTGAAATTAAATTTGAAAATGTTAAGATTATTTCTAAAAATTTTAAGGATAACGATGAGATTATTTCTGAAAATCTTAAGGATAATGATGAGATTATTTCTAAAAATCTTAAGGAAAATATTGAAAATATTTCTGAGGATATTGGAAATGAAATTCTTTTAGATAATAATTTAATTATTTTCTTGGATAATCCTGAAAACAATTACTATAAAACATTAACTAATGGCCCAAATTACTCAACCTACTGTGAAGATATTGAAGAATTTAATCTTGATGATGAGGATGAGGAGGAAGATGAATTATCTACAGTTAAGGCTATAGTGAATAAAAATCACAAAAAATCAAACAAATCAAAATTGTTAGAAAAACTCGAAAAATTAGATAAAGCAGAAATAGTGGATGGATCAGATATTTACGAAATAATGAGAATGATGAAATTAAACCCATAACTTTTAACCAACCCAAAAATTTTGAAACATAAATCAAGATAAATCTTAAAAACCTTTTTTTTTAATTATTTCGTCCTTGATTAATCTTGAACTTTAATTAATCTTTTGAACCTTAATTTTTAATTATTCTAACTCCAAATAATTTGAAACATCACTGGTGCAAGATGCATCAGTGATGTCCTCCTCTAAGGGTTTCAATGTTTGACAATATGCTTAAGTCAGTGATACATTGAATAAGGGAAGGGTGAGTGAAGAAAAGAGTACCAAAGTGAACAAAAGTCCTAGTTAACCTAGGCATTAAGTCCTGGTTCGTGGAATTGGGCACTAAGTCTTGGTCAAGGGCTGGACACCTAAGACCTGACCGAGGGTTGGGCACTAAGCCCTGGTTCGTGGAATTGGGCACTAAGTCCTGGCCGAGGGTTGGGCACCGAAGACCTGATTCGAGGAATTGGGCACTAAGTCCTGGTGAGTGAAGCTGGGAAAAAGTCCTGATGAGTGAAGTTAGGCACTAAGTCCTGGTCGTAGGATTGGGCAAAAGTCCTGGTGAGTGAAGCTAGGCAAATGTCCACCTGAATGGACTGGGTGGCAACCGACTCCTGAGAGGAGTAGGTTGAAGGCGCATTCCTGGGGGTGGGACTTAGGCGTCGGTTCGACCTAGGGTTTCACGGAAATCTGAAGTCAGAACCAAACCATTAAGGCTAAGGATATATATGTGTTTTCTTTATTTATGTATCTTACAGGTACCTAAAGTTGAAGATAAAGCAGGCAAACAACCAAACAAACGAGGCTGGAAAAGGGCTCCTAGGTGCCCCATTGAAGGAGGCGCCCTAATCGACCCAGGCGCCTCATTGAAGCAGGCGCCAGTGTTCAATGAGGTGCCTCAATGGTCCAGGGCACCCTGGTCGAGAGCCTTATCGGCTGTTGTGAGTTTGGCACAGAGATAAGGTTTGACCAAGCCCTGTGAGGCACCCCATTGATCACAGGTGCCCCAATGAAGCCTATAAAAGGGGCTTCAACCCCTAAGCTCAAGACACAACTTTCCGAAACCATTCTAAGCTTCCCAAGTGACGACAAAGCGCTAACGATGAAGCTCTACAACCAGGAGGCTCCAGGAGGAAGTGCACGACACTTCGGACGTCCAGATCGGCCGAGTCTTCAATTCTTTTTGTTCAGTTTGAATTTACATTCTGCATTTCAATTTATCTATCTTTGTGATTGTAAATCTTGCACTGTAAGATGGGTTTCTCCACCTCTGGAAAGTCCGGAAAGGAGACCATTAGTGGACGGGCGTTCTCCTGCTTAGGCCTTGGATGTAGTTACCCTGGGGGGTTGGGAACCAAGTAAAAATCCCGTGTGCAATCTGTCTTTCATTTTTTCGCTCCTTTTTATTTTCCGCTGTGCTACTAACTCTTTGATTAGAACAAATCTCGAAAGTCTATGAAAGATAATTTCCGCGAACGATTTACGATCGATATTCATCCCCCCCTCTATCGACGACACCGGTCCAACAAGATGTATGACATTTTGAGGACAACAATGTCATTGAGTATAAGTGGGAGATTGTTAGGATGTATACTAAAAGCCTTGCCTTTTATGTATGGTCATCCACATTTTGAAAGAGAATCACAACAACACTATATGTTTGTTTATATTAGTACATGCATAAAAGTCCTTTACTTGACATTGTAGATAACATGGTATGTGGCGTCACATGAAAGATCATGTTATCAGTCCCTTGCCTAGTATAAGTAGAGGCTCACAGCTAAGATGGAATTGGACAATCCATCGGGATGGTTGTAGTGTAATTAGGTATGGTTGGTCTTGACCATAGAATTACACTAGTGTACTTTGTGTGCATTGAGCAGGACCAAAACCAGAGATCATCCAATTTGTATAGACATGATAATTGGATTGGATCTCAGATTTTATTATGGAGTATGATACCTAAATCTCGATATAATAACGGGCACATATGATTAATTATTATTTCCTTGATTTACCAATGGACGAGATCTATTCTGTTAGATCGATAGGCCCGGTAAGTTGGGAAATAATATTAATTATATGGTGTGCCATTAATAATTGACAGAATCCATGTCCTTGTGAGTCGGGATGATGATGCCTGATAACCGTTTCAGTCGTGTCACGGTTTCAAATACAATTAAAATATCGAACTCCTCTAAACTAATGTAGCATAGAGTAACTCGAGTCATCTCCCAACGAATGTAGTTGGTACATGAAAAATCTCAGGATCGTATGTTATTGCTTTTGGGTTTTTTATATCAAACTGGGGTTTGGATTTGAACGTTAAGACTACGAAAAGAAATAACAAAGCAGGTATGAAATCTAGTTCTGATTAAGGAAAGACAATGCAGATAAGGAAATCTAATTTAACCTAACTACAATTGCAGCAAAGAAAAGGAAATATAAAAGAAGCATTCAAGAAATAAAGCATCAATGAAACCTAGACATGGAGCAAAACCTACAGCATTAAAGAAATCTAATTTGACCTAACTTAATTGCATGAAATGAAGTACAAGAACATAAAGCAATTAAAAGAGACAAGTCAAGCAAGAATTAAGCAAAACCAGAGACATGAAATTAAACCTAACTATAGAAATATTTTGTCGAACAACTTGTAAGCAGTATCTAAAATGACATGAGTGCGTGCAATTTGAATTGGGGAAAATCCATCAATTACAAGCATTCAACATGAGGATCAATCCAATACATCAAAACATCAATTAAGAACAATCAACAAACAAAAATTAGATTGCAAGGATGGCTAATGATTGAAATTGTTCTGAGAGGCATTTGACCAAACACCATATAGGCATGATTGAAATTGCTTCAAGAACATGTAAATTGCAATGGGGAAGATTCATCCAATACAAACATTCAACAAATTATCCCAAACATTCATCAATTAAGAACAATCAACATTCGAAACCAATTGAAACATGTAATTGACCCAAGAATTATGTGCTGTGAAGAGGAAAATTGCTATGATGAAAAACTATGAGTAAGAACTGCTGCATCTGATGAAATTGCTGTGAAAGAAGTTGCCAATCGGCCTGCTGTGAAGATGAAGCTGGAAATGCTGTGAGAAACTGAGAAGAAGTGGAAGGAACTGAATTGCTGTGAAGTGGAGAAAAAAGTGCTGCCAAATCTGATGAAGGAGAACTGCTATAAATGCTATGAAGAAATTGAAGCTGCTGCTGGATGAAGCTGTGAAGAAGTGCTATCGGATGCTGTTGAAATTGAATTGCTGTGAAGTAGGAAAAGTGCTGCCGGCCCTGTGAAGAGGAAGCTGCGAAGGAAATTGAGAGGAAGAGTTGCTGTAAAAGAGAACTACTGCTGGAAATAAAGGAATTGCTGTAAAGTAAATTAAGCTGCTGTGAAGAAGAAAAACAGAAAAGCTATGAAGAAGTGGATCGCCGGCAGTGGAAGATGAATCATCGCTTCACTCAACCCGAGAGAAAGCTGGCGAAGGAGATGGATCGGCTAGGGTTCGGACCCGAGCCCTAGCTTGTGGTCGGCGGCGAGATGGAGAGGTGGAGACGATGGTGATCCCCCTCGATGAGAACCCCCTCGTGTTTGCGATGGCGTGAGAGTGGAGAATGGATGGAGCTCCGGCCGGTGGCGATGAAAATGGAGGAGATCCCCGGCCCTTTGGTGGAGGTGGATGCGCTGAGTCGGGAACCCCCCCCCCCCCCCGGTCTGCTTCTCTCTCGCGTCGCTGCCCTCTTTTGATGACTCGGCTTCAACCCATCCTTTCGGTTCGATCAGCCTCAGCCCAGCAATTGGGTTCGATCAGCCAAGCCAACTCTTAGGTTCGGTCCAGCTTTGGGTTCAGCTCAGCCCTTTGGTTCAGCTCCAATCTTTAATTCCTTAGCAACGGACGGTTGAGATCGATTTGGCTTCATCCAACGGTCGGATCTCTTCAGATCTGAACCAAACTCCACATATCCCAATCAATGGTCATGATCTACCTGTCCCCAGCTCGGATTAACCAGATCAATGACGGATGGTCCAGATCTTCCTTTTTCTTGAATGGATGGTCTAGAACATCTTGAGCTTGATTCAACGGTCAGATTACTTCTGATTTTGCTGAAATTTTCAGATCTTGATCTATGGTCATGATTGACTCTATCTTGAACTCGTATTGACCAGAAGTTGATCGATGGCTCAGATCTAACCGTTCTCTGGAATGGATGACTCTTATTAATTCGATGCTTGATCCCTTTGATCTGGATCCAATGCTGACTCAAGTCTGACCCAGTTTGATCTAGGTCCATGATCATTTGAAGCCTACAAAATGATATTCAAATTTAGTGCCAAACAATATCCCAAATATACAAAGATTTGAATTAAAAGCGAGCATAGAGGAAATACATGAAACCTAATACAATTGCAAACTTAAGCATATAAAATGTGGATCAAACATGGATTTTAAAGCCTAAAATAATCAACAAAATGGTGGCTATCAATGCCCCCTTGATGAGCTCATAAAGTTCATCATATTAAACCCTGCAAGTGGATTTGATCCAACATGATGATAAGGTTGAGTGGTACTAGTCAAGGTGTTAGAAGTCGATTAATTTAAATTGTAAGTAATTTAAATTAATCGATGGGCATTCGATATCTTAAACACGGGGGGATTGATGTGCTCATAATAGGTGGAGCCCATATGAAAATATGGGGGTTGGTGAGGATGTTCAATGGAGATCCTTTAGTGGAATGGATCTTCATTAATGGATTGGTTTTAGATCCATTAGTGGGCCAAGACCCAACTCCTCTTGGTCCCTACCTTATCCCTACATATACCCCATCGGATCATGAAACCAAGGCTAATCCAATTGATCATCAACCTAGGCTTTTCTCTCCTCTCCCTCACCTTCTCTCTCCTAGGTCACCGGCGGCACAAGAAGAAGAGAGGTTCTCTTTGTTGGTGCAAGTTGCATCAATGATGTTCTTATTTAAGTGTTTTAATGTTTGACAATACACTTAAGTCAGTGATACAATGAACAGACAAAGGGGAGCAAAGGGGAAGTGACCTAAGTTGAAGAAAAGTCCTAGTTAACCTAGGCATCGAAACCCTAAGACCTAGCGAAGGGCTGCTGGGCACCTAGCGAAGGGCTGCTAGGCATCGAAACCCTAAGACCTAGCGAAGGGCTGCTGGGCACCTAGCGAAGGGCTGCTAGGCATCGAAACCCTAAGACCTAGCGAAGGGCTGCTGGGCACCTAGCAAAGGGCTGCTAGGCATCGAAACCCTAAGACCTGGCGAAGGGCTGCTGGGCACCTAGCGAAGGGCTGCTAGGAGTCTAAGATCTAGCGAAGGACTGCTAGGCACCAAGCAAAGAACTTCTTGGTACCGAAGACCTGGAGAAGGATTGCTAGGCACCAGGCGAAGGACCGCTTGGTAACGAAGACCTAGCGAAGGGCTGCTAGGCACCTGGCGAAGGACTGCTAGGGAATGAAGTCTTGGCCCAAGGGACTGGGCAACTTAGCTGAGCGATTACTAAGGACAGGAGTAGAGACGGGTCAGGGTTTGAGCATCTTGAGGTCCGGAAGAATCGGAAGCTAAGCAAAAGTCCACCCGAAGGACTGGGTGACAATAGTCTCCTGAAAGGAGTAGGTGATAGGCTAGTTCTCGGGGATGGGAACTTGTGCCAGTTCGACCTAGGGTTTCATGGAGATCCGAAGTCCGAACCAAGTCCTTAAGGCTAATATTATATGTATATGTGCTTTGTGTTTGTGTATCTTGCAGGTACCAAGATTGGAAGACAAAGCAACATGCTGGAGGCCCTGAAGCAGGGCGCCCCCAGTGTTGGGGGCTCCCCCATGCATCCAGGGCGCCCCCAGTGTTGGGGGCACCCAGGATAAAGCAAGAAAATGGTAGTCTTGTTTGGTAAGCAGAATAGGTGTCATTCGGGGCGCCCGGAGCGTCCGGGGCACCCTGGTTCAAAGTTTTTTTGCAATTTCGAGTCCGAAACTCAGATAAGCCCTCATGAGGGCTCTCGGGAGGTTCAGGGTGCCCTGGTCAAAAGTTTTATCAGCTGCGGCGAGGTCGACGCGGGGATAAAGTTTGACCGGGTTTATCGGGGTGCCCCCATCGTCCAGGGCGCCCCCAGGAGGCCTATATAAGGGGCTTCGACCCCTCTGCTTCAAACACAACTGCTACAAGCCATTCTAATCATTCTGACCGATGACAACGCGCTAAAGACGAGGCTCTACGACCGGGAGGTTCCAGGAGGAAGTGCGCGGCACTTCGGAGATCCAGATCGGCCGAGCGTCAACCTTTGTTTTGTTCGGTTTGCATTTAATTTTCTGTACTTAATTTTCTGTACTTGTGCTTGTATTTCTACACTGTAAGATAGGTTTTCTCTACCTCCGGAAATTCCGGTAAGGAGACCAATAGTGGACTCACGCCGAGTACATAGGCCTTGGACGTACTGACCCTGGGGGGATGGGAACCAAGTAAATAAATCCCGCTGTGTCCTTGTGTATTGTTTTTCTTTTTCTATTTTATTTTCCACTGCACTAACACTCTGAATAGATCGAAAGTTTTACGAAGATTTCCTCGAAAGATTGTAACGTTCGATATTCACCCCCCCCTCTATCGATGACACCGGTCCTATAATTGGTATCACAGCCGAGCCGCTCTTCACCGGACTAACCGCCGACGGAGCAACGACGCCAGGAGTTAAGGGGGAGCCCAGGGGTGAATCAGGTATAGTTTAATTAAAATGTCTGTTTTTAAATTTCAAATTACGTGTTTTAAGTGCAGGGAGAGAGGGCACTATAAAAATCAGTGCCCTACTCATAAGACTCGGTCTACACCACCGGCGGCAAAGGAGACACCAGCGCCAGGAGTCCGGAGGGACAAAAATCACATCAGATGCTTCTAATGCGAGAAATTCGGACACTACAAAAATAATTGTCCGGTAAAGGTACGTAAAATTTACGTTCCGAAAAGTTGCAAAATTCCTGCACTGTCTTTTGATAACTTAGTTAATTTTTCTGATAAATTAGAGTTTCTGCATAGTAAAATTAATGTTTTGCATGAAAAATTAGAAAATACAGACATGACTAAAATTTCAGAAATTAATTATTTAATTCAGAACTTCAATTTAGCAATTACTAAAATAAATTGTCATAATTTTAATTCAGATAATTCTGATAATTTTAATTCAGATAATTCTGATAATTTTAATTCAGATAATTATGATAATTTTAATTCAGATAAATCTGATAATTTTAATTCAGATGGATCTGAATTAAAAAATCTTAAGGATAATCCTAAATTTGAAAATTCTTTAGATAATTATGAATCCAAATTTGAAAATCCGTTGTATAACTCTAAATTCGAATTTAAAAATTCTAAAGATAATCCAGAAATTAATTCTGAAAATCTTAAGGATAATCCAAAAACTAATTCTGAATATCTTAAGGATAATACAAAAACTAATTCTGAAAATCTTAAGGATAATCTAGAGATTAATTTTGAATTTCTTGAAAATATTGAAGATGTATCTGAGGATAATTCTGAAGATAATATTGAAGATAAAATTCTCTTAGATAATAACCTAATCATAGATAATCTTGAAAACTATTACAAAACTTTAACTAGTGGCCCAAATTACTTCTCCTATTTTGAGGATACTAAAAGATATAATTTTGAGAATAAGGAGGATATGGAACTATCTAAGATTAGGGTCATAGCCAACAAAAATTACAAAGGTTCAAATAAATCCGAATTGTTACAAAAATTTGAAAAGGTAGATAAAAATGAAGAAGAAATTTTCGAAATATTGAAAATAATGAATTTAAATCCACAACTATTAATTAATCATTATAACCTTATCAATTAAAATCAAATTAAATCTTAATTAAATTCAAATTAAATTAAATTAAGTCTTAATTAAAATCAAATTAAATCTTAATTAAATTCAGATTAAATTCAAATTAAATCTTAATTAAAATCAAATTAAATCTTAATTAAATTCAGATTAAATTCAAATTAAATCTTAATTAAAATCAAATTAAATCTTAATTAAATTCAAATTAAATCTTAATTAAAATCAAATTAAATCTTAATTAAATTCAAATTAAAATCAAATTAAATCTTAATTAAATCCAAATTAAATCTTAATTAAATTCAAATTAAATTTGAATTAAATTAAATATAAGTATTAATTAAATCAATTAAATTAAATATAAATATTAATTAAATCAATTAAGTTCAATTAAATATTAATTAAATCAATTAATTCAATTAAATATTAATTAAATGAATTAAATCAATTAAATATTAATTAAATCAATTAAATTCAAAGTAAATCAATTAAATTCAATTAAATATTAATTAAATCAATTAAATTCAATTAAATATTAATTAATTCGAATCAAATTCAATTAAATCCTAATTAAATTAAATTATCTTAATTCAAATTAATTCTAATTAAATTAAATTATCTTAATTAAAATTAATTCAAATTTAAATTAAATTAATTCAAATTAATCAATTTCAAATTAATTTGAACTTCAATTAATTCTTGATTAACTTGAATCCAACTAACTCTTAAATAAATTAAACTTGAACTAAACTAAAATTTTACCCAAAACTATAACAATTAAAATTAATAACATTAAATATGTCAAAGTAGGTTGACATATTCGCGGGTTCACACGACATGTATCAAATCGGGAATTTGATACATCATTAGAAACTTAAATAAAATGATTGGACTTGTTTGACTCATGCATAATTGTCATGCCATGCATTTGCTACTTCTTTTAAATATATGACATGTCATTCATATTTAAATTTTATGCATATATTAGAACGGCTATAAGAAAAAGAATAATTGAAACTTGATCAACCTGGTATTGGGTGGCGGTGAGATGATAGTACATTAGGGAAGCCAATTCTAATAAGATCAAGTACACTTGATCTCTTTAGACTGGTGAAACTAGCTGAAGCTACCGATCCAAGACCCAAACTAGTTAGACCAGAATTTTTCAACAAGTAATTTTGAAAATGAACTTTCATTAAAAGGCTTTGTCAAGGAAATGGTTGATGATCCAATAAGGCTATGGCCAAAGAAGGCCTAGTGCCTCGCCAAGACCTGGAAGCCAATTTTTGAAATTCAAATTCAAGTTACTTCTTATCAAATTCAAATCTAACACAAGCTTCAATTAAATCTTAGACTTAATAATAAATTAAGAAAAATGATTCAAGCATCTCACAATACACCTATAAGGCAACCATGCTTGCTGTATTGATACATCTAGAATGGGTGAGATGTTAAGGACTAATGAATTGATAAGCATGTTTCAAAATTGTCTTTCAAAATTGCTAGAATATTTTTCTAAAAATATATTTTCAAAATAGTGCTTCAACATAATAATGTTTGTATGGATTTCATGCTTGTTGATTGCTAATATATGCTTTCAAAAATTATATTCTTTTGAAAATTGTTTGACTCACACAATTAGACACAAGCCTCTTAGGACAACACTAAAGTTCCTTAAGGCACTTAGATAGAGTCAAATGGTATCGGGTACAGGGGGAGTGCTTTTCATTTTTTTATGGTTTTCAATAACTGGACTTTAAACATTACTATCATTTGAAAAATACTTTTCGAAAACTGTGCTTTAAATCATTATTACTTGTGTTTTCAAAAAGGGTTTATGTTGTAAAAATTATATGTTCAAAAATTTACCTGTTTCTTTGACTTTGATAAACCCTAAAGTCATAGAGGAAAGGTCCACTTCATGATCTTCAAGGACTCCTAGGATGTGTCAAATTTAGGGGGAGTCTGAGTCAAAAGAAGAATTTCAGAAAAGTTTTTTGTTGGTAATTATTCATTTTTTGTTAAATATTTCTTTTTAATCTGAATCAAACCTTAAGACTCAGAGGAAGAGTACTTGTGGTCAACAAGCTTCCCAGGACTGAGTCAAGTTTAGGGGGAGGTCAAATTAAAAGAATTATTTAATAACATGTTTTCATATCTTCAAAATCTTGCTAAAAATCTAAGTCTTTCAAAATACTATTATTCTATTTATTAGAATTTGGGTGACTTATGAAACTATTTTTGAAATAATGTTTACTTGGGTTGGCGAATTTCCAGGACACTTAGGAAATGCCCTTGTAGTCAACAAGGTTTCCCAGGATGGTGTCAAACTGGAAGATAAACCAAGTCAAGTAAAATATTGGGTCTTCAAAAGTTCACACATTTTTCAAAATCCACTAGCATATATTTTCAAAAGTACTATCATTTTTTTTGACAAAATTTTGTTAATATTTACTTGAGTTTGAACAATTTCCAGGACACTTAGGAAATGTCCTTGTGATTAACAAGGTTTCCTAGGACTGTGTCAGACTGGAAAAGAAACCTAGTCAAGTAAAATATTATGTTTCAAAAAATCACTTATATTTTTCAAACTCTCATCTTTTTCAAAAATAGTTAGTACTTGCAAAATATGCATAATATTTATATTTTCCAAAATAGCATTCTTTCAAAAATTATGCATTTTCCAAAAGTACTTAATTTTTCAAAAATTCAATACATTTTTCAAAGGAATTTATATTACATAATCTTTCAAAAGTACATAGCAACTTTTTCAAAATTATGCATTTTTCAAAAAAAAATGCAATATATCATTCAAAATGCCATGCTTTCAAAAATTTTGCACTAAGTATGTAGCGACCCGCCTTCTCCTGCCTTAGACGGATCGTTACTTTTGTCTACTTCTCGACTCTAATGCACGACTAAAAATGCGAAAATCTTTTTTTTTCTTT
>JAGFNQ010000173.1:311036-399436 GCA_024364735.1 Boesenbergia rotunda
GAGATATGCTTAAGTACTTACTGATTTTGCCCAAAAGTAAGTTTTGGGATTATGGCACGCAAGGTGCTTGATAAAAGTTTTGAGTAAGACCAAGGTCTTACTAAGCCCTAGAACGAGTTCTAGGACTAAGAAATGAGATAAGAATCAAGACCAAGGTCTTGTTATATCCTAAAGCAAGTTTGGGAACATTACCATTAAGTGTTAAGTTATACATTTGAGGACGTCCTAGAAAGGCCCAAACGAGGAGCAAGCTCCTAGAGGGCAAGAGACAACAGAGTCAGTACCCCACCAAATCTCTTAGACGTGGTGGCTCAGTCACAGAGACAGTTAGCAGAACAACAGCAAGTTATTGCCACTAGGATGGCTAACTAGCAGGTCGTTATTATTACCTCGCCGGTGGCGAATGTAGTGGCACCAGTTGTGATCGAAGACCCATCGATTACATCTGTAGTCCGGCAAGGGGGGTAAGGCAAGAAGCGTACCTCATTCAGTAGAAGAAACTGAAGCCAGGGAACTTCCCAGGCACAAGCAAACCATGGGATGCTTAAGCATGGTTCAAAACGTTGGAAAGAATAGTAGGGCTACTGGACTGGCATGAGGTAGAGAAGATAAAGTGTGCATCTTTCTGCCTTACGGGAGATGCTAGAATATAGTGGAAGAGAGTCAAGGCCAAGAGAAATGTCAGCCAGATGACATGGGCCGACTTCGAGACTGAGTTCTTCGAAGAATACTTTCACATGCAAGTAACCAACAAGCATTATGATGAATTCACGGAGTTCAGACAAGGAGAACTATCCGTGGATGAAGCAGTGAAGATGTTTAAGCGGTTAGCTCATCTGTGCCCAGAGCTAGTTAGCACAGAAAAAGAGATAGTTAGGCTAATGCTCAAGATGTTAAGGCCTGAGATAGCGTTAAAGGGGGCTAGCGGTGTTAAGAGGCTGCAAACCTCCGAAGAACTAATAAGTAGTGCTTTGATCACTGAGCACTACTTAAACAGTATAAAGGCCACCAGGAAGGTTGAACGAGGAAGTTCTTAACAACCTTACCGTCAGGGGAAGTGATGGCCTCTACTGAGAGGCTAAGGGCAGTATCAATCTAGATTTCCAACCGAGAGCTCTACAGTGACTTGGTAGTCCTTGAAATGAAGGATTACGATGTCATTTTAGGAATGGACTTCTTGAGCAAGTATAATGCTTCTATAGACTGCCGCAAGAGAAAAGTCAAGTTCACACCGGAAGCAGAACCTTCATTTGAGTTTATTGGAGACCCAAGGAGAAAGATAAATAGGTTCCTATCTACCTTACAAGCTCAGAGAATGTTAGAGAAGGGGTGCTCTGGTTTCTAGCTCATATAGTGGATGCAAGTCAAGGAGAAGGATTGAAGAGAGAAGAAGTGAGGGTAGTCTGTGACTATCCTGAGGTGTTTCCTGAAGAGTTACCAGGACTCCTTCCCAATCGGGAAATTGAGTTTGAAATTGAGTTGGCCCAGGAACCAACCCAATTTCGAAGGCACCTTATCGCATGGCACCAGCAGAACTGAAAGAATTACAAGAACAATTGCAAGAGCTGCTTGACAAGGGTTTCATCCGCCCTAGTCATTCACCTTGGGGAGCTCCTGTACTGTTTGTCAAGAAGAAAGATGGATCTATGCGAATGTGCATAGATTATCGAGCTTTGAATAAGGTAACCATCAAGAACAGATATCCTTTGCCAAGGATAGATGATTTATTTGATCAGCTGAAGGGAGCCACAGTGTTCTCCAAGATAGATCTGCGATCAGGTTACCATCAGCTCAGAGTGAAGGAGAGTGATGTGCCAAGGACTGCTTTCAGTACAAGATATGGGCACTATGAGTTTGTGGTCATGCCCTTTGGAGTGACAAACGCCCCTGCGACGTTTATGGATCTAATGAATAGAGTGTTCAAGGATTTTCTGGACAAGTTCGTCATTGCCTTCATTGATGATATCCTAGTGTATTCAAAGACTCGGAAAGAACATGAAGAACACTTGAAGATAGTGTTGCAAACCTTACACCAGAAGGAGTTGTACGCCAAATTCTCAAAGTGTGAGTTTTGGCTTGATCAGGTGGCCTTCCTAGGCCACATTGTATCCAAAGAAGGCATTCAAGTTGATCCAGCCAAGATAGAAGCAGTCAGCAACTGGTGTAGACCCAAGAATGCCAGTGAAATCAGAAGCTTCTTAGGCCTGGCAGGATATTACAGAAAATTTGTGGAGGACTTTTCCAGAATAGCCTCTCCACTCACAGCCCTGACCAGAAAGAATCAGAAGTTTGAGTGGTCAGATAAATGCGAGCACAACTTCCTAGAACTGAAGAAAAGATTGACTAGTGCTCCCATCCTGACTGTTCCAGAGAGTGACAAGGCCTTTGACATCTACAGTGATGCATCCAAGATGGGCCTTGGAGCTGTCCTCATGCAAGACGGTAAAGTAATAGCATATGCCTCCAGACAGCTCAAGGACTATGAGAAGAATTACCCTACCACGACCTTGAGCTAGCAGCTGTGGTTTTTGCACTGAAGCTCTGGAGACACTACCTGTATGGAGTGCAGTGCAGAATCTTCACAGACCATCAGAGTTTGAAGTACTTCTTCACTCAGAAGGATCTGAATATGAGGCAGCGCAGGTGGCTAGAGTTGGTCAAAGATTATGACTGTGAAATCCTCTACCACCCAGGTAAAGCTAATAAAGTGGCAGATGCACTGAGCAGGAAATCCTGGCAGCACTGATGTCCCTATCATCACTGTCTCTACCACTTCAGAAAGAAATAAAGGATTTTGGAGTCGAGGTAATAATTGGGCAACTTTCTGCATTGACTCTAGAGTCAACCCTGCTTGTGGATATACAAAGAAAGCAAAGTCAAGACCCAGAGATCCAGAAGATCAAGCAGGAGATCCAAGAGGCAGAAAATTCAGAGTTTCGAGTATCAGATAGTGGCATCCTCTATCTTGGAGACCGCCTTTGCGTCCCCAATGATGAGGAACTAAGAAGAATATTTTAGAAGAAGCCCACAGTACCCCGTACTCTATGCATCCTGGTTCTACCAAGATGTACCAAGATGTAAAGCAAAGATTCTGGTGGTCTGGACTCAAGCGAGACGTGGCCAGATATATCAGTACCTGCTTGACCTGCCAGAGAGTCAAAGCAGAGCACCAGAGACCAGGAGGAGTTCTACAGCCACTTCCCATTCCAGAGTGGAAGTGGGAAGAATATCCATGGACTTTATCACAGGTCTTCCAAGAACCACCCATGGACACGATGCAATATGGGTGATAGTGGACAGATTGACCAAGTCTGCCCACTTCCTAGCCATCAAGTTATCGCATTCGGTAGAGCAGTTAGCACAGCTGTACGTGAAAGAAGTAATCAGGCTTCACGGAGTTCCGAAGTCGATCGTTTCTGACAGAGATGGGCGGTTCATCTCCCATTTTTGGAGGTGTGTTCAGGACGCCCTAGGCACCAGACTTCAGTTCAGCACAGCTTTCCATCCCCAGACAGATGGACAAACAGAGAGAGTAAATCAGATTTTAGAAGACATGCTCAGGGCTTGTGCGTTGGACTTTAAAGGCAGTTGGTGCAAATTTCTGTGCTTAGCTGAGTTTGCCTACAACAATAGCTATCAGGCCACCATCAGGATGGCACCTTATGAGGCATTGTATGGCAGGAAATGCAGATCACCCATATGTTGGCAAGAAGCTGGTGAGAAGAAAGAGATGGAGTCAGGACTAGGCAGCCAGACTGAGCTTATAGATGAGACCGCTCAGGCTATCCAGACGATCCGCCAGAGGATTGAGACTGCCCAGAGTAGACAGAAAAGTTATGCTGACACACGCCGTAGGCCACTTGAATTCCAAGTTGGAGATTCAGTATTTCTCAAGGTCGCTCCCATGAAGGGAGTGGTGAGATTTGGCAAGAAGGGCAAGCTAAGTCCTCGCTACATAGGACCCTACAAGATCATAAAGAGGGTTGGTAAGGTAGCATATGAGCTGGACCTACCAGAGGATATGTCAGCTATCCACAGTACCTTTCATGTCTCTATGCTAAAGAAGTGTATTCACGACCCTAGCCAAGTGATTCAGCCTCAGTCAGTACAGATCCAAGAAGATCTTAGTTATGAGAGCAGACCGACACAGATAGTGGACAAAGCAGTTAAAAGATTAAGAAACAAAGAAGTGCCACTAGTGAAGGTCATCTGGCAGAATCAAAAGCATGAAGAGGCTACTTGGGAACGTGAGGACAGCATGAGAGAGAGATATCCAGAATTATTCTAAGTTCGAGGACGAACTTTTCATAAGGTATGGGGGATTGTAACGCCCCAAAATTCCCATTTTTAGTTCTTAGAGTCCTTAGAATTATTAAAAATGGTTTAGAAATATTCTAGATATTTTTAGGGATTTTTAGAATATTTTTATGGAATTTTCCGAGTCCGTTTAGTATATTTAAAAAAGGAAAAACATTTAAGGGCAGCAGGGGTTCGAACCCTTCACCTGCGATGTGAGAGAAGAGTGGGCGGACCAGCTGCGCTGGGTTGGTTTTGTTGAAACAGATTGAGCGAAACAATAGATAAGGTATAATTAGGTAAATTCGCCCCCATAAGTATAAATAGATAATTAAGGAGAGAAGTTTTATTTTCTTCCCCCAAACCCTCACGCCGTCTCTCTCTCCTCCCTTGGGCGAAAACACACCAAGCCCTAAGGCTTCCTCCGGTGGCCGGCCAAGGCTCTCCTCCGAGAGATCTTCCAATATTCGGAATCCCCACGACGAGAGGAACGCGTGAGCGCGAAGAAATCTCCGAGACTTCGAGTTTCTCCGGAACCTCCGACGCGTTCTTGGTTGTAAGTCCAAGATATCAAGGTAAGTACTGCTCACCTGCAGTAAGAGGCGGTTTTTCCGCAAGAATTTCCCTTAAAAGTTTTTAAAAGAGATATTTCCTTTTTGTTTAAGTTTTTGCATGTGATCTTAGTTCATTATATGCTTGTATAAGTTTGATTAAGCACCCTATGTGAGATTAGGGGCTAAGAAAGTTATGAGAAAAGAAAAGAGAAGATAAAGATAAGAAAAGAAAAGGCCAAGGCCTTAAGAAATCCCCAAAAGTCAAGACTTAGGGATTTTAGCACGCAAGGTGCTCGAGAAAATGCCAAGGCATTTACAGATAAGAAAGAAAAGAAAGAAAAGCTATTTTATTTTCTAAGGCCAGTACCCGGCGTCCAAGGGCGTCGTTAAAGAAATCCAGGTGTCCAATTCCAAGGTCTTGGCCCTGGTAGACCAAGGTCTGCTCTATTAGGATTGGTGGCTCGCTACCCCAACCTTTTAGGGAACGCGCATGAGATGGTACTTACGTCTTCAGTGGATCCAAGTGATTATTATTTTCAAGTATATGCTTTAGCAAAGTTTCTAAAGTTTAAAGAGTTTTCAAAAAGTTAAAGAATAGCTAAAGTTTCAAGTTGAGCCAAGAAAAGTAAATTGAGATTTATTAATGCTTGAGTATGCATGTTTTGAGTTATACATGTTCTTAGTTTTCTTTCAAGCATATAAGTATCTCATATGATTTTCATATTGTTCAAGAAGCATGTTTGCACATTTCGAGATTTTGTGAGCTAGATAGTACTTACTAAGCTTTTTGCTTACTAGTTGCATTTCCTCTTACTGCAGATAAAGGTAAAGGCAAGCAATTCTGAAGGAAGGCGACGAGGCGGTGCTGAGTAAAGTGTGTGTGGTGGCTGATTTTGGAGAGATCCTTGAGACGAGACAATTTAGTTATTTGAATTACAATGTTTTAGTTTATTCAAATTTCAAGTTCTTGCTTTATGGAGTTTAGCGAACATTTAAGCTTTGGATAGTTTTACATGCTCAATTTCTTAGAGTAAAGATTCCATGTCATTTCATTTAGCATACATATCCTTATGATTGCATTGGATGAGTAGAAGTGTGAGTAGTTTGAAATATTGATACTTTGTTAGAGAAATAGATGCATGTGCCAAGATAGTATTAATTTCCCTTTGAATCAAGTTTTTATTGCTTAAGTATGTTTAGAAAAGTTGCTTTCTCATTTGATAATGCCTTAGGGATGTTTCAGAATTTTGTGTGATGAGTTTCAATGGTTAGAAGTTAAGTTTGGTACAAACTCTAGCTTAAAGTCTATGTAGATTTTTCATAACTTGCTAAATTCCGCAAAAGTCCTAATTTCAAGTTTATGGATTCGTTTTAATGGGCTAAATTGTTTAGAAAACGGGTATAGAGTATAGAAATGGTGTCATGATTTCATATGGCTCGAAAGTATAGGTTTGGTGGAGTTTTGAAACAAGGCTTCGAATCTGGAAAACAGGTTTCAGACTTATCAGTCGACTGGTACAGTATCAGTCGACTGATACCCGTAAGCTGAGTTGGGCGAGGCAAGTTCCAATAAGTATTTTTTTTACGAGTTTTTGAGAAAGAAAGTGTGACATGGTATCATGCATGACTATTTAAGTTAGAATATCATTCTTAGATAGATTAAAAAGAAAAAAAAAGATTTCGGTATTTTTAGTCGTGCATTAGAGTCGAGAAGTAGACAAAAGTAACGATCCGTCTAAGGCAGGAGAAGGCGGGTCGCTACAGGTGGTAGCTCAATTGGTATCAGGATTCATAAACTCTAGTACTTAGCCTGGAGGTCTAGAGTTCGAATCCTGAGGAAGGCAAAAATCCACTGGCCAGGGGTGGGAAGTCCTAGTGAGTAACGGCACGGCCGAGGGTCGACTAGAGGGGCCGCCAAATGAGAGATTTGGCCGCCCAAGGGGCCGAGGGTTGCCTAGAGGGGCCGTCAAATGAGAGATTTGGCCGCCCAAGGGGCCGAGGGGCCGGGTCATTACAAAGTATGTTCAAAAAGAACTAAAAGTTTTCATTGTTGGTGCAAGTATTTTCTTAAAGTTTTTTGATGTATGACAAAGGGGGAGAGGTGTGCTTAAGTTAGAAAAAATTTTCTCCCAAAGATCAAAAATATAGTTTCAAAACTTATAATTTTTTGGTTTTTTTTATCCCAAGTATAGTAAGTTAGCCCCTTCAACCAATCTAACTTAAGTTATTGTCAAACATCAAAAAGGGGGAGATTGTTGGAGCAAGTTGCATCAATGATGTTCTTCTTTAAGTGTTTTAATGTTTGACAATACACTTAAGTCAGTGATACAATGAATAGACAAAGGGGAGCAAAGGAGAAGTGACCTAAGTTGAAGAAAAGTCCTAGTTAACCTAGGCATCGAAACCCTAAGATTTAGCAAAGGGCTGTTGGGCACCTAGCGAAGGGCTGCTAGGCATCGAAACCCTAAGACTTAGCGAAGGGCTGCTAGGCACCTAGCGAAGGCCTGCTAGGCATCGAAACCCTAAGACCTAGCGAAGGGCTGCTGGGCACCTAGCGAAGGGCTGCTAGGACTCTAAGACCTAGCGAAGGGCTGCTAGGCACCAAGCGAAGAACTGCTTGGTATCGAAGACCTGGCGAAGGATTGCTAGGCACCAGGCGAAGGACCGCTTGGTAACGAAGACCTAGCGAAGGGCTGCTAGGCACCTGGCGAAGGACTGCTAGGGAATGAAGTCTTGGCCCAAGGGACTGGGAAACTTAGCTGAGCGATGACTAAGGACAGGAGTAGAGACGGGTCAAGGTTTGAGCGTCTCGAGGTCCGGAAGAATCGGATGCTAAGCAAAAGTCCACCCGAAGGACTGGGTGGCAATCGTCTCCTGAAAGGAGTAGGTGAAAGTCTAGTTCTCGGGGATGGGAACTTGTGCCCGTTCGACCTAGGGTTTTGTGGAGATTTGAAGTTCGAACCAAGTCCTTAAGATTAATATTATATGTATATGTGCTTTGTGTTTGTGTATCTTGCAGGTACCAAGATTAGAAGACAAAGAAACATGCTGGAGGCCCTGAAGCAGGGCGCCCCCAGTGATAGGGGCGCCCCCATGCATCCAGGGCGCCCCCAGTGTTGGGGGCGCCCAGGATAAAGCAAGAAAATGGCAGTCTTGTTTGGTAAGCAGAATAGGTGTCATTCGGGGCGCCCGGAGCATCCGGGGCGCCCTGGTTCAAAGCTGTTTTTGCAGTTTCGAATCCGAAACTCAGATAAGCCCTCATGAGGGTGCCCGGGAGGTTCGGGGCGCCCTGGTCAAAAGTATTATCAGCTGCGGCGAGGTCGACGCGGGGATAAAGTTTGACCGGGTTTATCTGGGCGCCCCCAGCGTCTAGGGCGCCCCCAGGAGGCCTATATAAGGGGCTTCGACCCCTCTGCTTCAAACACAACTGCTACAAGCCATTCTAATCATTCTGTCCGATGACAACGCGCTAATGATGAGGCTCTACAACCGGGAGGCTCCAGGAGGAAGTGCGCGGCACTTCGGAGGTCCAGATCGGCCGAGCGTCAACCTTTGTTTTGTTCGGTTTGCATTTAATTTTCTATACTTGTGCTTGTATTTCTACACTGTAAGACGGGTTTTCTCCACCTCCAGAAATTCCGGAAAGGAGACCAATAGTGGACTCACGCCGAGTACATAGGCCTTGGACTTACTGACCCTGGGAGGTTGGGAACCAAGTAAATAAATCCCGCTGTGTCCTTGTGTATTGTTTTTCTTTTTCTATTTTATTTTCCGCTGCACTAACACTCTGAATAGATCGAAGGTTTTACGAAGATTTTCACGAAAGATTGTAACGTTCGATATTCATCCCCTCCTCTATCGACGGCACCGGTCCTACACTCTTCTCTTCTTTCTTCCTCTCTCATCTTCTCTTTCACTTGGTGGCACAAAGGAAGAAGGAGCTTCATCTCTTCTTCGGGTTTAGCCGGACCAATCAAGAGTAGAAGGAGAGGAAAGGGTCGGCGGCAAGGTGGGAGGTCCGGCGGTTGGCGACGCCGCAAGCTAGGGTGAGGAGGGATTTCCGACAGGTGTTGGGTAGCAAGGAGGACTCTTCTCTCCTTCATCTTCTTCTTCATCTTCCTCCATGGAGCTTTCTTGTGGCCGGCAAGCTTGGAGAGCTTTTTGTGGTCGACGGCGTAAGGAAGAAAGGAGGAGAAGTGGTCGGCGCAAACCCTAGTTGATAAGGGTTTTAGGTGCTAGCTTCAAGGGAGAAGAAGAGATCTTTTGGAGTGCCCTTGGTGATCCCGGTTCTCGGTAGCTCGTCGCCCACACGACGTCTGGGAGGGAAGGGACATAAGGTAGAAGGCTACGAGGTAAAAGGAAGGTATAAATCTCTCCCTAAGCTCCTTATGTTCTTTTGTGTCTTATTACTTTGCTTCATCATTTTATGTGTTTTAATTAATTATTTTGGTTGCGAATTATAGCTAATAATTAATTAATTGGACCCCGACTATAAACACAAGAACCAACGATCCACTCGTCGCCTTTTTCGCGGTCGTTTGGTAAGGAGAATTACAAGGCTCAATCTTTGTGATTGGTCGAGTTGTAATTTGTACCGAACAATACAATGACGAGATGGTCGTTGGGAGATGGGTCTCCATTCGAATTAATTTTTAATCCGTAGACATGGAGAGGTTTCTCAAGGACGACGAAGTATTCGCTAGGGAAACCCGCCAAGCCATACCCATCACATTACAGAGCTTGGTGTGGTTCCTAGTATAGCAGACCCAATAGACCTCGATTGTGACAACCATGGGGCTATTGCACAGGCTAAGGAACCTCCCTCTCATCAGCGGACCAAACACATACTACAACCCTTCCATCTCATTCGAGAGATCATCGATAGAGGAGATGTGAGGATATGCAGAGTACCCACTGATCCTAACATCGCGGATCCATTGACCAATGCTTTTGGCACAGAAGAAGCATGATGGTCACACTAGGTCACTGGGTATTAGATATTACAGTGATAGACACTAGTGCTAGTGGTAGATTGTTAGTAGGAGCCCTAGAGCCAATTATGTGAACATTGACTACGGACCTTTTGTATCTTATTCTATTATTAATAAAGGCATGTTTGGTTATTATACTTACTTTATATTTATGTCAAATAACTAAGTATAATAATGTCATTGGGTAGTATGTTCTTATCTACATCATATTGACTGGTTGAATTGATAGTGAGATGATGTAGAAAATGATAGGATGTATACTAAAAGCCTTGCCTTTTCTGTATGGACATCGACATTTTGAAAGAGAATCACAACAACACTGATGCATGTTTATATTAGTATGTGCATTACCGTCTGATACTTTACATTGTAGATAACATGATGTGTGGTGACACACAGAAGATCATGTTATCAGTCCCTTACAGAGTATAAGAAGAGGCTCACAACCGAGATGGAGTTGGACAAACCATCGGGATGGTTGTAGTGTAATTAGGTGTGGTTTGTCTTAACCATAGAATTACACTAGTGTGCTTTGTATACATTAAGCAGGACCAAAATAGAGGTCATCCAATTTGTACTGACTTAATAATTGGATCGGACCTCAGATTATTATGGAGTACAATCTCTAAATCCCAATATAATAACGGGCACGTATATTTAGTATTTTATTTCTTTGATTTACCAATGGGCGAGATTTATTCTATTAAATCGATAGGTCCGGTAAGTTGAGAAATAATATTAATTATATAGTGTGTCGTTGATTATTAACAGAATCTGTGTCCTAGTGAGTCGGGATGATAATGCCCCCTTGATGAGCTTATAAGGTTCATCATGTTAAACCCTGTAGGTGGATTTGATCCAACATGATGATAAGGTTGAGTGGTACTAGTCAAGGAGTTAGAAGTTGATTAATTAAAATTGTCAGTAATTTAAATTAATCGACGTGCATTCGATATCTTAACACGGGGAGATGGATGTACTTGTTGGATCAGAGAAAATCGATAGAGAGGGGGGGTGAATATCGATCTAGAATTTTTCAGAAAACTAGAGCAATTACACAGCGGAAAATAACAAAACAATCGCGAACACAAGTTGGTTTTACTTGGTTTAGAGTCACGGTGGCTCCTACTCCAAGGCCCACAGTCCTTGACCATTTACGCTGGGCAATTCTATATTCAGAAAAATCTTTTACAACTTCAAGTACAGATATAGAATTGGAATTGAAATTGCAACACTTTTTGTAAATTAAATTTACCGACGCCCGAGGTGGTTCGAAGTTCGGAGCAGAGGGTCATCATCGGCGCTGGAATCTCGAAGTCGGAGCTTGTCGGAGCGTAGCGCTTGAACGAAAGTGCTTGGAGCGTTGTGAGCGAAGTTCTCGGAAGCCTTGGGGGTGAACCCCCTTTTATAACAGCCATAGGGGCGCCTATGTCGATGGGGGCGCCTGACACGTGGCCTCTCCTGCGTGAACTCCTATCCGCAGGCTCGATCAGCGCTTATCCCCTTAACTGGGGCGCCTAGGCTGATGGGGGCGCCTGTGTTAACACAGGCGCCAGAGCTGACTTGGTCCAGAGGCTTCGTAGCAGTTTGCTTCGATGGTTTTGATTTTGCCTTGCACTGGGGCGCCTGTATCTATACGGGTGCCTAGCCTAGTGAGGCGCCTCACTCCATTGAGGCGCCTGAGCTGCAGAAACACCATCCATTCGTTTCCTGCAACCAAGGTTAGTTCCGAAACACAAGAAGCAAGTATGTTAGACATTATTTACAACCTAAGCTGTCTTGGTTCTGACTTTGGGTCTCCCAAATGGAACCCTAGGTCGAACCGACGCCAATTGTTCCCTCGCACGGGGAACGCGTCCTCACCTACTCCTCTCAGGAGAGTTTACCTTTTGCCAATCGGCTCCTCCGATTGGACTTTTTCCCAATCCTCCCGATCAGGTCTTCGTGTCCAATCCGTGACCAAGACTTCTTGCCCACCTTCCGATTAGGTCTTCGGTGCCCAGCCCTTTGCTAGGACTTCTTGCCCAGACCTCGACCAGGACTTCTTTGCCCAACTTCCGGTCAGGTCTTCTTGCCCAGTCCTTGACCAGGACTTCTTGCCCAGCCCTTTGCCAGGACTTCTTGCCTAGTGTACCTAAGACTTTGCTGCACACTTAGTAAGCTTGTTAGATCACAATAACTCCTTAACTTCTGAACCCTTTGCCATTATCAAAACACAGGTTTGACTTAGGTGATTCCTGCACCAACAATCTTCCCTTTTTGATTTATGGCAACACGGTTCAAAAAGTTAAGTTAAAAAAATAACAAGTAAAGAAGTTGAAAAAAACATTCAGTTTTCTTCCCCTGAAACAAATATTCTCCCCCTGAGTTTTTCAAAGATATGGGTTTTTGTAAACCTTCTAAGTGCTTTAGATTTTGACTTAGTGCTTAAAAAAATTTCAAGCTTTCTATACTTAAAAAATTTCCTCACACTTAGAAAATTTTCCAAAAAGGTTTTTGGAAGAAAATTTTCCCAAAAAGCTTTTCAAGTCTTTTCATACTTAGAAAATTTTCCAAAAAGGTATTCGTAAGAAAATTTTCCCAAAAAGTTTTTCAAGTCTTTTCATACTTAGAAAATTTTCCAAAAAGGTTTTCGCAAGAAAATTTTCCCAAAAAGTTTTTCAAGTCTTTTCATACTTAGAAAAATTTTCAAAAAGGTTTTCACAAGAAAATTTTCCCAAAAAGTTTTTCAAGTCTT
Organism: Boesenbergia rotunda; assembly: GCA_024364735.1. Taxonomy (NCBI): domain Eukaryota; kingdom Viridiplantae; phylum Streptophyta; class Magnoliopsida; order Zingiberales; family Zingiberaceae; genus Boesenbergia; species Boesenbergia rotunda. Next base: position 323,615 of record JAGFNQ010000173.1, read on the forward strand.
TTCATACTTAGAAAAATTTTCAAAAAGGTTTTCATGTTTTTCATACTTAGAAACTTTTCTTGAAAATACTTCGTGCACCAAAAATACTTCTAAAAACAGATTTTCACATAGAACCAGTTAAGTACTTTTAAGCACTTTAGTTATTTACTTTACTTTTTGAAAAAGAGATAAAATTTGAAAAATTTATCCTTTCCTTTCTCTCCCCCTTTGCCATATATATAAAAAAAAATGATACTAATTATAGCAAAAAAAATTAGAGTAAAAAAATGAAGTTCTGTATTGAACCAACTCTAATAAGTTTAAGCATGAACTGGACCAAACCTAATTAAACCATTCTTGTTCGGGTCCTGTCTAACCCAGTTCGCTACTTACTAACTGTTATAAACAGTATCTTTCGCTAGGGTTAGTCAAGTTAATTGTTTTGATCAAGTTAGATTTTCTAAGCTTGACACTTAACCTGATTGTTGTTCAATTGGCATTTATTGCCCCAATTACTGCAGATGCACTGACTTAAAGCATCTTGAATCAAGGCATAGACCTAAGCATCTCAACCCAGTCTAGGTTATCAATCAAAAGTACCCTAAGGTGCTTGTGAGATGCTGGCTTCTAGATCTATAGGTGCATGCAGTTCTAGAGTTAGGGCCTAAGCTAAGTCCATTTGCGAAAAAGTCCTAGTTTTGAAGGGGGTAAGTTTTTGAAAAAAACTAAGTCGGAAAATCATTTTAAATTTCAAGACTTTGATAAATGAAATGATTTTTCACAAAATATTAATTAACAGATAAGAAAGTAAAACAATTTTTTGAAAAAAAATATAGAGCATCCTATTCTACTAAGCATAACCGTAATTGTCTTCTTAGTGAGCTAAACTCGGACTCAGGTAAGGGTTTGGCAAAGATATCAGCTAAGTTTGACTTTGATTCCACATGCATAAGGACTATTTCACCCCTGGCTACATGATCCCTTACAAAATGATGTTTAACTTCTATATGTTTTGTTCTGGAGTGTTGAATTGGGTTTTTAGTCAGGTTGATTGAGCTTATGTTATCAATGTAGGCTTAGGTTTGAGTGTAGTCAAGCTGGAAGTCCTTAAGAGTGTGCATCATCCATAAGAGTTGTGCCACACACTCTCCTAAGGCAACATATTCTGCTTCGATTGTAGATAGTGCTATGCAGTGTTGCTCTCTACTGCACCAGATGACTAGACTATTTCCTAAAAGTTGGCAGCTTCCACTTGTACTTTTTCTATCTAATTTGCACCCAGCATAGTCAGAGTCAGAATATCCTGACAGTTTAAAGGTGGAAGTCCTAGGATACCAAATCCCTACATTTAGGGTGCCCTTAATGTACCTAAGTACTCTTTTTAGGACCGCAAAGTGGGATTCCTTAGTACAAGTTTGGTACCTAGCACACATTCCTACAGAGAATAGGATATCAGGTATACTAGCGGTAAGGTAAAGTAAACTTCCAATCATACGTCGGTATACCTTAAGATCTATAGGTTTACCTTCAGGGTCACTATCAATTTTGACATTTGTGGTCATAGGGGTAATTATGCTTTTAGAGTTATCCATTTTAAATTTCATTATTAACTCTTTAGCATACTTGGATTGGTGAACATAATTACCATCTCTAGTTTGCTTAATTTGTAATCCTAAGAAGAAATTGAGCTCACCAACTAAGCTCATTTCGAATTCATTTTCCATTATTTTTACAAATTCCTTTAGAAAGTTTGAGTTGGTGGATCCGAAAATTATGTCGTCAACAATGATTTGGGCAATGGAAATGTCTTCTTCTAAGTTTTTAACAAAAAGGGTAGAGTTAATTTGCCCTTGGTTAAATTCCTTAGAAATAAGGTAAGTTGATAGGAGTTCATACCATGCCCTAGGTGCTTGTTTTAACCCATAAAGTGTCTTTTTAAGTTTGAAAATGTAGTCAGGTTTTTCTAGGTCCTCAAATCCTGGGGGTTATCATACATAGACTTTTTCTTTGATGAACCCATTTAAAAAAGCTGACTTAACGTCCATTTGGTATAGCTTGAACCCTTTATGAGCTGCAAATGCTAACAACATTCTAATTGACTCAAGTCTGGCTACTGGGGCATAGGTTTCATCATAGTCTAATCCTTCGACTTGACTGAACCCTTTAGCTACTAAGCGGGCTTTATTTCTAACTATTTCCCCTTGGTCATTTAGTTTATTCCTAAACACCCACTTAGTATCTATAATAGACTTGCCCTCAGGTTTAGGTACTAGTTCCCAGACTTGGTTTCTTTCAAATTGGGCTAACTCCTCTTGCATAGCTATGATCCAATCAGGATCAGGTAGGGCTTCCTCTATAGTCTTAGGTTCAATTTTTGAAATAGTGCAATCTGACTAAGATTTCTATAGGAAGACCTAGTTCTGACTCCTAAGGTTGGATCACCCATAATTTGATCAGAAGGGTGACTGAGTCTGGGTTTCTTGGTTCTTCTAGAACTTGGTTCAGCCTCAGGTCCGGTTGGACGGTTCGGTTCAGTGTTCTGTTCAACTACTTGGGTTGGTTTAGTTATTGGTTCAGCTAACGCAGTAGTTGGTTCAAGAGTTAGTTCATTTAGAGGTTCAATTAGTGGTTCAATTGATGGTTCAATTGTTTGTTCATTATCTTCATGATCAATATTTGATTGGTTCAAGTTTTGGTTATCAGATTTTGGATTAGTTTCCTCGTCAAAGATTAAGTTAGTTGTTTCTTCAATTTTATTAGTTTGTTTATTGTAAACCCTATAGGCCCTACTAGTTGTTGAATATCCTAAGAAGACTCCTGGGGTTAACTTGGATTAAAACTTACCTAGGTAGTCCTTGGTGTTCAAGATATGGACTTTGCACCCAAAGACCCTTAGGTAATGTAGGTTGGGCAGTCTATGGTAATATAGTTTATAAGGAGTTTTATTATGTCTTTTGTTAATTAGAACCGTATTTTGGATATAGCAAGTCGTACATATTGCTTCTGCCCAAAATTGGTTAGCTAGGTTAAATTCATTAAGCATGGTCCTAGCGGCTTCCTGAAGGGTTCTATTCTTTCTTTCAACTATCCTATTTTGTTGGAGGGTTATAGGACAGGAAAATTCGTGAATATATCCATTTATTTTACTGAATTTCTCAAACCTTTGATTCTCAAACTCTCCCCCGTGATCACTTCTAAGTCTTTTGATTTTGGTATCATTTTGATTTTCGATTATCTTGCATAAGTCAACAAACAGGTTTAGGGTTTCATCTTTAGTTTTTAGGAACCTAACCCAGGTAAACCTAGAGTAATCATCAATAATAACTAAGCAGTACCGGTTCCCGCTTAGTGACTTGGCTCCATGTGAATCAAATAGGTCAAGGTGAAGGAGCTCAAGTGTGGTTTGGGTTAAGTCTGATTGAATTGGCTTGTGGTTAGACTTGGTTTGTTTGCCTTGGTTACATGAGTTACAGATTGTGTTTTCAAAGTTCTTAATTTTTGGTACCCCTTTAATTAGACCAAGTTGGGTAATTTTAGAAATTAGTCTAACATTTGTGTGACCTAATCTCCTATGCCAGAGGTTGGATTCTTCTAATTGAGTCAGGAGGCATTTTGGTACTAAAGGTAGATTGATAGTATAAACATTGTTTTTCCTAGTACCCTTAAGCATGACTTCTGAGTCTTGAAGGTTTCTAATTAGGCAGTCAGAGTTGGTAAATGTAACTACATAGCCAGTATCACATAGTTGACTTATACTAAGCAAATTGAACTTGAAATTCTCAACCAAGAGTACCTTTTTAATCACAAAATCAGATTTGAGTTCAATGTTACCTGACCCAATGACTTTGAGTGTAGCATTGTTGCCAAATGCTACTGAGCCAAGGTTCTTGAACTTGATTTTGGTGAATTTCAATTTGTCTCCAGTCATGTGTCTGGAGCATCCACTATCCAACATCCATTGGTCCAAATCTTTATGTTCCTACACATAAAGTATTTATTGATTTGGATCCAATTAGAGTCAAGGATAGCTTTAAAATTGATTTTCACAACCTAGTCTGTCTCACCCAATCTAGAGTTATCAATCACGTTAACCTTATGGGTTTTGTGAGACAGGTTTTAACAAAAATGAAGATTTTAATTTGAAATGCATGGTTAATTTTAAAAGGTTAAATTAATTTTGAAAAAAATTTATTAAGTTTTAAGTTTATTTTGAAAAATTGTGTTGAATCTAAGATTAATTGAAATTTGTGTTAGATTCAAATTTAACAAGTAGTAAAGTGAATTTGATTTTCAATAATTGGCTTCCAGGTCTTGGCGAGGCACTAGGCCTTCTTTGGCCGTAGCCTTATTGGATCATCAACAATTTCCTTGACAAAGCCTTTTATTGAAAATTCATCTTCAAGTTACTTCTTGAAAGATTTTGGTCTAACTAGTTTGGGTCTTGGATCGGTAGCTTCGGCTAGTTCCACCAGAACGGTTTCCCTAACGTACTATCATCTCACCTCCACCCAATACTAGGTTTTTCAAATTTCAATTAAGTCATTTTGTCCTTAGTCTAACCAATCCTAAGTCTAAGCATGATGATTTGCAGAAGGAAATAAACAAGCAAGCATGCAATAAAGATTACAAAAAAAACTTATCTAATTATGAATATTATTTTTATATTGGCTCCCCCTGGACTATAGCCTCGATAATGGTTAGGCAAGATGTGAATCTTGTCCTTGGGGATCCAATACTGGTTTGGTCCAGCTTGTTTGTTCAAACAGAGCTTGGGGACCCATGCTTGAACTTGGGTTCTAGGTTGGTTCAATACAGCATAATAAGAACGTTGCCTAGACTTGGTTTGATACCCTAATCCAGATCGGTTAAGAATGGACTTCTGCTTTCCAAGGATCATGTCAAGACCCTTGGAACCCGAAGTGAATCGTTCTAAAGCCACTCTGAGCTCCTTGACTTGAGTTTTCAAGGAGGAATTCTCTTCCTCAAGCTTCTGAACTTGAGTGGAGTTTCCTTCTTGAATTTTCTCGGTCAAGGATCTCGAGTCGGCTTCCTCTTTCAGGCGTTTTACTTCCTGTCGGAGGGACTCGACCCGATTTTGGCTTTCGCCAAGTTGCGAGATAAATAAGAAATTAATTTGGATAGTTCATACTCAGAATAACCTCTTACCGTTATTTGCCGTTTTCCGAGATTGTGAGCCTTCCGTCGTCTGGCTCCGATTCTGATCCGGTGTCGACGTCTTCCGAAGCGGTTAAGGCGAGAAGATTCACGTGCGGGACTTCTTCTTCTTCTTCAGAAGAAGATTCATCCCACGTGGCTTGGAGAGCCTTCTTCCTTCGCGCCTTCTTTGTTTCCTTCAAATTGGGGCATTCTGACTTGTAATGTCCCCTTTTTGTTGCATTCGTAGCAGGTGACATTAGTCTTGCTCTTTGAAGTTGTTGAAGGTTCAGCTAGATCTTCCTTTCTTCGGTTTGCTTTCTTTTTGTTTGTTTGGTGCTTCAGCTCCTTGTAGTAGTCCTGAGCTAGCCGAACCAACTTGGGTCGATCCCCTTCATTGTCTTCTGAGTCTGAGTCTGAGTCAGACTCGGGTGCTGGTAGAGGCTTCTTCTTGGGGACTTTTCCTTGAGGTTTTCCTGCAATGAAAGCAATACTTTTCTCGACCAAAGTGGAGTTAGTCTGTTCATGCAGTTCTAATTCAGAGAAAAGTTCATCTAGTTTAATTTTGGAAAGATCCCTGGAAACCTTGTAGACATCTACCATGGAGGCCCACAGTGTGTTCCTTGGGAACGCGTTTAGAGTATACCTGATTAGGTCACGGTTCTCGACCTTGTGACCTATCGTATGCAGCCCATTCATCAGCTCCTGGATTCTGGCGTGGAGCTGTGTTGCTGATTCTCCTTCATTCATCTTGATCGTGTAGTGTCTGTTCAGCAACAGATCTCTTTTGCTGATCTTGGTGTCGTAAGTGCCTTTATGTAGCTCAATCAGCTTATTCCAAAGTTCTTTGGCGCTGTTGATGGGTCCCACCCGGTTCAGCTCCTCCTTGGTCAATCCGCATTGCAAAGTCTGGGTTGTCTTTGCATCAGCCTCGATCTTCTTTTTCAACGAGGCGTCCCATTCAGAATAGTGTTGTGTCACTCCTTCTGTGTTCTTGGGAATCTCCAGGCCAGATTGGATGATTATCCACATGTCCACCTGAGTTTTCAGGTGGACTTCCATCCTGCTTTTCCAGTAGGAGAAATCTTCTCCACTGAAAAGAGGTGGTCTGGCAGTGCTGAATCCCTCTTGCATGACCATTAATATTTTTGAAAAAATTTAACAAAAAAAACTTGTTCCAAGACTGAGTCTTGGATTAGTAGTGCGGAAGAAATTAATAGCAACGAAAAACGATCGAGTGGTGTTGCACCAACCTCGATTAACGAGAAAGATTCAAAAAAAATTTAAAATTTCGTAAATGCAAAAAAAAAACTTCAAACTTGTGGTTGCACCAAGTTTGAGCCACCCGCTCTGATACCACTTGTTGGATCGGAGAAAATCAATAGAGGGGGGGTGAATATCGATCTAGAATTTTTCGGAAAACTAGAGCAATTACGCAGCGGAAAATAACAAAACAATCTCGAACACAAGTTGGTTTTACTTGGTTCGGAGTTGCGGTCGGCTCCTACTCCAAGGCCCACGGTCCTTGACCGTTTACGTTGGACAATTCTATATTAGGAAAAATCTTTTACAACTTCAAGCACTGATATAGAATTGGAATTGAAATTGCAACACATTTCGTAAATTAAATTTACCGAAGCCCGAGGTGGATCGAAGTTCGGAGCAGAGGGTGATCATCAGCGCTGGAATCTCGAAGTCGAAGCTTGTCGGAGCGTAGCGCTTGAACGAAAGTGCTTGTAGCGTTGTGAACGAAGTTCTCTGAAGCCTTGGTGGTGAACCCCCTTTTATAGCAGCCATAGGGGCGCCTGTGTCGATGGGAGCGCCTGACATGTGGCCTCTCCTGTGCTCGATCAACGCTTATCCCCTACACTGGGGTGCCTGGGCTGATGGCGGCGCCTGTGTTAACACAGGCGCCTGAGCTGACTTGGTCCAGAGGCTTCGTGGCAATTAGCTTCGATGGTTTTGATTTTGCCTTGCACTGGGCCCCCGTATCCATACGGGCGCCTAGCCCAGTGAGGCGCCTCACTCCATTAAGGCGCCTGAGCTGCAGAAACACCTTCCATTCGTTTCCTACAACCAAGGTTAGTTCCAAAACACAAGAAGCAAGTATGTTAGACATTATTTACAGCCTAAGCTGTCTTGGTTCTGACTTTGGGTCTCCCAAATGAAACCCTAGGTCAAACCGACGCCTACTATTCCCTCGCACGGGGAACGCGTCCTCACCTACTCCTCTCAGGAGAGTTTACCTTTTGCCAACCGGCTCCTCCGATTGGACTTTTGCCCAATCTTCTTGATCAGGTCTTCGTGCCCAGTCCGCGACCAGGACTTCTTGCCCAACTTCCGGTCAGGTCTTCGGTGCCCAGCCCTTTGTCAGGACTTCTTGCCCAGTCCTTGACCAGGACTTCTTTGCCCAACTTCCGGTCAGGTCTTCTCGCCCAATCCTTGACCAGGACTTCTTGCCCAGCCCTTTGCCAAGACTTCTTGCCTAGTATATCTAGTACTTTCCTGCACACTTAGTAAGCTTGTTAGATCACAATAACACCTTAACTTCTGAACCCTTTTCCATTATCAAAACACAGGTTTGACTTAGGTGCTTCCTGCACCAACAGTACTCATAATAGGTGGAGCCTATATGAAAATATGGGGGTTGGTGAGGAAGTTCAATGGAAATCCATTAGTGGAATGGATCTTCATTAATGGATCGATTTTGGATCCATTAGCGGGCCAAGACCCAACTCCTCCTCATGGTCCCTACCTTAGCCCTATATATACCCCATGGGATCAAGAAACCAAGGCTAATCCATCATTCATCCAACACAAGGCGTCTCCCCACAATCTCTCACTTTTCTCTCTCTTAGGGTGCCGGTGAGAAAGGAAGGAAGAAGCCCTTCTCCTTCTTCTTTCTTCCATCTTCTCTTCTTCTACTCTCTTCGACTTGGTGGCCGGTGACCACTAGACAAAGGGAGGGGTGTCCTCTTCCTTTTGTGGTGCTCGGTGAGGGAGGAAAAGGAGCAAGCGGCCGGCGCAAGGAGTGGTGGCGGCGCAAGGGTTGTGGCGCAAGGTGAGGGTGGTTGGCCAATTGTTTGGGTAAGGAGAGGCTTGTTTCACCTCTTCTTCTTCTTCTTTATCTTCCTCTTGAGGGCTTCCTTGTGGCCAGCGAGCTTGGGTGGTTCTTGGTGGCCAGCGACGCAAGGAAGAAGGAGAGGAAGTGGGTCGGTGGCTAAACCCTAGGTCTAGGGTTCTTGGTTGGCAAGTGAAGAAGTGATTGTTGGTGACCCTTGGTGATTCCGGTTCTCGGTAGCTCGTCGCCCATACGACGTCCGAGAGGGAAGGGACATAAGGTAGAAAACTACGAGGTAAAGGAAGGTATAATTTTCTTCCTTGGCTCCATTGATTTCGTCTTATCATTTCATGTGTATGTTAATTAATTATTATGATTTTGATTATTCGTTAATCATAGTTGATAATTAATTAATTGGACCCCGATAATAAACACAAAAACCGATGATCCACTCGTTGTCTTTTCCGCGATCGGTCGGTTAGGCGAATTACAAGGCACGATCTTTGTGATCGGCTAAGTTGTAATTTGAATCGATCGATAAGATGGTCGTTTGGGAGACGGGTCTCCATTCGGATTAATTTTTAATTCATAGACATGGAGAGGTCTCTCAAGGATGACTAAGTATTTGCTTAGGAAGCCTGCCAAGCTACACACATCAGAAAACACTACACTAAACCATTCTTAGTCAAGCGTTAATATTCAAGCACTATATTAATGCATAGAGACTAGCATGAAGGTCAATTGATGACTTGAGCTCACAAGTCATGGATATATGATATCAAGTTGACACATGGGTATACATTGGAGAATGTGTATTGAATTGACCCGTCATGAGAAAGATTCATATATTGTCATATGAGTGTCATAAACTTTCTCATGTGACTATTAGTATGAATAGTCCTTAGACCTGAAGTCACTACGGTTCCCTACATAAGGAGTTATGTACTTTGGTATCGTCAAACGTCATCCGTAACAGGGTGGACTATAAAGGTGATCACTGGGTATGTAATGAATTATTCAGAGGGATGTGAGGGATGTAGATGGGATCTATCCCTCCCATATGATGAGAGTGATATCTATGAGCCCCTTGATCTAGTAGGACTACTAAAACGCATGGTCATACTCAAATGAGTCAATATAACATATTGAGCTCATTTGTTTGAGTGAGTCTACTCGGGGATCAAGAAACACAAAGATTAATCAAGGTCTATCTACTCAGGGTTAGTACGTCCAAGGCCTATCTACTCAGCGTGAGTCCACTAATGGTCTCCTATCCGAAATTTCTGGAGGCGGAGAAAATCCGTCTTACAGTTTGATTTTATAAGCACATATAAATGAAATTAAGTACAACTTGTAAATAAAAGCAAACCAACAAAAATGAAGATCCGGCTAATCCAGAAGTCCGAAGTATAATGCACTTCCTCCTGGAGCTTCCTTGGTTGTAGAGCTTTGGCTTAGTTCTTTTTCTTCGCAGAGAATGAGTCATAGAATGATGAAAGTGATGTCTTGAATCCTCGGCTTGAATCCCTATAGGTCACTCTGGCGCTCGTATGCCTATAGGGGTGCCCTTAATGTGATACAATTTGATCCGCATTGGCCAAACAACCAGTCCCTACCACTTAAACAACCAAGGAGAAAGAGGAGATTAAAGAGCCTCCACCAAGAAGTAATGAATAACAAGTCCCCTTCCCCAAAAGACACATCAAGGCCAAGAAAGACAAAGAATTCGAAAAGCTTATGGAGAAGATCAAAGAAATGTGCATTAAAATCCCTCTCATGGACATGCTACACCAAATGCCAAAAATTGCGAAGTTCATGAAGGTAATCATCTCCAACAAGTGTAAGAAGGACGGTTATGAGACGATGGCGCTTACTGAAGAATGCAGCATGTAAGATTGGTACGACTATTTTTGGAACGACTAATTTTGAGAAGTTGGAGCTTTATTATGAGTCTCATACTCTAGTCATTTTTGTAAGAAACTTAGATTTAATGATTTGAAATTGACTACGATGGCACTGTAACTAGCAGACCACCCTTGTAGATACCCTTTTGGTACCATGTAAGATTGGTTTGACTATTTTTGGTGAGGCTTTTATGACATTGGAGCTAGCATAAGTCTCATAACCTATTCAATTAGTAAGAATCTTGGATTTAGTGATTTGGAATAACTACAATGACACTATAACTCGCAGACCACTACTATAGATACCCTGTAGAGGACATATCAGTAGAGGTAGGGACCTTTATTATCCCTACAAACTTCATGATATTAGACATGGACGAGGATCCAATGATTGCCATCATATTAGGGAGGCCTTTCCTTACAACAGCGAGAGCCATTATTGATGTTAAAAACAATAACCTATCTTTAGTGATTGGCAAGGAAAAGCTGAGGTTTGAACTGTCAAAGTCTTCTGATCCTTTGTCTATGTCTACTGTTGTGAATATTTGTTGCAGGTTGGAGGAGCTCTAACTAAAAGAAGATGAAGAAGAACTACCAAACTCCCCCAAGGAAAACCACCGGAGAAAGCATCGGATTCAATGGAAAGAGGAAAAGGACCCTGAGCGTTAATAGACAAATATGGCATTTGGGCACGTGCCCGAATAAAGGATGAGCTTGGATCGTCTGGTCAAGATGAAGGGGAGCGCCTCTCCTTCAAGTCAAAGGCTTCTAGTTGAGCCACGAGGTCAAGCTCGTAACCTTAAACGAATGCTTCATGGGAGGCAACCCAAGAATGTTTATAGTTTGTTTGGCATTTCACTTTGTCTTTTGTTTAGTTATTTTTAAGAGTTTGATAGATGACTTTTGTATGATCAAGGAGAGTGATAGAGGGGGTGAATAGTGCTCTTTTTGCATTTTAGAAATCGAGTAAATACGTAATGGAAAGACAAACAGTAAACACAGCTAACACAACTTTCTTTTGACTTAGTTTAGAGTATGTGATGGCTCCTATTCCAAGGCTCATGATTCTTGATCATTTACTTTGGACAATCCACTATCAGCTCGAAAGTATTATTATAAATGCAAGTTAAGTATAGAAGAAATGAAAAGTATACCAACAACTTATATGAATAAAGAATAAGCGTGTTATCATCGATGCAGCGTCTCGGCATCGTCGAGCAGCTTCTGGTATTGTACACAAGAGAGAAGAGCGTTGAATAATTGATTATGAGTCCACTGGTCGAAAGTCCTTTTATAGGATATCCCGAGCGCCTGTATGCCTATATGGGTGCCCCCATTCAGGTGACGTAGCAATTGATCATCGAACTTGATCCATAAGTTCTATCCACTGCCGGGTGACTGTATTCCTCCCATGTGCCTAAATGGTGATGTGACTAACCGAATCCCCGTGCATTAACTCAGCTGGCAATCGCTTAGTCCAACCAGTCTCTGGTGCCTTAGTGCCTCCTGGGTGCCTGGACTCCAGGTGCCTAGGTGAATCACGGGCGCCTAGGTTCCCAAACGCCTAACTCTCTCTCAGGTGCCAAAACCCAAGTTTCCAGCCTTTCATTGCTTTGTTTTTTTTTTTTTTGCAAAACTAAATTAGAAAAACACAAGCTAAATATATATATATTTAAAATGAAATGCATTAGATAGTTTGGGTTGTCTGGTACTAACTTTTAGGTTTCAACTGAAACTCTAGGTCAGACCAATGTCTACTATTCTCTCTTCTGGGGAATACGTCCTCACCTAATCCTCTAATGAGAGTTTACATGTTGCCAACCCCTGATAGGACTTTTGTTCAACCTCCGATCTCAACTCTAGAACTCGTGACATTTGATCCTCGACATATCTCGACTCCTGTCCATTATCCTCGATCAACCAAGTCTTCTGTATGTTTCTCTAGATCAGGACATCGTTGCCCATCTCTCGGCCAGGTCTTAGTACCCAACCCTCGGTCAGGTCATCGTTACCTAGCCCTCGACCAAGGCTAGTGCCCAACCCTACAGATCAAGACTTCGTACATAGGTTAACTAAAACTTTCCTACACACTTAGAGTAACATAGTAGATCACAAATAATCTTAACTTTGAACCTTTACCAACATCAAAACTAAGTTTGATTACTTGGTACTTCCAGCACCACAATCTCTCTCTTTTTAATTATAACAATATGGTTCAAATTTAAGTAAATATAGAGCATGTAAAAATAGATAAGTTAATGATGAAATGAAATGCTCCCCCTTAACTTACTCTCTCCCCTGAAATTATCATTTTAGGAAACCTTAACTTTTATCATCTCCCCCTTTAATATACATTAAAACCAACAAGAAGTTAAACAACACATTTCCAAAAAAAAAAAAGCATGCATTTATTTAGATTCAAAATCTGTTAAGGAGAGCGATGAAAATATTATGCTAAGTTTTTTAGATAGAGTTTTCAAAAATAAATTTTCTAAGTATAGATTTTTCAAGCATGCAAAAAAAAAAAAAAATTAAACATGCTCCCTCTTAACTAAAATTCTCCTCTTGTGATTTCGAAAGATTGCATTCTTTTTCCAAGAGATGAGTTTTGAAAATCCTTTGAAAGATTTTCAAAAACACTTAGAAAAACACTAAGTATTGAAAAAAAACACAAATTTTTGAAAGAATTTAAAAAAAATACTTTAAGGAAAAATGGCTTTTGACAACAAATTTCTTAGCAACAAAATTTATTTTTTTAAAAAAAAACTTAAGTGAAAATAAGAGCTTTTCAAAAAAACATTTTAAGTGAAAAACAAGGTAGGTCATTTTTAGATTTTCCAAAGAAATCTAAGTACGAACTTTTGCAAAAGTTTTGAAAAAATAAGGTTAAGTCATTTTTCAAGCAAGTAAACCCCACTTAATGCAAATGAGGAAGAAATAATTCTAAGTATCGAACTTTTAGATGCTCATTTTAAGTCCAAGCATAAAAGATAACTTTGAAAATAATAATTTATCATTAATTTTTGAATGGGAAAAAGTAATTAAGTTAATTAAATTTGAAATATAAGTTTTAAAAAATAAGTTAAAATTAGTTTGAAAAATAGGTTAAATTTCTTAAAGTTGAAATTGTATTAATTAATTTTGAAAGTTGAATTGATTAAATTAATTAAGGTTCAAGTTGATTAGGGTTGGTTGAGGAGGTTAAGTTGATTAAGGTTGATTAAGGATGATTTGATTAAGTTGAATTAATTAAGATGAATTAATTAAGTTGAATTAATTAAAGGTGAATTCTTTAAGATTGAATTAATTATGTTTAGATTAATTTGAATTTAATTATGATTAGATCAATTTGAATTTAATTAATGTTAGTTGAATTTAATTAATGTTAGTTGAATTTAATTAATGTTAGTTGAATTTAATTAAGGTTAAATTAATTTGAATTTGGGTAAATTCAATTAGGTTGGTTAGCTTGCTTAAGTTGGTTAATTGTAAAATCCTAACATCTCACTCTTTTCAAAATTTCAAAACAGGGAACCTTATCTGTTATGTGAGATATTATCAATTTTTAAATTTAGGTTTAAATTATAAGATTGATTGAATCTTGCATTTGATTCAAGTTTAATTATCAGTCAATTAAAATCACATTTCAAAAATTTACTTTCAGGCTGAGGCGAGGCACAGGAGCCTTCTTAGGTATCTAAGCAATGACCACTTATAGACAAAACCTTTTAAAGAAATTATACTCTTAATTTTTTTTTATAAATATTGGTCTAACTAGTGTAGGATATGGCCAGATAACTTTAGTTAGTTCCAATTCGCTAGGTAAATCAAATAAGGTATGTCTTACCCTCCTTGAGTCCCTAAATTAAACTTCCCTAACGTACTATCATCTCCCTAGACTAAACTTTCCAAACGTACTATCATTTCGCTCCACACTGGTACTAAGTTGTACAAGTCTCAATCAAACCTGAGTTACTATCTAACTATTTTATATTAAGTCATTAATAAATGACTGACATGAATGACATGACATGAAACATGGATTAATTGAGCATATGCATGTTCATGGCAATTATGCATGGATTAATCAAGTCATGCAATTATTAATTAGTTTCTAATTGATAAATTTCATTTGAACCCATTTTTGTTTTATTGATTCATAGGGTACAATTAATTAGTTCCATAATTATAGTGTATGTAATAATTATTTTTAAGATTTAAGTTTAAGTTAAGTTTTAATTTGTAAGTTTAAGTTAAGTGTTAATTTGTAAGTTTAAGCTAATTTTAAATTTGTGAGTTTAAGTTAATTTTAAATTTGTAAGTTTAGATTAGGTTTTTTTATTAATTAGTTTCATAATTAAAAGGTACTCGATTGTAACTTGATTTGTGAAATTTAAGTTTTTCACTTGGATCCAACGTAGACTTGTAACCCAAGTCTAGATTTTGTGAGCAGGTAAAATTATCAATTAATTTTTCTAATTTATCAATTCTTTTTTTCAAAATATTAATTTTTTCTAAATTTTCTAAAATATTTGAATTTTATTTTTTAAATTTAGAACAGTTATTTTCTTTGTTTGAATGAGCATGCATATTTAATTTTTCAGGAAAATCTAAACTAGACCAAGATTGATTGGCTAAGTTACAAGTATGCATTGTAAAATTTGATTTTCATATAATTTAAACTTACTATCTGTAAAGCCCGGAAATTTTCCAGATTTTTTCAAAATAAAAAGAAATTAAAAATTTTTTTTGTAGAGTAAAAAGGGTCAGAGCTAAGACTCGAACCAAAGTCCCTTAGTTTAGTATTAATTTAAGTTTCCATAAGGTGGTAGTAAAGAATAACATTTGGATATGAAAACAATTTAAGATATGTGCAAGTAAGCACCTAAGCACCTCTTCATGGAAGTTTCTTCAACTTCCACTTAGTATATAAAGGAATGGAAAGAAGAGGAAACAAAAGGTTTCCTCACTTCATCTTCTTCCTCTTGAGAGAGAACTAGGGTTTCTTCTTGTGCCAAAGTTCCGGCGATCGGGCGAAGGACGCGGACGAAGGGTTAGTTCCCGAAGATAGTTCCGCATTAGATCTAACGCTCGGTACTAGTGAGTTTAGTAAGCACCAGGTAAGTAGATCACCCATACACCTCCACTACCGCAATGGAGGTTATTTCTTAGTTGACTTCGACCGCCAGAAATAAAGGGGAGTTTGTTCTTTCTTGCATTTTCTTTCATTGCATGTTTCATTTTTATGTTTTCTAGAAGTAAAATTTTCTTTTAAAATGAGTTCTTGTTAATAAATGCTTAGTTAGTGCAAAATGAATAAAGGGTCATTGTAGATACCATTTTATTCCTTTTGACATTTTATTTCTTGCGTGAGTAGGAATAAATGTATCCATCTAGATTTTCTTATATCATTTTAGAGTCCTTTGAAAGCAAATTAAATTTGGTTGTTAAAACTTAGGATTTGAGCCATTGGATGAACATTCTTGGTTGCTTGAGTACTTCTTAGTTATGGACTCTAGATTGATGACTTGAGATGAATTCTTTTTACCTAGTGAGGATTAGCCTTATTTGTGAGATACACACATGTGATTATACTCTAGAACTTGTTTAGGTTCTTTCAAAGCTATATTTCTATGATTGGACCACATTTATAGAAGTGAATCACTTTGTTTCCTTTCTCATATCATTGTTGCAATTTTATTTGTTTATCTACTTTGAATTCCATTTTCCTTCCCTAATCATTCATGTTCATCATAATCTTTTTCATTGGATTTGGTTATTCTTAATGTTTCTTAATGTTACTTTGCCCGAGACGGACAAAAGTTTAAGTGTGGGGGAGGATGCAAGCATTTGATCAAATCTTGAAGGTAAAATTGAAACAATTGGCAACCAACAAGCAAAGATGTGCCAATTTGAAGGATTTTTGGTATCAAGAATGAGTTGCAAGTTTACCCATCAGTTCATTTGCAAGAAAAAGAAAATTTTGTGTGATTTGAAAAGAGAAAAAAAAGTTAGAGAGCAAAGGCATATCTTTGAGTTCAAATTATAGGAAACAAGTTCCATTGGACCAAGTATCAAGTAGGAACAAAAGGATGATCTAATTCCATGTTATCAAGTTGAAAAGTTTTGAAAGGTTATACATTTCAGATTTCTCAAGTTGGAGTTAGTTATTGGAAGGCATTGAAGAGAAGAAAAAAAAACACAGAAGGAAACTCAGCTGTAAAGAAAAACAGAGAAAGAGAACAGCTGAAAAATAAAAGAGAAGAAAAGAAAAAGACAGAAAAATCATTAAGTGGAAGAGAGTGATGGGTTAGATTCTGTATTTGAAGATGTGAATAAGAGCTCAAGTATCAAGAGTGAGTTATAGATTGAATGAAGACAAATCTCAGCAAAGCAGTTTCAGGATTGTGCAGATTTAGCTACTGATCGTCACCTGATCGGTCCCCAGACCGATCAGGACCTGTCCAGTCCATAGTTTGCAGAATCGCGATCCTGGATCGTAGGATCGTACGATTCTACGATCCTACGGCAGAAAACGATCCAGAATCGCGCAGAATCATTTTTTGTAGCAGGATCGCAGCAGGATCGGTAGGATCGGACAGAATCGGACAGGATCGTATAGGATCGGACAGGATCGGAACAGAATCGGAACAGGATCGATGAAAACTTTAAGAGGTCATAACTTTTGACTCGGATTGAACCACGTGACCTATAATATATCAAATTGAAACTCGTTCAAAGATCTACAAGTTAGTTTTAAGATTGAATCCCAAAAAATATTGTTTAAAGCCTTTTCAGAGGCCCAGAAGATTATTAATCTTTTTTATTATTTTTTTTATCTTTTACATCGTTAGTGTTAGTGTTTTAAGATTATTTAAATATCTATTTAATTATTTTTTAGTTAGTTTTTGATTAATAATATTATGTTATATCTTTTTTCTAAAATGATGAGTCTTTAGATGTCTATTATCTAATAGGTTGACAATTAAATTGGATCATCTTGTAATAAATAAAATATTCTTGAAGTTAAACGTGATTATTTTCATTATAGTGTTAATAAAAATTGTATATTTTTTCATTTTAAGGGTTTTTGATAGGATCGTACGATTTTACGATCCGATCCTGACCGATCCGATCCTGACCCCAAATCGATCCTGTGTAGGATCGCGATTCTACGAACCTTGGTCCAGTCCGATCCCCAGTCCGATCAGACAATGTCTGTTCAGACCAGTGACCGATCAGCAGGTTGACACACTTCATTCAGCATTGTGTTCATCCAAATCAGAGGAACTATACAATTCCTACTCACCTTAGCTCGGATTTCACTCAAAGATACCATCAAAGGGGCAAAGTACATTGGGTTACATTTTTGGTGTCCAAGTTTTCCATTTACTCTACTTTTTCCATATTTTCTTACCATGCTATATTTCTTTTCCATATTTCCTTGTCATATCACATCTCTTTACTTTCTTTATCATAAGTCATAAGTATCAAAGTTCATCAATTTCCTATTTCATTTCTATCATTTCATATATCTTCTTTAACTTGTTTGAATAAGCTTTTGTAGATGTGGCTCCAATTCATGAATAATGGTGGAGAGTAGAAAATAAGCAAGCTTATGATAGTGCAAGAACCATGGTTGTGTTGGAGAGAGCTCCACTTTTCATCAAAAATGTAGAACTTAGGAAGTGAGCCACTTTGAAACTTCCCTTACAAGGTTTTTTGAGTTAATTCATCTCAATGAGTCATGATAGATGAAGTATGCTAAGTTGTTGATTTAAGGATAAGTTTCTAGTCCATTGAGTTTAGATTTTTGAGAATTGATAACCCTAGGTAATTTTCTTTCAGTTGCTTCTAACTATGATTGAGACTAATCTAGGGGGATACATCTTAGTTTACTAGTTAGCTTGTGCGAGACGCCCAAGAGTAAGTGTGGGGGAGTTAATAACTACCATTTTGTTGATTATTTTAGGCTCCAAAATCCATATTTGATCCACATTTTATATGCTTAAGTTTGCATTTATATTAGGTTTCATGTATTTCCTCTATTTTGGGCTTTTAAATCAAATCTTTGTATATTTGAGATATTTTGGCACTAAAATGTGTATCTAATTTTGTAGGCTTCAAATGACGATAGACCTAGATCAGGTTGGACCAGACTTGAGCCAGAATTGGATCCGAATCAAGGTGATCAAGCATCGGATTAATATGGGTCGTCCATTCAAGAGAACGGATAGATCTGGGCCATTTGTGAGTTTCTGATCAATCCAAGTTCAGGATAGGGCTAATCATGACCCTAGATCAAGATCTGAAAGTTTGAACCCAATCGGAGCTCATCTGACCGTTGCATCAAGTTCATGATGTTCTAAACCATCCAAGCAAGAGAAGGGATGATCTGAGTCATCCGCCACAGATCTGGTTGATCCGAGCTAAGGATAGGTAGATCAGGACCATTGATCAAGATCTGGGGAGTTTGATTCAGATCTGAAGAGATCCAGCCGTCGGATGGAGCAAAGAAGATCTCGGTCATTCAAATTGAAATGGTTTTAATTAAAAGGGAATTCCCTCTTTCCGCTCAAGTCGTTGCGTCGCGTAGCAGAGTTCTTCATCGCAGAGTAGTTCAGATCACCATTTTCTTCGCAATTTCTTCATCATTTCTGCATCCGTTTTCTTCTTTAGATCGCACGACCAACATCAATTCATTTTCTTCTCAAGATTTCAGATCATCTAAGTAATTTCTTTGCTCAATTCGCTAACATGAATCTTGCAGCTGAAGGAGCAAAGGGGAGGGTTTCGCCTGAGCTCATTCCACCGATTTCTTCCACTTGATCGCAGGGGTTTCCATCTACCGAAGCTGAAGGAGTGTTAGGAGGGGTTCTCCGACGCAGTTCTGGAAGTTTTGGCTCGATCGCGAATTCGCACTTCAAAAGGAGTTCGGCGTTCAGCTACTGTCCGATCGGGTTGATCGGACAGAGAGGACTCTGATCGGTCCTGTGACCGATCAGAGGAAGACCTGATCGGTCGGGTTGACCGATCAGGGGTAGAAGAACAACAAGGTTGATAGCAAACTGAGCAGGGGAGTTTTCTTCAATGGTTTTTGAGCTAGGGGGTTCATAGCTCATCCTTCGTGTGACGGCTAAGGGAAGTTTTGATCAGAATTTGATTTGATGTTTAATTAGGATTACTTTGATTTTATACATGTATTTCTCCAAGTTGTTATAATTGTTCAATTACATTTCAAGTCATGTGTTTAAGCCAAGATTTGTTCTAGTTTCCTTTAATCTGTAATTTCTTCCATGCAATTAGTTTTCTGCAATTTATTACCTGCAATTAGCTCTTTAAGTTCAATTCTATAGTTTGGCTTTAATTGTTTAGATGCTACACTAGGTTAAGTCTAGTTCTTGCAATTTCCTTATTCAGTCCATGCTTTAGTTGAGTCCATTCCAGTTTATTTCATATTGTCATTTCCTCGTAATGCCAAAAACCCTATTTTATCTAGAAAACTCAAACATCAAACGACAAATAAACTTGCAAGCTCGAGTTAAACATTCATTCAACTAGTCCTTGGAAAAATACGACCTGAGACCCCTCTACTACATTTTTATCTTTGTTAGCTAAAGGGTTTTCAGCTTTATAAATTTCTAAATTTGAGACCCACATTCGTGACATCTATTTTGGGTCCATCACCCACGCCTTGTCTCCCCATGCCATCCTTCACTGAACCCGAAGACGTCCAACTAAGTCTATGTGTATTCTGCAAACCTGCACACTCAAATACACATATTAGATCAACATGAAACCCTAACTTAATCATATTGACACACACATCAAAACTCATGATCTACCCGATCACACTTGGGTCGATTGCACCAACAATCTCCCCTTTTTTGATGTGTGGCAATATGTTTAAGTTAGGTGCAAAAACAATAACAATTGAAAATTAAAGACATAGTAAATTAAGAAGCATAAACATGCATCCTCTCCCTTAACCTATGCTTTCACACACAACTTTTAATTTTCCACAAGTTAAGTTACAAAACTAACTTAAACCACAAGTTCTCCCCCTTTGACACCATTGAAATGATTGCCCCAAGCAATATTAACTATTGGTATCAATAAAGGATAAGTTTTGTTTTCAGAAAACTCCCAGAAATCAGAAACCATACGCACCAGTCGACTGCGTCAGTTACCAGTCGACTGGTGCCTTCACACTTCAAACCCACAGAGAGATCAGTCGACTGCCCCAAGGGGCAGTTGACTGATATAGCTCAGTGTGAACATTCTCAGCCTCTGAGCCAAAATTCAGAAATGGATTAAAAAATCTACAAATTCGAAAAATTCTGAAATTTTGCAAACTTATTTCTTATGATGTATTCTAACATAGAAAAATACATTTTCATGAAAACTCCAAATATGCTTGACTTTTTTTTTTTATCAAAATTCAAGTTCTTTGAAAACACTTCATTTTGTATCAAACTTCCATCCTAGGTTTGAACCCATATGTTTTCCAAGTCTATCTCATACTATTTAAAACATAGAAATGTTTTCAATCCTCCCCCTTTTTCTCATATCAATATTAAAGAAAGAAAAGGTGATCAAAGCTCCCCCTTTATACCATAATCTTTTGATAGAAGGTATATTGAAATTCATCATATAACCATAATAACAAGGTAAGAACACTTCATATAAGAAATACTAAGACATGAATTAAAAGATCATACGAAACCATAAATAAGTGCTACAAGGACCATAATCCCGAAATACTCAAATATTACAATGTTAATTATGGTGTTTGAGAGATAATAGAAGAACATGCTCAAGCTAAACACACTCTCAACACCATCATATCCAAGTCATGTGGAAGCTACGCATCATCGCCAGGAGGAGGAGGAGGAGGGGCCTGGTACATCAGGTCCCACCGCTGCATCATCTCATACATATCAGTCTGTCGCTGCTAAAAACTCTGAAAATCCTCCCAGAGTCCGTGAACCTCTGCCTCTAATCGGGAGAACCGCTCCTCTGTAATCCCCGCAGGAGCAACAGCAGGAGCAGCAGTAGGAGCAGCCTCCTCACCCTCATCATCATTAGAACTAGAGGATATATGATGACGTCGCCAGACCATCACTCCCTGTTGTCTCTCAATCCCAACCAAGGAGAGCTGCCGAGAACCTATCTGATTGTAGTCCTTGGACAGCTGGTGCAATTGACCTCTAGTGATGTCAATCCCTCTAGATGAAAAGAATTCGGTCAAAGTATGACCGAATGACATGTAGATCTTCCCATGGATATCATGCGAAAAATGTACAATAGACACGAATATCTGATGAGCGATGTCTATATCTAGCTTCCTCTCTAAAGCATACATCATCACCAGGTGAGGTAACCGAATCTTGGACCTCCCCTTGGTGACAATGGGCAAAATGCAATCTAAGACAATTTTGTAAAGAATGTTACTAACTGTAGTCATGCGCCTAGCTATAAAAATACGCTGTAGAGGAGGTCGAGGATTATCGAAATAATGGTGGTGAATTTGGTCAATGGTTACATTAGACAATGCTAAAGGCTCAATGATATTAGGGAAACATGCAAATGGGTTTTCTGAAACCCGACACTCTAAGAACGACCCTAATAATGCAGGTGAAAAAGGTATGGTGACTCCCCCTACCATGGACTCATACATCACTCCATCAGTACTACTATATGTGAGATTTGCATAAAACTCCTTGTAGAGGTCAAGATTTACATAATGCTAACAGTACACTAACTTTTCTAATCCAAAATGAGTGATAATCTTTATGATATGAGGAGTGATCTGCTGAAAATATAATTGATTGATATATCAACAGTTCATTAAAACAAAGTTGGCATATTCAAATCTTTGCTGACAGACCTCGGAACGGAACCGAGGTGTCGTAGGATCTATAGGAGGCTGTCGGGAAGTTCCCTCACCAACCCTTCTCTTTTGCCTAGCCCTAAATGCAAACACGATATGCATGTACCAGGAAACAACAAGGAAAACATGCAAAATATAGAGGATTAGTGATGAATTATGGATTAAATGAAAAGATAAAGCAAACAATTCATTACCGTCTCTCCATTCGCTGCATAATGGATAATGATCAAAACTTGACTTAAAGACGGTGCTTTTCTTGCCCTAGCTTTGGATATAAGGTGGGGAAAGGCTAGAGACACGATTTCAAGGTCGTAGGAAGCCTTAGAGAAGCTGGGGAGATTAAAGGAGGAAGGTGGCGACAAGGGGCGACGTTGAAACCCTAGGTTCGGCCGCCCCCGCGCGGTCTATTCTTTTAAAGATTCGCTGCATCAGTCGACTGATCCAAGCATCAGTTGACTGATGGAGTAAACAGAAAGATCAGTTGACTGATGCATATAAAATCCTAGTTCTTGGACCGAACTGTACCAGTTGACTGTCTTCTGCATTAGTCAACTGGTACCCTATATTTTTAATATTTCTAACCCAATTTCAGAAATGCACCAAAAATTCCACACATCCCCAAAAATTCCCAAATCTTGTTGAGAGATTTGTGGTACTCGTGTCTACATGGAAAAAATATATTCACACATGTATCTATTACCAATCCCATGATTGACACAAAACTCCACACTATCTAAATGGTTCAATTGAACCTTGACCTAAAGTCCTAGTTTTGATCTCTTCTTAATGTATCTTCTCATACCCAACCACAATACATCCCTAGCAATGATTTATATGACATCTACACATTGAGAACCAATTTTCATGCAATATGGCTCCATTGTCATATTTTCATGCATGAAACTCATTTTTGATGTGCCAAATTTCTAGGATTAAGATTCAAATTTGTCTCCAAATCCTTTGCACATTCCACAGCCCATCTAGTCTTCCTAGAGGAATCCTCCTGAGATCCATTGACCATGGACCCCATCTTGACTCCTAGAGCTCCCCATTGAGCTCTTAGCCTTGGTCACCACCCTAGGTGACTTATCTATAATTGCAAGGCCACATCGGTGTACCTCCGGTACTTCTTGACCTACAACTCTAACCTTCTTAACTTTAGACACCTTGTCCTTGGTTAAATTCCTCTTCTTCCCTTTAAATGGCTTTCCCTTGCCATTTTTGGCCTTCCCCTTGCTATAGTCATATGGCATCCTTGCATATGGCTTTTCCATAGCATTTGATCTCATAGATCGGTATCCTAGACCCGATCTATCATTGTCGGGGTTTTAACTACTCACTACCATGCCTAAACCCTTAGATCCAATAATGAATCTATCTAGAGTTTTCTCTAATTTATCAAGTTTTGCCCTCAAGGCTTGATTTTCCCTCTCCAGGTTCTTAACCTTAGCATCACCATGTCCATCTTAGACATTCCTAGATCTACCCATTTATCTAGGCATGTGTCTCCCTTCTTTGGATTAATGTCTTGGTCCTTAGGTCTAAAAATTCTAGTTTATCATGATACATAAATTCCCTAGGGTTTTGACATACAACATTAGCTCTATTTTTATCATGATATCTAAAATCAAAATTATGCATAGTAAATAATTTTCATTATTTCTAGCACACATGGAGGAATTTAAAAATGCTTAAAGTTAGGAATTACCTCCCTTACTCTTGTAGCTCCCCCTTGATGTGAGCTTTTCTTTCCATCTCCCACTTCCTCAAATGCTTCAATTTCTTGAATTCTCCTTTCCTTGAGCATTTGGTGTGGTAGTGTCCTAGCTCACCACACGTGAAACACCTAATGTGCTTCTTCTCCATCTTTTCCCTACAACCCATGTTAGATGTTAAATAAATTGACTTGGGTTTAGGTTTACCTCCTTTTTACCTAATGGACACTTGTCCTTGTAGTGTCCCTTCTTGTTGCACCCAAAGTAAATAATGTGGTCCTTTGACTTTGCTTTGGTGGAGGTGGATGCTTCTTCTTGCTCCGGTATCGAGGATGATCTCTCCTCCCCTCAATCCTTGAAGTGGAGACCTCTTCTTCTTCCTTTGATGAAGTGGATGGTTCTTCAAATTCTTGTGCCACTTCACTTGAGGATATGGATGAATCTTTTTTTCTTTCTCCTCCTCTTCGGATGTTGAGCTTCTTTCCTTATCCGATTGGTCCTTCTCCTCTTCTTGGAGCATTAAGCCCATCTCATGGGCCTCTTCTTCTTCCTCTACTTGTGTAGGATTTTCATGAAGCGCTATCATCTTGCTCCATAATTCGTGTGCATTTTTATAGTCACCTACATCACTAATTATATCATTAGGCACAATATTAGTAATATTGAAATTACCTTTTCATTTGCCTTTGATTGGTTTGTTGCTCCTTGGTCCAATATCTTGGTCGGAGCTTTTTCCCATGTTTTCTTATGAACATCAAATGGCTCTTCTAGCATGATCATGAAATTCCAATCCATACTGAACCATGCCTTTATCCACATCCTCCAATTCTCGAAACTCTTGCGGTCGTAGAGAGGTGGAACATTGATATCGTCCCCTAATCTTTCTTCAATCGCTATTTCCTCTAGTTTTTTGCTCTCTCGGCGGTTAGTCCGTAGATGAGCGAACCTCGCCTTGATACCACTTGTTAGGACCTTGTCGTTTAGCAAGAGGGGGGGTGAATAGCTACTTTTTGATTTTCTTCCTACATGTGTTAGCAAGCGCAAGCGGAAAACATAAACAAAAACTAAAACAATGCTAACACAAACCGTTTACGTGGTTCAGAGGTAATACTCCTACTCCACGACTGTTCATAAGATGGACGATCCCGATCCGTCGGTGGATAAGTCCCCGAAAAACCTCCAGCTAGTTCTTGTCGCTCCTTGTGGGTGGAGAAACCTCGCCACAATCGCTTGACAACTTCTGAGCACTTGTAGGCTACTAACAAGCTTTACCTAAGCTTGTTTCGACAAGGAAACTCAGCCAAAAATGAGTCCTCTTAAATAGTGCTCGATACTATTCTGACCATTACCAGTCGACTGGTGCTAACACCAGTCAATTGGTCTTCACGAATTTGAATGTCACAGCCTGACGATTCAACTTCTGGTCGACACCAGTCGACTGATGCAAGGATCAATCGACTGATCTTTCTGTGCTCTTCATCAGTCGAATGATCCAAGCATCAGTCGACTGATCCAAGCATCAGTCCACTTCCACCTAAGGTTTCCCTTCCCGAGTACAATTCTCTCAGCACTCGAATCCTCATGACTTAGCTAACTCTTCATCCAGCAGCCTCGACCTGTTGCCTTCAAGCCTTCTTCGACATTGGCTCTCATCCCTCGGATGCATGCAAGCCAACGACTCATCTCCCCACGCCATCCTTCACATATTCCTCGAAGTTTGCTTCCCTCGACTCATCATCCCTGTTAGGATGTATACTAAAACTTTGCTTTTGGTTAAAGTACATCTACATTTTAAAAGAGAATCACAAAATCAAATAGTGCATATTTATATTAGTATGTGTACAAAATGTCTCATACTTTGCATTGTAGATAACATGGTGCGTGGTGACGCACAGAAGATCATGTTATCAGTTTCTTGAAGAAGTATAAGAAAGAGGTTCACAACCGAGATGGAATTGGACAAATCATCGGGATGGTTGTAGTGTAATTAGGTGTGGTTTGTCTTAACCATAGAATTACACTAGTGCGCTTTGTGTGCATTGAGTAGGACCAAAAGAGAGGTCATCCAATTTTGTACTGACTTAATAAATTGGATTAGACCTTGGTTTATATTATGGAGTACGAACTCTAAATCCTGAAATAATATCGGGCACATGTATTTAATCATTATTACTTTGATTTACCAATGAGCGAGATCTATTCTGTTAGATCGATAGACCCATAAGTTGGGTAATAATATTATCTACATGGTGTGCCAATGATTATTGACGGAATCCATGTCCTGGTGAGTCAGGATAATGATGCCCTGTTGATGAGCTCAAAAGGATCGTTATGTCAAATCTTGCAAGTGGACTATGGTCCAACATGATGAAAAGGTTAAGTGGTACTAATCAAGGATCAAAGAGGATAATTAATTTAATTGTCAATAATTTAAATTAATTATCGGGCATTCGATATCTTAAACACGGGGGGATGGACGACTCATAATAGGTAGAGCCCATATGAAAATATAGGGGTTGGTGAGGAAGTTCAATGGGATCCTTTAGTGGAATGAATCTCCATTAATGGATCGGGTTTGGATCCAGTAGCGGGCCAAGAACCAACTCCTCCTCATGGTCCCTACCTTAGCCCTATAATACCCCATAGGAGTCATGATACATGGCTAATGAATTGGTCATCCAAGACAAGCAAAACCCTAAGGCTAGTTTCTCTTCTCTCCCTCACGCTCTCTCTCCTAGGGCAACCGACCGGCGACAAGAGGAGGTCTCTTCTCTTGATTGGTGGCGCAAGGAAGGGGAGTGATTCTCTTCTCTTCCTCAACCGGTGCAGTCATAAGAAGTAGAGGAAGGGTGGTCGGCGGCAAAGGAGAGGGAGAGACGATGCATGACGCTGGCAAAGAGATGAAGGAGAAGGTTGCTTGGCCAGTTAGGGTTGGTGAAGAAAGCCTCTTTTCATCCTCTACATCTTCTTCTATCCCTCATCTCTTGGTTGGCGCATTCTTGGAGCGAGAAGAACAGCCGGTGGCTTGAGGTGGAGGTGGTGAAGGCCGGCGGCAGCTCCCTAGAGGCTAGGGTTGTAACGCCCGACCTTATATCTACCCTAAAGGCGGGGTTACGGGTCCATACATTCATATCATTTATCATGTTAAGCATGTATATCAAGTAGAAACAATTACAATGCAAGAGAAACATTCATAAGCAATAGAAATTAGGAAATCTATAGCATTTCACTTAGCATGCATACAACAAGAATTAGACATCTAATGATAGTGTTATCTAATCATGACATAGGTTTCATATCTCTAAACTTGGCCAACAGTAGAGTAGTCATAATCATCACACAATCAGAATATAGTAATACAACCTGCAATCTTTTAGTGGAAGCAATTTTAAATTCTAGACAAAGATGGTAGATAAGAATCCTTCTTTCTTTCCCGAGCCATCACCACACACATCTTTTAGCTTTCCCTCTGCCTCTTCCTTTAGTTCAAGTATTTCTTATCGCTATCTGCAGCATAAGAAAAACAACATCAACTAGTAAGCAAAACATGCTTAGTAAGAATCCGGGCCTACTCGCAAAAATCCATATCAATTCATCAATATCATGTACACAGTAATCAAGATAGAATTATAAGCATCATAAGCATCACATCAAATATTTCTAAGTACTTCATAGAACAAGATCATCACATAATGAGAGAGTGCTTTTCAAAAGGTTCCATAAAGGTAAGTACTTAAAAATATAGTATCATCTAGGGCCCAGTTGTAGTACCACATCAAGCGCGTTCCCTAATGAGTTGGGGTAGCGAGCCACCAATCCAATTAGGGCAGGACCCTTCCGTCCTACCAATGCCATGACCTTCAGTTAACATGTACATTGGATTTTGTTTAACGACCCCCTTCCGAGTCGGGTACACAACTTTCAAAGTAAAGTATCTTAACATGTAATTACATATATATGTATATGCTTAAAGGTACTCCTAATAACATCTTAAAGGGACACACCACTCATCAAGGGTGCTCATGATCCCCTAGGGACACACCACACATTTAGGGGTGCTCTTGATCCCAATTTCCGTAGAGTATCCTTTTTCAAGCATATTATCAAACACATCATGCTCATGTCATAAGGGTGCCCCATGGGCTATAAGGCATGCTTTTATACCTAACAAGATAGGTCACATAAATTATACACACATCATATAAGTGGTAGCATGCTTCATGGTTTCATCAAGTACTTCCCAACCCTAGAACTAGGGTTGGCCGAAAGTCACAAGTAAAGAAGTTTGGTTTTCAAATCAAGCATTCATTCAAGCATTCTTACAAACATCTCACCTATACTATTAAGCATGGATATATCATAAGGAAAATCATACAACCTTAAACCCTAATTCCCCTAGGGTTGGCCGAAACATTGTAGGGTAGGGTAGGCTAGGTTTTTGACATCCAAACTTCACACAAACATTTACACAAATATTTTATCTACAATACTAATCATGGGAACATAATAGGATAGCAAGCAACTCAAAAGCCCTAATTTATTCCTCTTTGGCCGAAAGTTGTAAGGGGGTTAACCCTACTTTTCCTTATCACAACATGATGGAAAATAATATATATTTATACCCTAAGTTTCTAGGGATCTCCTCATGCGATAAGAAGTAACCAAGACCCATGAATGGGTGGTGGCCGAAAGTCTTATAAGGGAGGAACTCCCATTTTCGAAAACAAGAACACAAGGAAAACATGCATAAACCATTACACTGCAGGCGAGAGGATACTTACATCCTAGCGCTGGAATTTTACCTTCTCTTTAATCCGTAGGGTACCCTAGACTTGGAGGGCAAGTGAAAATCCTTCTCCTCTTTTAAATTTTCTCTAGGGTTCCTTGGACTTGGTAGAGGGCAAGATCTTGAAGAGTCTTCTTCCTTCCAAATTCCCTAGGGTTAGAACCCTAGGGTGGTGCTTTTTCCGAAAATGGAAAGGGAGAGAGAGCTCTTGGTGTTTTCGAAAATGAAGTGGGGAAGAAGAAGAGGAAGTGTAACTTCCTTTCCCCCTCTCTTATTTATACTCTTATCATGAAAAGACATGTCTCTTCGCTTCCCCGAATTCAACAAGAATGTTTCTTATCCTCTCTACAAGAAACATTGCTTGGTTCATTGGTTATGACATGGTGAGTGCAACTAGGAGGTTCAAGGTTCAATCCTTGCTTCCTCCTTTCTACCTCTTCTTTTTATCACAATTTGCACTAATCCATATCAAAGCCCATTAAGCCAAGCCCATCATGAAATTTCATAATATTATTAATATTTCATGAATTCATAATATTTCATAATATCCCATAAATATTATTTCATAATATTTTTGATATTTCATATTCATGAATCCATAATATTTCATGATAATATTTCATGATCTTCCATAATAATATTTCATAATGAATTCACAATATTATTCACATAATATTTCATAATGAATTCACAATATTATTCATGGTGAAATTTTGGGGTGTTACAATCCTACACACCTTATAAAAAGTTCGTCCCGAACTTTAAAACAGTTCCGGATACTTTAATCGCATCGTATCTTCCTGTTCCCAGGTGGCTTCTTCGAATTGCTCATTCCGCCACAGAACCTTCACTAAGGGTACTTCCTTGTTCCTTAGCCTTTTGACTTCCCGATCGAGGATCTGGATCGGGCGGCGTTCGGAACTGAGGCTCTCCTGTTCTTGCACTGGTGGGGGTTCTATCATTTGACTCTCATCAGGGGTACACTTCTTGAGCATCGACACATGGAAGACGTTGTGGATAGCCGCCATTTCTGGCGGTAGCTCCAGCTCGTAGGCCACCTTGCCTACTCGTCTCAAAATCTGATAGGGTGCCACGTATCGCGGACTCAGCTTCCCCTTCTTTCCGAATCTCATCACCCCTTTCATAGGGGCTACCTTCAGGAATACCAAATCCCCAACCTCGAACTCTAGCGGTCTGCGTCGCTTATCAGCGTAGCTTTTCTGCCGACTCTGAGCAGTCTCTATCCTCTGGCGGATATTCTTTATAGCCTGAGTGGTCTCATCAATAATATCGGTCTGGAGTCCCATCTCCCTCTTTTCACCACTCTCATGCCACCATAAAGGAGATCTGCATTTTCTGCCGTATAGTGCCTCGTACGGTGCCATCCCGATAGTAGCCTGATGACTGTTATTATAAGCAAACTCTGCCAGGCTCAGGTATCGACACCAGCTTCCCTTGAAGTCCAAGGTGCAAGCTCGTAACATATCTTCTAGTATCTGGTTTACCAGTTCAGTCTTCCCGTCAGTCTGGGGGTGAAAGGCTGTACTGAACCTCAGCTTCGTGCCAAGGGCCTTCTGCACGTGTCCCCAAAAATCAGAAGTAAATCGACCATCTCGGTCAGAGACGATGGTCTTGGGAACCCCGTGTAGTCGGACAATCTCCTTGACGTACAGTTGAGCCAGCTGCTCAACTGAATAAGTCATCCTGATAGCCAGAAAATGCGCGGACTTGGTCAGTCGGTCCACAATAACCCATATACTATCATATCCATTCGTAGTCCGAGGCAGCCCTGATATGAAATCCATAGATATGTCCTCCCATTTCCACTCGGGAATAGGTAGAGGTTGCAGAACTCCCCCAGGTCTCTAGTGTTCTGCTTTGACCCTCTGGCAGGTCAAACACATGCTGATATAATGGGCTACATCTTTCTTCATGCCGGACCACCAAAATTTGCCCTTCAGATCTTGATACATCTTGGTAGACCCAGGATGCATCGCATAAGGTGTGCCGTGAGCTTCCTCGAGTATCCTCGTCCGTAAGTCGGAGTCATCGGGAACGCATAATCGATCCCGGAGATATAAGACTCCACTATCGGAAATTCGGAATCCCTCGTCCTTGCCTTCAAGAACCTCCTGCCTGATTCTCCGAAGACTCGGATCAAGATTCTGCTTCTCCAGAATACCATCAAATAATGTCGGCGCAATCTGTAGGGTAGAAAGTCGTCCCGATATAATCTCGATTCCGAAATCCATAATCTCTTCCCCTAAGGGTCGTGAAATAGCTGATAAAGACAACAATGCAGCACAAAATTTTCTACTGAGAGCGTCTGCTACCTTGTTGGCTTTTCCCGGATGGTACAAGATCTCACAGTCGTAGTCCTTAACCAACTCGAGCCATCGGCGTTGTCGCATATTCAGGTCTTTCTGGGTGAAGAAATACCGCAGACTCTGGTGATCAGTAAAGACCTTGCACTGAGTGCCATATAAATAATGCCTCCATAATTTTAGCGCAAAGACCACCGCTGCTAATTCCAAATCATGGGTAGGATAATTCTTTTCATGTTCTTTTAATTGTCTAGAGGCGTAGGCAATCACCTTCCCATTCTGCATAAGCACAGCTCCGAGTCCCTGTTTGGATGCGTCGCTGTACATATCGAAACCCGTATCACTTTCCGGGAGAGTCAATATAGGAGCGCTAGTCAGCCTCCTTTTCAGTTCAGAGAAGCTCTTCACACATTCGTCGGTCCAAATATATTTCCTGTCTTTCTTAGTCAGAGCTGTCATAGGAGCTGCAATCCGAGAGAAGTTCTCTACGAATTTTCTGTAATAGCCTGCTAGCCCCAGAAAACTTCTGACCTCGCTGGCATTCTTGGGTCTGGACCAGTTACTTACATCCTCAATTTTGATCGGGTCGACCATTACTCCGTCCTTGGAGATAACATGTCCCAAGAATGATACTTGGTTCAGCCAGAACTCACATTTCGAAAATTTAGCATACAGTTGTTCCTTCTGAAGAATCTGTAATACTATACTCAGGTGCTCCGCATGCTCTTCGGAAGTCCTCGAATAAATAAGGATGTCGTCGATGAAGACGATCACAAATCTGTCGAGGAGTGCCGAGAAAATCTGATTCATAAGGTCCATGAATATTGCTGGAGCATTAGTAACTCCAAACGGCATCACTACGAACTCATAATGTCCGTATCTCGTCCGGAAAGCAGTTTTGGGTATATCCTCATTTTTCACCCGGACTTGGTGATATCCAGACCTCAGATCGATCTTAGAGAAAACCGTAGCTCCCTTTAACTGATCGAACAGGTCATCTATCCTGGGTAGAGGATACCTGTTCTTTATGGTCACATTGTTTAATGCCCGATAGTCGATACACATACGCATCGACCCGTCCTTCTGTGTCGCATGATCAATATTGGATAGATGAGATTTTATTTATTATACCAACCGAAATTTATTTTATTCATTCTTATAAGTCCACATACAAACTAGTCCACTCAGTGAGCAAGATGGGCTGCCGTGATGCCCAACATAAAGAATAACATAGCGACGCCTACTATCTCCTCGTTTATCACCCTCTGGCTCACCTCAGGATCCTCAACTGTTCCCATCGGGTCCTCCTCGAACGGCTCGGGATCTTCCTCGGCGGCCTCAGGATCCTCCTCGAAGGGCTCAGGATCCTCCTCAACGGGCTCAGGATCCTCCTCGACGGGCTCAGGGTCCTCCTCAACCGGCTCGGGATCCTCTTCAAAGGGCTCGGGGTCCTCCTCGGACGGCTCGGAGTCCTCCTCCGAGTCTCCCAGATCTGGTGGGAACTCATGGCGGAGGAGCTATCTGCACAACTCCGTATAGGGGATACAGCATCTGTGCTGTCCCTAGATCTGATGCGCCACCTCTCTTGCCCGGTTGGGCAAGGAACGAAGTAAAGCTCCGATCCTATGATCGTCTGTGGCTGGAAACCCTTCCCGCTCCAGTTTCCAGAAGAGCCGATCCAAGAATCCTATGGTGCCTTGAATTCCCAGAGTCGGCCAATCTCTAACTGTCTCTATCTGCTCCAGCAGCTCGCGGCATCTCTCAGGGTAGTCCTCATGCAACATCTGGAATTGAAAAAAAAATGACATGGTTAGTACAAAACCATTCCTTTTTCAATTCGCAAATATATACAGAGGAAAACACACACCTAATCGGTGTAGTTTACCCTAGTGATTACTATATGTAACCACCCTCTTACCCCACATTCTAGATTATGAATAAATGCATATACGTTCACATATTTTACAATTTCTAGTCATTGACTATCATACAGGCGAAAATTAACTACATAAGAATTAATTCAACCTTCACTTGTTACGCAAGTATTAGTCATCTCTATACATGTCATTATTGTACATGCAATAAATAAAGTAAGGCGAGTTAGGATTTCTTACTTGGAAGCGGCAGGAGGAAGCTTGATGTGTGTGTGGTGGAGGGGAAAACTGCTCTGATATAAACTTGTAACGCCCGACCTTATATCTACCCTAAAGGCGGGGTTACGGGTCCATACATTCATATCATTTATCATGTTAAGCATGTATATCAAGTAGAAACAATTACAATGCAAGAGAAACATTCATAAGCAATAGAAATTAAGAAATCTATAGCATTTCACTTAGCATGCATACAACAAGAATTAGACATCTAATGATAGTGTTATCTAATCATGACATAGGTTTCATATCTCTAAACTTGGCCAACAGTAGAGTAGTCATAATCATCACACAATCAGAATATAGTAATACAACTTGCAATCTTTTAGTGGAAGCAATTTTACATTCTAGACAAAAATGGTAGATAAGAATCCTTCTTTCTTTCCCGAGCCATCACCACACACATCTTTTAGCTTTCCCTCTGCCTCTTCCTTTAGTTCAAGTATTTCTTACCGCTATCTGCAGCATAAGAAAAACAACATGAACTAGTAAGCAAAACATGCTTAGTAAGAATCCGGGCCTACTCGTAAAAATCCATATCAATTCATCAATATCATGTACACAGTAATCAAGATAGAATTATAAGCATCATAAGCATCACATCAAATATTTCTAAGTACTTCACAGAACAAGATCATCACATAATGAGAGAGTGCTTTTCAAAAGGTTACATAAAGGTAAGTACTTAAAAATATAGTATCATCTAGGGCCCAGTTGTAGTACCACATCAAGCGCGTTCCCTAATGAGTTGGGGTAGCGAGCCACCAATCCAATTAAGGCAGGACCCTTCCGTCCTACCAATGCCATGACCTTCAGTTAACATGTACATTGGATTTTGTTTAACGACCCCCTTCCGAGTCGGGTACACAACTTTCAAAGTAAAGTATCTTAACATGTAATTACATATATATGTATATGCTTAAAGGTATTCCTAATAACATCTTAAAGGGACACACCACTCATCAAGGGTGCTCATGATCCCCTAGGGACACATCACACATTTAGGGGTGCTCTTGATCCCAATTTCCGTAGAGTATCCTTTTTCAAGCATATTATCAAACACATCATGCTCATGTCATAAGGGTGCCCCATGGGCTATAAGGCATGCTTTTATACCTAACAAGATAGGTCACATAAATTATACACACATCATATAAGTGGTAGCATGCTTCATGGTTTCATCAAGTACTTCCCAACCCTAGAACTAGGGTTGGCCGAAAGTCACAAGTAAAGAAGTTTGGTTTTCAAATCAAGCATTCATTCAAGCATTCTTACAAACATCTCACCTATACTATTAAGCATGGATATATCATAAGGAAAATCATACAACCTTAAACCCTAATTCCCCTAGGGTTGGCCGAAACATTGTAGGGTAGGGTAGGCTAGGTTTTTGACATCCAAACTTCACACAAACATTTACACAAATATTTTATCTACAATACTAATCATGGGAACATAATAGGATAGCAAGCAACTCAAAAGCCCTAATTTATTCCTCTTTGGCCGAAAGTTGTAAGGGGGTTAACCCTACTTTTCCTTATCACAACATGATGGAAAATAATATATATTTATACCCTAAGTTTCTAGGGATCTCCTCATGCGATAAGAAGTAACCAAGACCCATGAATGAGTGGTGGCCGAAAGTCTTATAAGGGAGGAACTCCCATTTTCGAAAACAAGAACACAAGGAAAACATGCATAAACCATTACACTGCAGGCGAGAGGATACTTACATCCTAGCGCTGGAATTTCACCTTCTCTTTAATCCGTAGGGTACCCTAGACTTGGAGGGCAAGTGAAAATCCTTCTCCTCTTTTAAATTTTCTCTAGGGTTCCTTGGACTTGGTAGAGGGCAAGATCTTGAAGAGTCTTCTTCCTTCCAAATTCCCTAGGGTTAGAACCCTAGGGTGGTGCTTTTTCCGAAAATGGAAAGGGAGAGAGAGCTCTTGGTGTTTTCGAAAATGAAGTGGGGAAGAAGAAGAGGAAGTGTAACTTCCTTTCCCCCTCTCTTATTTATACTCTTATCATGAAAAGACATGTCTCTTCGCTTCCCCGAATTCAACAAGAATGTTTCTTATCCTCTCTACAAGAAACATTGCTTGGTTCATTGGTTATGACATGGTGAGTGCAACTAGGAGGTTCAAGGTTCAATCCTTGCTTCCTCCTTTCTACCTCTTCTTTTTATCACAATTTGCACTAATCCATATCAAAGCCCATTAAGCCAAGCCCATCATGAAATTTCATAATATTATTAATATTTCATGGATTCATAATATTTCATAATATCCCATAAATATTATTTCATAATATTTTTGATATTTCATATTCATGAATCCATAATATTTCATGATAATATTTCATGATCTTCCATAATAATATTTCATAATGAATTCACAATATTATTCACATAATATTTCATAATGAATTCACAATATTATTCATGGTGAAATTTTGGGGTGTTACAAGGGTTCTATCCGGCGCAAGGTAGAGGAAAGGAGAAGAGGGCTTGGGGTCTTCATCATCTACTTCCTCTTCCTCTCCATCTTCTACATGGGTTCTTGCTACCGGGGCTTCTTGGATTTTCCTTGTGGTCGATGGTGCAAGTGTAATGGAAGGCGGTGGCTGGTGGTGACCCTTGGGGCAAGAGCTAGGTTGGCGCGTGGAAGAAGAAGGAAGAAGACCTTGCCCTAAGGTTTTGGCCGAGCTAGGGTGGAGAAGGTATTGTTGGAGCCAAGTTCGTGCCTTGGTGACTCTACGTCTTGGTATCTCGTCGTCCACACGACATCCAAGAGGGGAGGGTCATAAGGTAGAAGACTGCGAGGTAAAAGGCGAGGTATATCTCTTCCATAGCTCCTCTTGTTTTCATTATTATGTCATGCTTGTTTTTAATCGCATGTGTTTAATTAATTATCATGAGTTAATTATTTGTTAATTAATATGATAATTAATTATTTCATGGACCACGAAGATAAATACAAAAACTGGCGATCCATTCGTTGTCTTTTCCACGGTCTTTTGATTCGGAAAGTTACAAGGCCTTAACTTTGGTTTTGGCCAAGTTGTTACTTGAATCAATCGACACAACGATGAGACGGTCGTTTGGGAGTCGGGTCTCTATTCTGATTAAATTGTTAATCCGTAGACATAGAGAGGTCTCTCATGTTCGACCCCGTGGTTACTTAGGAATCAAGCCGAGCCATACCTTGGGTATTGCTACCTCGGTGGTTACAACCATCAATTGGTATCAGAGCCAAGATTCTGGTTTTGTGTGTTTAGGATTCAGTTATTTTTCTACACATTATCATGTACTTTATTATTGCTGGATAATATTTGGATGTGCGTAGGCTAACTCTTTGTTGCAGGCACTAGCTTCCAACTATTATGACATTAATTGTTGATTGTATGTGATTGATTGTGTGTTTTGTAAATTAGTTGAATCCTCGGGGGTTGACGAAGCTAAATTAGGTATTTAATTTTTGTAATTAAATATGACACCTGTTTAGCTGAGCTTTTATTTACTTTTGATCTAGAAGACATGTACACTCCTTTGTGGAGTATAGGATCAATGAATGTAAATAAGTAGCTAGTCATCTCGGCTCGGAGATTCCTTCATGGTGGCTTGCGCATGGATAGGAAGACATGGACGAGGTGGCGACACGACTTGAGGCACATTGGAGACCAAGGCCATAATAGTTAAAAAAATCTAGGATTTTTCCTTGTTTTATTATGTTGGTTTATGTGCTTGTTGTGTGTGTGCATGTGAAAATCCTCAACGTAAATAACTAAGTGGGAGAGGAACCCTACGGGTCCCGTGGCCTCCATTACAATCTGATAAGTGATGTGAATAAGTCTGCGCATCGGCTCTGAGTTTTTTCCTCCCCATCGGATGGGCTTGTTCTGTTGGGAACGAGATGGCTATAGAGGGGGGGGGGTGAATATAGACAATCACTTCCCTTCTAGACTTATCACGATTTCTGCAACTCAAATATCAGTAGCACAGTGGAAAGAGTAGAAAACAGAGTATGCAGAAAAACGAAACGAAAACAAAACAAACACAACTAGCAAGATCGCTAACAAGGAGGGTTTACAAGGTTCGGGGATAACTTGCCCCTACTCCTTGGCGTGCCCTTGAGGTGGGCGATCCCTTGATCGTCGGCAGATCAAGCCCCGGTTAACACCGGATATGAAGCAACCTCCTTCTCGGTGGAGAAACCTCTCCACAGCGTGTTTCAAACAATGATATATAATGAGCACAATAAAACAACAACAAGAAGGATCTTACTCAAACACTTAGAGAGGACAAAACACAGCAAGCTTCACTGAGCTCCACCCAGTGGCGATCTCACGCAGACCCCTGTCTGCTTCGTGTCTTCCCACTGTCGGACTCCAAGCTTCTTGTTTTCTCCTTCAAGCGCTCAAG
This sequence comes from Boesenbergia rotunda, assembly GCA_024364735.1. Taxonomy (NCBI): domain Eukaryota; kingdom Viridiplantae; phylum Streptophyta; class Magnoliopsida; order Zingiberales; family Zingiberaceae; genus Boesenbergia; species Boesenbergia rotunda. The sequence goes on from JAGFNQ010000173.1 coordinate 361,004, forward strand.
TATGATGATTGCTCCTTAATAGCTTGCTTAGAATTGTTGAAGAACTCAAGAACAGCAAGCTTGTAACACTGGAACTCAAGAGCACGAAAAGCTTGAAGAACTGATTAACTCGTTACTCTCGCGTTCCTTTTTGTTTCTCCGCCAAGCGACAGGTGACAACATCTCTGTAGCTCCCAGCTACTCATCTGCCAACGCCAGCCTCTACTGAGCTATCTCTGGACTCACTGAGCTCCCCTCAGTCAAGCTCCAGTCTCAGCTCCAGTCCGCAGCTCGCCGTTGCAACCTGAGATGAGAAAGAGACAAACCTGCTCCAAGGAAAGCACTCTTTGACTTCTCCTTGAGTGTTTGAATCCTCCCCTGTCACCTGAAACTCAATCAGAGCATTAGAGCAGTAAATCAAGCAGCATATCAAATCTCAGGAACATACATCAGCAAATCGGATACGATCAGACGCTCTGACCACGTCTGACAGTGAAATTTGAATTAAAGTGATCGGTCACCAGACCGATCCAGGGTGTGTGGATCGATCACCAGACCGATCCACTGCTTCGCTGGGATTCCCAGCTCTTGCAGCTATACACGCCTGATCGGTCACCAGACCGATCAGGGTGAAGCCTGATCGGTCACCAGACCGATCAGAATGGATCCTGATCGGTCACCCAGATCGATCAGGCAAGATGAACAGTTACTTTTTAATCAAATCTAAGATCCCTGATCGGTCCCCGGACCGATCCAAGACTTTGATCAGCAAGGGAACTCACTCACCGTTTGCTCCCTGATCGGTCACCAGACCGATCAGAAGCAAGACAGTAAGGAAGCAGCCTGCTCCGTGATCGGTCACCAGTCCGATCAGGAGCCACACAGTAGATTCCCAATCTCACTGTGCGCTCCCTGATCGGTCACCAGTCCGATCAGACATAGCTGGATCGGTCACCAGACCGATCCACTAAGGAGCAGCGTGCCAATGTCCCTGATCGGTCACCAGACCGATCCAGTGACTCAACCCTAGCCCTCCAAGCTAGGAATTCATCCACCTTAGCCCTCCAAGCTATGGATTTTTCCATCTAACTCTCCAAGTTGGGAATTTGCACCTAACCCTCCAAGTTAGGACTTTTCACCTAGCCCTCCAAGCTAGGACTTTTCACCTAACCCTCCAAGCTAGGACTTTTCACCCAACTCTTCCGAGTTAGAACATCATCCAACCTAGCCCTCCAAGCTAGGCACCTGACCCTCCAAGCCAGGACTTTTTCACCTAATTCTCCAGGATAGGAATTTGCACCTAACCCTCCAGGTTAGGACTTTTCACCTAGCCCTCCAAGCTAGGACTTTTCACCCAACCCTTCCGAATTAGGACTTTTCCAACACCTAGCCTCCCAGACTAGGACTTTCAACACCTAACCCTCCAGGTTAGGATTTTCCAACACCTAGCCCTCCAAGCTAGGATTTCCACACCTAACCTCCCAGGTTAGGATTTTCCATATCATGCCTAATCCTCGATCAGGACTTAATCATAATCATCATAATCATCACACCTAACCTCCCAGGTTAGGATTTTCCATATCATGCATAATCTTCGATCAGGACTTAATCATCATAGTCATCCTCCTAAACAAAAATCGTTGTCAACACCAAAATAACAATCAGGGCCAGACTGCATCAACATGTTCTACAGATCACTAGGTCAGAAAAGATTATAGAAAATTATTGAAGAGCGTGTGTACTTCCCCATCGGAAGGCACATAATCAGAAATAATTTTCTTAGTGTCGTGTAATGGTAAACACTTAGATGCAAATAATAGTATCCTCCCCATTCGAGTCACTTCTATTATTTGTAGGGCCGAAGAGGACCAACTATTAATTTTACTTGTCAGAAAGTTAGGATGACAAGATAGTAAAATTAATGGGTAAAACCTCCTCTCACAACTATAGAATTCGTATACGTCCACACCATCATGGCATACGATATTCTTGGTGTTTTGAGGTGTTGGTTGATTTTAAAAATTTATTGTTTTGAGGAGTCAATTTATTTTCGAAATCTAAAGTGTGTGATTGTTGTGATTCTCAGGTGTTTTAAAATGGATCTAGACCCACTTGTTTAATTGAAAGAGAAAACCAAATAAATGCCCCTAGTAATAATATGGATTGGGAATTAAATCTGGACTTTGTCAAAACTATCGAGGAACCCAAATGTGATCTTGTCGAGTTCTGTGCCGAAAAACCTAGTGAGATTAATGATGAAGAGGAGTTTGAATATTTTAGGAAATGGTTAGAAGCAGACAAGATGACTGAGTGTCATCAAAATCAGACTTCTTCCATTACCAGTGATAAAACATCCAAACTCAACAAACTCTTCGGGCATCATAATCGAGCTGCTCCTTGTCATGAAGAACTTGACAATGACCATCTTGGTTGAGGGTATGCCCATAAGGGAACATATTCTCAAAATGATGGCTTGGTTGAAAGAGATGGAAATCCTTGGAGCACAAATCGATGGGGAAACCCAGGTCAATTTTATCCTCCAATCTCTACCAAAGAGTTTTGAGAAGTTTCGCCTAAGCAACAATATGGACAAATGTTCATATTCGTGGGTAGAACTTCTGACAGAACTCGAGGCGGCAGAGGCATTTTTTCTTTCACAGACTTTCATTGCTCAAGAGGTTTCTACTTCTAAACCGAAAGAAAAGAAGAAGAAAAAACATGCTGGGGCAAAGAAAGTAGCAGGATTACAGGGACCTCAGAGTTGCATAAAGAAGCTGAAAGGCAAGTGCTTTGTGTGCAAGCAGTCTGGACATTGGAAGGTGGACTGTCCCCGCCATCAGAATAATAATTTAGCAATATTTTCTTCTTTTGTCGTTGTAACATGTTTAGTGGTGATATCTACCGGCACCTGGTGTGTAGATACAGATGCCACTAATCATGTTTATATTTTTGTGCAGGGGATCCAGGAAACCCGACGGCTAGCTGAGGAGGAGATTACTGACTACATGGATAGGCTATGGAGATGACTTTTGCAGTGGAAGTTTATTTATTCATTGATGTCTTTAAGATAGGATGATAAATGTTTTGATTTTATAGAGATTGCCTTTATGTACTTAAAATTTTTGGAAAGAACTTTGTTCAGTTTCTGGAATAAGATATTCTATTACTTTTATTATCAAAAGTGGAATAGAAGGATTATCTATTAAAGTACATAGATAGGCAATTGATTCATTTTAAAACCAAAAGCTCCCATGATACAATTAGATAGTTAATAGCTTATCATCTAACCAAAGTAAGAGAAAGGTTTCTTCCTAGGTGAACCAAACATACCTTTAGGCTCTAAGGCTTGGTCTTATTAACATGTAGTAGGATTCAAAGGTTGATAGCCGATGAGCCCTTGGGATCATTGGTAGTGGAAGACTAATCTTCCTTGAAACCTTTGAATCTTACATGGAAGGTAAGAAGACCAAGAGGCGTTTCTAAGCCAAGGGGTATAGAGCCAAAAGGTATGTAGGAGTTGGTTCAACCTAATAAGTATAGGTCCTTAAGCTATCCAAAATAGAGGTAGCCATGAATACTTTGTTTATTTTATAAACAATTATTCAAAGGACTAAGTACGTTTACTTGATGTACCACTAGATTGAATACTTTGATGAGATCAAAGAATTTAAGTCTGATGCGGAGAAACATCAAAGTAAAAGTATGGCGACATTACGATTAGATCGTAGTGGTAAGTACCTCTTGGGATAGTTGAAGGACTTACTTATCAGAGATTGGGAATAAGTCTCTATTTACTGCATCCGGTATGCCCCAACAGAACAGTGCAGCACAGAGAAGGAAAAGGTCTCTTAAGGTAATGGTTAGGAAAATGATAAGCTATTCTGAGATTAGCTAGATTTGTTTGGGGGATATGCTCTGGATACAACGGTGTATGTGTTTGATACTATCTTGGTCAGTAGTCTCTAAACCCATAGAAATGTAGACTAAGCGAAAGCTTAGTCTAAGGCATGTTCAGATTATGGATAGTTCATCACATGTGTTGAAGAGAGATACTGATAAGTTGGAATCTAGTGCACATGTTCGTAGGCTATCCTAGGGGAACAAAAGGTGGTTTAATGGTCCTAAGAATTAGAGGATTATTCGTTGGTACAAATGTCTAACTCTTAGAAAAAGGACTATGTTATAAACCACATACCCATGTGTAGAATTATTCATGAGTAACTGAGAAGGGGACATTTTGACCTTAGTACCAAGTGTACAAGAGGGAAAACTACAAGTCACTGCACCTCGTGTCACAGAAGATACACAGGGGATATCTTATCGTAGTGGGAGGGTTGTTAGTCAACCTATAGGATTCATGTTCTTGGAGAGCCTTTGGACTTGGTCTGTGGTGAACATGAACTGGATCTCTGGATCTATGACAAGGATCATCTGCTTTGAAGAGATAAATCCAATCATATGGATTTGTTCAAAGGACGGATGAGAATGTGTATACAAGTAATGTGCCGAAAAAAAAGTGGTATTCTTGTACTATACATAGATAATATTTTGTTGATTGGCAACAATAATGAAATACTATCAGGCGTAAGGGTATGGTCGTCCAAAGAATTATGAAGGACTAGGGAGTAGTAAGGCACATCCTTGGGGATCAAAGATCTAAGGGATCTCCAAACAAGGATGATGTGCTTATCCCAAGCTTCATACAAGACACTGTCCTAACTCATTTTAGCATGGATACCTCCAAGAAAAGTTTTGTACTTTTTTATCTTTGGAGCTATTCTATCTAAGGAGATATGTTTAAATTATCAAAGGAGATAGAGTAGGTAATAGCGGTTCCTTTAGCATCAGCTATAGGAAGCCTCATGTATGCTAAAATCGAGACCGGATATCTGTTGTGCCCTGGGCATGGTTGACAGATATCGGAGTAACCCAGGTCAAGGAAATTGGACTGCGGTAAAAACATATATTAGTGCCTGAGAAGGACTAAGGACTACATGGTGGTTTACCAGGCAGACCAATCTCCTGTGGGTTATATGGATATAGAATTCCAATCAAGATAGGGGGCAAATATAAGTATTCCTTGGGGGTTTGTGTTTACTTTTAGGAGGTAGAACCACTGTATTCCTTGGGGAGAGTGTCATGCAGTGGCTGCGTGATGGACTCCACCATGGGAGCTAGATGGATGACAGTCTCTGAGATAGCCAATAGAGTTACATAGTTCAGGAACATCAAGATGGACGTCGATTTGATTCTTGGTTTGCTCAAGGCTATCACATATTGTTGTGATTAAAATGGTGCAGTTGCAAACTCGAAGGAATCACGAGTCCATAAGGCAAGTAAACATATAGAGCGTAAGTACCACCCAGGAGAGGAACAGTTGTTATTGCCTAGATTACATCAGAGGATGACCTAGGGAGATCTTTTCAATGAGGCCTTGGTAGCAAGAGCTTTTAGGCATGTGAAAGATCAAGGGGTTAGATGTATGACATTTTGAAAATAGCAAAGTCTTTTAGTATAAGTGGGAGATTGTTAGGATGTATACTAAAAGTCTTACTTTTGGTTAAAGTACATCTACATTTTAAAAGATAATCGCAAAATCACATGGTGCATATTTATATTAGTATATGCACAAAATATCTCATATTTGCATTGTAGATAACATGGTGCGTGGTGATGCACAGAAGATCGTGTTATCAGTTCCTTGCAGAAATATAAGAAAGAGGCTCACAACCGAGATGGAATTGGATAAATCATCAGGATGATTGTAGTGTAATTAGGTGTGGTTAGTCTTAACCATAGAATTACACTAGTGCGCTTTGTGTGCATTGAGTAGGACCAAAAGAGAGGTCATCCAATTTTGTACAGACTTCATAAATTGGATTAGACCTTAGTTTATATTATGGAGTACGATCTCTAAATCCCGAAATAATATCGGGCACATGTATTTAATCATTATAACTTTGATTTACCAATGAGCGAGATCTATTTTGTTAGATCGATAGACCCGGTAAATTGGGTAATAATATTATCTACATAGTGTGTCGATGATTATTGACGGAATCCGTGTCTTGGTGAGTTGGAATGATGATGCCCCCTTGATGAGCTCAAAAGGATCGTCATGTCAAATCTTGCAAGTGGACTATGGTCCGACATGATGAAAAGGTTGAGTTGTACTAATCAAGGATCAAAGAGGATAATTAATTTAATTGGCAGTAATTTAAATTAATTATCGGCCATTCGATATCATAAACACGGGAAGATGGACGACTCATAATAGGTGGAGCTCATATGAAGCCCATATAAATATTTGGGGGTTGGTGAGGAAGTTCAATGGGATCCTTTAGTGGAATGGATCTCCATTAATGGATCGGGTTTGGATCCATTAGCGGGCCAAGAACTAACTCCTCCTCATGGTCCCTACCTTAACCTTATAAATACCTCATAGGAGTCATGATACATGGCTAATGAATTGATTATCCAACACAAGCAAATCCCTAAGGCTAGTTTCTCTTCTCTCCCCCACGCTCTCTCTCCTAGGGCAACCGGTCAGCGACAATAGGAGGTCTCCTCTCTCAATCCCTTCTCTTCTCTTGATTGGTGGCGCAAGGAAGGGGAGAGATTCTCTTCTCTTCCTCAACCAGTGCAGTCATAAGAAGTAGAGGAAGGGTGGCCGACGGCAAAGGAGAGGGAGAGACGGTGCACGACACCGACAAAGGGAAGAAGGAGAAGGTTGCATGGCATGTTAGGGTTGGTGAAGAAAGCCTCTTTTCATCCTCTACATCTTCTTCTATCCCTCATCTCTTGGTCGGCGCATTCTTTGAGCGACAAGAACAGTCGGCGGCTTGTGGTGGAGGTGGTGAAGGCCGGCGGCAACTCCCTAGAGGCTAGGGTTCTATCCGGCGCAAGGTAGAGGAAAGGAGAAGAGTGCTTGGGGTCTTCATCATCTACTTCCTCTTCCTCTCCATCTTCTACTTGCGTTCTTGCTACCGGGGCTTCTTGGATTTTCCTTGTGGCCGACAGTGCAAGTGTAGTGGAAGGTGGTGGCCGACGGTGACCCTTGGAGCAAGGGCTAGGCTGGCGTGTGGAAAAAGAAGGAAGAAGACCTTGCCCTAGGGTTTCGGCCGAACTAGGGTGGTGAAGGTATTGTTGGAGCCAAGTTCGTGTCTTGGTGACTCCATATCTTGGTAGCTCGTCACCCACACGACGTCCAAGAGGGAGGGTCATAAGGTAGAAGACTGCGAGGTAAAAGACGAGGTATACCTCTTCCTTAGCTCCTCTTGTTTTCATTATTATTTCATGCTTATTTTTAATTGCATGTGTTTAATTAATTGTCATGAGTTAATTATTAATTAATTAATATGAAAATTAATTATGTCACGGACCCCGAAGATAAACACAAAAATCGACGATCCATTCGTCGTCTTTGCCGCGGTCTTTTGATTTGGAATGTTACAAGGTCTTATCTTTGGTTTTGGCTAAGTTGTGACTTTAATCAATCGACACGACGATGAGACGGTCGTTTGGGAGACGGGTCTCTATTCGGATTAAATTTTTAATCCGTAGACATAGAGAGGTGTCTCATGTTTGACCTGTGGTTGCTTAGGAAACAAGCCGAGCCATACCGTGGGTATTGCTACCTCGATGGTTACAACCATCAAACCCGGCTTTGTCCACGGTCCCTCGGATGAATACATGCCCACGGTTCATCTCCCCATGTCATCTTTTACCGGACCCGAAGACGTCCAACTAAGTCTATGTGTATCCTGCAAACCTGCACACTCAAATACACATATTAGATTAACATGAAACCCTAACTTAATCATATTGACACACACATCAAAACCCATGATCTACCTGATCACACATGGGTCGATTGCACCAATAATTTGCTTATAGTTTGCATCCTTTTACTACAGATAAAGGTAAAGAAAGGATGTAATTCAAGGAGGCTAACGGAAGGATGATTGGTATCAGTGGCGGCGGAACCGTGGAGTGAGAACTTGGGATGAGACTTGCTTGTGCTCTAAGTTTATCGTTATTGCTTAAGTTTCATGATAGTAGTGTTAATTCTGCAAAGATTATAAGATTGAGTTGTTGTATGACTTACTACATTAGATGGTTTATGTGTTAGGATGTATACTAAAAGTCTTGCTTTTGGTTAGAATACATTTACATTTTTAAGAGAATCACAAAATTACATAGTGCATATTTATATTAGTATGTGCACAACATGACTCATACTTGGCATTGTAGATAACATGGTGTGTGGTGTCGCACAGAAGATCATGTTATCAAGTTTCTTGCAGAAGTATAAGAATGAGGCTCACAACCGAGATGGAGTTGGACAAACCATCAGAATAGTTGTAGTGTAATTAGGTGTGGTTTATCTTAACCATAGAATTACACTGGTGCACTTTGTGTGCATTGAGTAGGACCAAAAGAGAGGTCATCCAATTTTGTACTGACTTCATAAATTGGATTAGACCTCGGATATATATTATGGAGTACGATCTCTTAATCCCGAAATAATAACGGGCACGTATAATTAATTATTATTTCTTTGACATACCAATGGGCGAGATTTATTCTGTTAAACCGATAGGCCCAGTAAATTGGGAAATAATATTAATTATATGGTGTGTCATTGATTATTGACAGAATCCGTGTCCTGGTAAGTCACGATGATGATGCCCCCTTGATGAGCTCAAAAAGATCGTCTGTCAAATCTTGCAAGTGGACTATGGTCTGACATGATGAAAAGGTTGAGTGGTACTAATCAAGGATCTAGAGGATAATTAATTTAATTTTTAGTAATTTAAATTAATTATCGGGCATTCGAAATCTTAAACACGGGGAGATGGACAACTCATAATAGGTGGAGCCTATATGAAAATATGGGGGTTTGTGAGGAAGTTCAATGGGATCCTTTAGTGGAATGGATCTCCATTATGTTAGGATGTATACTAAAAGCCTTGCCTTTTGGTTAGGATACATCTACATTTTAAAGAGAATCTGAAAATCACACAGTGCATATTTATATTAGTTTGTGCACTAAACGTTTGATGCTTGACATTGTAGATAACATGGTACGTGGTGTCGCATAGAAGATCATATTATCAGGTTCTTTACCGAAGCATAAGAAAGAGCCTAACAACCAAGATAGAGTTGGACAAACCATCGGGATGGTTGTAGTGTAATTGGGTGTGGTTTAGTGTACTTTATGTACATTGAGTAGGACCAAAAGAGAGGTCATCTAATTTTTGTACTGACTTAGTAAATTGGATTAGACCTCGGATAATATTATGGAGTATGATCTCTTAATCCCGAAATAATGATTGACATATATTATTAATTATTATATCTTTGATTTACAAATGGGCGAGTTCTATTCCGTTAGATCGATAGACCTGGTAAGTTGGGAGATAATATTATTAATATGATGTGCTGTTGATTATTGATGGAATCCGTGTCCTAGTGAGTCAGGGTGATGATGTCCCCTTGGTGAGCTCAAAAGGATCGTTATGTCAAATCTTGCAAGTGGACCATGGTTCGGCATGTCGAAAAGGTTGAGTGGTACTAATCAAGGATAAAAAGGATAGTTAATTTAATTATCAGTAAATTAAATTAATTATCGGGCATACGATATCTTAAACGTGGGGAGATGGACAACTCGTAATAAGGTGGAGCCCATATGAAAATATGGGAGTTGGTGAGGAAGTATAATGGGATCCTTTAGTGGAATGGATCACAATTAATGGATCGGGTTTGGATCCATTAGCGGGCCAAGAACCAACTCCTCCTCATGGTCCCTATCTTAGCCCAATAAATACCCCATAGGAGTCATGATATAAGGTCGGTTATTTAAGGAATTAATCTATGATTAATTGAGGAAATAATCTTTGATTATTTAAGGAATTAATCTTGGATTAATTAAGTTATTGATCTCGGATCAATTAAGGAATTAATCTCGGAATAATTAAGGAATTAATCTCTAATTAATTAAGGAATTATTCCCTATAAATATTAGAATTAATCATCTAAATCCTAAGCCTCTCTCCCTCTCTCTCTCTCACTGTCCCTCCCACCTAGGTCATAGCAAGAAGAGAGGAGAAGGATTTGTGCTTTCATCCTCTTTTTCTTCTTGTTCCTTTTCCTCTCTTGTTGGTGGAGGACACTAGAGAAGGACGAGCTTCTTCCTCCTTGGTGGTGCACGGGAACAATGGAAAAGGGAGGTGGTCGGCGGCGGTGAAGGAGATCATGGTGGTTTCGGCGCCGGAATTGGTGAAGGAGGAAGAACCGACGTGGGGAAGAAGGAGATTCTCTTCTTCCTCTCTTGCCCTTTCTTCCTCAGCTCTTCCCCAAGGCACGCACAGCTAGAATCCAAGGTGATCATCGCCGGCGGTGAGGAAGATTCATCCTCTTCCTCTTGGACAGCCGGCGGTGACAAAAGAGAAGAAGGAGGCAATTCGCTAGGGTTTAAAGGGGAGAAGGAGATTTGTTCTCGGTGCTTCTTCCTCTTCTTCATCTTCCAATCTTTCCTTTTGGTGTAACCTTGAAGTTGGCCGGACCTTGTGGAAAAAGGTGGTCGGCAGGTTGAGGTGGAAAGGAAGAAAAGCTATCAGCGCAAGGCAACCCTAGGCATCTAGGGTTTGTGTGTTGATTGGAAGAGGCTTGAAGAAGAGAGATTGATTCAGAGGCCTTGGTGACTCTGTGACTTGGAAGATTGTCGCCCACACGACGTCCGAGTGGGGAGTCTCATAAGATAGAAGACTGCGAGATAAACGGCGAGGTATATTTCTCTCGAGCTCCAGTTTTGCTTTGCTATGTTTTATTTGTGCCTTGTTGCTTTATCTCGTCTTTCCATGTATGTTAGTTTATTATTTTGATTTGGAATCATAGATAATAATTAATTAACTGGACCCCGAAGATAATCACAAAAATCGGTGATCCAAATCGTCGACTTTTTCGCGGTTAATTAATCCGGAAAGTTATAAGGCCTTAACCTTGGTTTCGGGCAAGTTGTAACTGGGATTAATTAACACGATGACGAGACGGTCGTTAGAGGGATGGGTCTCTATTCGGATTAAAATTTTAATCCATAGCCATAGAGAGGTCTCTCAGATACGACCCCGTGGTTGTCTTGGAAATCGCCAAGCTATACCCTACAATTGGTATCAGCGCTAGGTTTTCGGTTTTGTGTGTTTATGATTTGCTTATTTTTCTACACATAATCACGTACATTATTTTGCTGGATAATATTTGGATGTGCGTAGGCTAACTTTGTGTTGCAGGCACTAGATTCCAACTATTATGGCAATTGTGTTGTTTGTATGTGATTGATTGTGTGATGTAAATTATTTGAATCCTCGGGGTTGACGAGGCTAGATAAGCTATTTAATTTTTGTAATTAAATATGGCACTTGTTAAGCCAAGATTTCTATTTACTTTTGACCTAGATGACATGTACACTCCTTCGTGGAGTATAGGATCAATGGATTTAAATTAGTTAGCTAGTCATCTCGGCTCGGGGACTCCTTTAATTATGGTGGCTTGCGCATGGATAGGATGGAGTGGACGAGGTGACGACATGACTGGAGGCGCATTGGAGACCAAGGCCATAATATTTGGAAAAATCCAGGATTTTTCATAGTTCTATTATTATTTTTGGTTTATGTGCTTGTTGTGTGAGTGCATGTAAAAACCTAAACGCAAATAACTAAGTGGGAGAGGGACCCTAAGGGTCCCATGACCTCCACTACAATCTGATAAGTGATGCGAACAAGTCTGTGCGTCGGCTCTGAGTGCCTTTTGTTGGTGCAGGCAGCACCTAAGTCAAACCTGGGTTTTAATAATGGCAAAGGGTTCAGAAGTTAAGATGTTATTGTAATCTAACTTGTTCACTGAGTGTGCAGGAAGAAGTCCTAGGTACTCTAGGCAAGAAGTCATGCCAAAGGGTTGGGCAAAGAAGTCCTGGTCAAGGACTTGGCAAGAAGACCTGACCGGAAGTCGGGCAAAGAAGTCCTAGTCGAGGAATGGGCAAGATGTCCTGGCAAGGGGCTGGCCACCGAAGACCTGACCGGAAGTTGGGCACGAAGACCTGGTTAGGTGTATTGGGCAAAAAGTCTAACCGGAGGAGCCGGTTGGCAATAGGTAAACTCTCCTGAGAGGAGTAGGAGAGGACGCGTTCCCCGTCGAGGGAACAGTAGACGTCGGTTCGACCTAGGGTTCCATTTGGGAGACTCGCGTCGAAGTCAGAACCAAGACAGCTACGGCTGTAAAAAATGACTAACGCTCTTGCTTGGTTTGTTTTGGAACTAACCTTGGTTACAGTGACCGAAGGATTGTGTTTCTGCAGCTTAGACGCCCCAAAGGAGTGGGGTGGTTCACTGGGCTAGGTGCCCGGGAGGTAACGGGCGCCCAAGGTCAAGGGCAAAACTACCAAGAAGCAAGACTGCTTCGAAACTGCACTGGGCTAGGCGCCCAGCAGGTCTTGGGCGCCCAAGGTCAAAGCCAAAGCGGTCATCGAAGCAAATCTGCCACGAAGCCAATGGACCAGGTCAACCTAGGCGCCCAGGAGGTCACGAGCGCCATAGTCAGACCAGGTGCCGAATCGAAGGGGATAAGCACTGACCGAGCTGCGGATTGAGGTTCTCGCAGGTGAAGGCACGTGTCAGGCGCCCCCAAAGGATCAGGCGCCCCCAGGAGCACTATAAAAGGGGCTCGACCCCAAGGCTTCAACATCAGTTCTTTCCAACGCTCCAAACACTTTCGCTCTCTCGCTGCGCTCCGGCAAAGTTCCATTTTGAGATTTCAGCGTCGACGACGACCCTCTCCTCCGGAATTCGATCCATCTCGGGCGTCGGTAAAGGTTTAATTTATGAAAGTGTTGTGACTTACTTTCCAAATTCTATATTTGTACTTTCAATCTGTAAAACTCTTTTCGAATATAGGATTGCCCAAAGTAAACGGTCAACGACCGTGGGCCTTGGAGTAGGAGCCGACCGCGACTCCAAACCAAGTAAAAATCTACTTGTGTTCTTGTGCAATTTATTTCTTTCCAATGCGTACTTGCTCTTTCTTAGTCCGAAAAGTTTTTAACGATATTCACCCTCCCCCCTTCTATCGTTTTCCTCGATCCAACAAGTGGTATCAGAGCGGGTGGCTCAAATCTAGTGCAACCACCAATTTGAGAATTTTTTCGGATTTTATGAATTTTTTTTATTTCTTTTTCGAATTTTTCTCATTAATCGAGGTTGGTGCAACACCACTCGATCGCTTTCTATTTAATTATTTTTTCCCGCACTACTAATCCAAGACCAAGTCTTGGGACAGAGTTTCTTTATTTTTTTTTGTTTTTCAGCAAAATTATTATGGTCATGCAAGAGGGTTTCAGCACAACCAGACCGCCACTCTTCAGTGGAGAAGACTTATCCTTCTGGAAGAGTCGGATGGAAGTCTACCTAAACACTCAGGTGGATATGTGGATTATTATCCAATCTGGCCTTGAAATCCCCAAGAATGCAGAAGGAGTGGCACATCACTACACATAATGGGACGCCTCGCTGAAGAAAAAGATCGAGGCTGATGCAAAGGCAACCCAGACACTGCAATACGGATTAACTAAAGAAGAACTGAACCGGGTGGGACCCTTCAACAGTGCTAAAGAACTCTGGAGCAAACTGATTGAGTTGCACAAAGGCACCTCCGACACCAGAATCAGTAAAAGGGACCTACTGCTGAACAAATTGTACACAATCAAAATGAATGAAGGTGAATCAACAGCACAGCTCCACGCCAGAATCTAGGAGCTTATCAGGTATACCCTAAATACTTTCCCAAGCATAAATTGTACTGCTGAACGGTTTGCATACAATTAGTCACAAGGTAGAAAATCGTGACCTTATCAGGTATACCCTAAATACTTTCCCAAGAAATACTCTGTGGGCATCTATGGTAGATGCTTACAAAGTTTCTAGGGATCTTTCTAAAATAAAATTAGATGAATTATTTTCTGAATTAGAGTTACATAAGCAGACTATCTGCACTTTGGCCGAGAAAGGTGTTGCTTTTCTTGCAGGTAAAACCCAAGGAAAGGTAGCCAAGAAAAAGCCTCAACTTGCACCCGGGTCTGACTCAGACTCAGACTCAGACTCAGAAGATAGTGAAGGAGATCGACTCAAGTTGAAAAGCTTGAGAAAGAGAACTCCTTGAAAACTCAAGTCAAGGACCTTAGAGCGGCTTTAGAACGATTTACTTTGGGTTCCAAGGGTCTTGACATGATCCGTGGAAAATAGAAGTCCGTTCTAAATCGATCCTGGTTAGGGTATCGAACCAAGTCGAAACAACGGTCATACTATGCTGTATTGAACCAATCTAGACTCAAAATTCAAGCATGGGTACCAAAACTTTGCTTGAATAACCAAGCTGGACCAAACCAGTATTGGATCCCCAAGGACAAGATTCATATCTTGCCTAACCATTACCGTGGCTTTAGTCCAGGGGGAGCCAATTTAAAAATAATTTTTATAATTAGATAAACTTTCTTTCTTAATTTGAATTGCATGCTTGATTGTTTATTTATTTCTGCAAATTATCATGTTTAGACCTAGGACTGTTAGACTAATAACTGAAACGATTTAACTGAAATTTGAATAACATAGTATTGGGCGGAGGTGAGATGATAGTATGCTAGGGAAGCCATTTTGGCGGAACTAGCCGAAGCTACCGATCCAAAACCCAAACTAGTTAGATCAAAATCTTTCAAGGAGTAACTTGAAGATGAATTTTCAATAAAAGACTTTATCAAGGAAAGGGTTGATGATCCAATAAGGCTATGACCAAAGAAGGCCTAGTGCCTCGCCAAGACCTAGAAGCCGATTATTGAAAATCAAATTCACTTTACTATTGTCAGATTTGAATCTAACACAAATTTCAATTAATCTTAGATTCAACCACTTTTAAAAATAAAATTAAAATTCAAATAAATTATTTTCAAAATTAATTTATCTTTTCAAAATTAATCATTTTTTTAAAATAAAATTTTTACTTCTGTTAAAACCTGTCTCACAAAACCCATATGGTTAACGTGATTGATAACTATAGATTGGATGAGACAGACTAGGTTGTGAAAATCAATTTAAGCTATCCTTAATTATAATTGGATCCAAATCAATAAATTCTTTATGTGTAGGAACATAAAGATTTGGACCAATAGATGTTGGATAGCGGATGCTCCAGACACATGACTGGAGACAAATTGAAATTCACCAAACTCAAGTTCAAGAATCTAGGCTCAGTAGCATTTGGAAACAATGCTACACTTAAAGTCATTGGGTCAGGTAACATTGAACTCAAATTCGATTTTGTAATTAAAAAGGTACTCTTGGTTAGGAACTTTAAATTTAACTTGCTTAGCATAAGTTGATTATGTGATACTGGCTATGTAGTTACCTTTACCAACTCTAACTACCTGATTAGAAATTTGTAAGACCCAGAAGTCATGTTTAAGGGCACTAGGAAAAATAACGTTTATACTATAAGTTTACCCTTAGTGCCTAAATGTCTCTTAACTCAATTAGAAGAGTCAAACCTCTGGCATAGGAGATTAGGTCACACTAATCTAAGACTAATTTCGAAAATCACCCAACTTGGTCTAATTAAAGGATTACCAAAAATTAAGAACCATAAAAACATAATATGTGACTCATGTAACCAAAGTAAACAAAACAGGTCTAATCACAAACAAGTTCAATCAGACCTAACTCAAACCACACTTGTGCTCCTGCACCTTAACCTATTTGATTCACATGGAGCCAAGTCAATAAGCGGAAACTGGTACTGCTTAGTCATTATCGATGATTACTCTAGGTTTACTTGGGTTAGGTTCCTAAAGACTAAGGATGAAACCCTAAATCTATTCATTGACCTATGTAAGGTAATTGAGAATCAAAATGATACCAAAATCAAAAGACTTAGGAGTGGTCATGGGGGAGAATTTGAAAATCAAAGGTTTGAGGAATTTTGTAAGATAAACGGGTATATTCACTAATTTTTGTGTCCTAGAACCCCCTAGCAAAATGGGATAGTAGACAAGAAGAATATAACCCTACAGGAAGCCGCTAGGACTATGCTCAATGAATTTAACCTAGCTAACCAATTTTGGGCAGAAGCAATTAGTACGGCTTGCTATATCCAAAATAGAGTCCTAATTAACAAACGACATAATAAAACTCCCTACGAACTATATTACCATAGACTTCCAAACCTACATTACCTAAGGGTTTTTGGGTGCAAAGTCCATATCCTAAACACCAAGGACTACCTAGGGAAATTCCAGTCTAAGTCAACCCCTGGAATATTTTTAGGATATTCAACAACAAGTAGGGCCTATAGGGTCTACAATAGACAAACTAACAAAATTGAAGAAACAACAAATTTAATATTTGATGAGGAAATTAATTCAAAATTTGATAATCCAAACCTGAATCCATCAAATATTGATCAGAAGATAATGAACAAATTATGGAATCATCAATTGATCTACTAGTTGAAACTCTAAATGAACTGACTATTGAACCAACAACTGCATCAATTGAACCAACAAATGAACCAACCCAAGTAATTGACCAAAATACCGAACCTAACCGTCCAGCTGGACCTGAGGCCGAACCAAGTTCTAGAAGAACCAAGAAACCCAGACTCAGTCACTCCTCTGACCAAATTATGGGTGATCCAACCTTAGGAGTCAGAACTAGGTCTTCCTACAAAAATCTTAGTCAAATAGCACTTATCTCAAAAATCGAACCTAAGACCATAGAGGAAGCCCTACCTGATCCTGATTGGATCATAGCAATGCAAGAGGAATTAGCCCAATTTGAGAGTGTTGGAACCAAGACGGCTAGAGAGGGGGGGGGTGAATATAGTCAAATACTTGGACTTTGACACTTATCGAATTTTTGCACTTAGATTTGTTAGTAGCACAACGGAAGTAGCAAGAACAGAGTGTGCAGAAAAACAGGAAACGAAAGCAATCTAACACAACTAGCAAGATCGCTAACAAGGAGGGTTTACAAGGTTCGGGGATAACTTGCCCCTACTCCTTGGCGTTCCCGTAAGGTGGGCGATCCCTTGATCGTCGGCAGATCAAGCCCCGGTGAACACCGGATAGAAAGTAACCTCCTTCTCGATGGAGAAACCTCTCCACAGCGTTTCAATCAAGGATATAGTTTTAAGCACAATGAAACACAAGAAAGATCTTACTTAGCATTTAGCAAAGACAAGAACACAGCAAACTTTTCCCGAGCTACACCTAGCGACGATCTCACGCAAGAACCCTTTCCCCGTGTCTTCTCGCTGTCGGACTCAAAGCCTCTTGTTCCTTCCTCCAAGTGCTCAAGCAAGGGATGGTCGCTTCACTGATTACAATTGCTTGCTCAAGATGATGGGATCACAGAACACACAAGTAAGGATGTGGAGAACACAATCGCGCAGCAAGAACAAGCCAGAAGTTGATTCAGTGAACCCCTTTTTCTGCTCTTCTCCTCATCGCCCTTTTGTTTCTCCACTGAGCACAGGTGACACCATCTCATAGAAGCCTCCAGCTGCTTACCTGCCAACGCCAGCTACCACTGAGCTCTCCCTGGGCTCCCTCCAGTCGGCAGCTCCAGTCTGCAGCTCCAGCCGTTGCAACCTGAGATGGAAAACGGACAAACCTGCTCCAAGGAAAGGCCACCATTGACTCTCCTTGAGTGTTTGAATCCTTCCCTGTCACCTGCAGCTTAATCAGATCATTAGAGCAGTATATCAAACAGAAAATCGAGCATCAGAGATGAAACGCAAAGAATCGGATACGTTCAGACGCAATCAGAGTGTCTGACAGTTCATTTTGAATTAAAGTGATCGGTCACCAGACCGATCAAAGAGCCTCCTGATCGGTCACCAGACTGATCAGGCTGGGTTCAGACTGATCAGGCTCCGTCCTGATCGGTCCCCAACGCTCAATCAAAAATCGTGATTTCTCTGGGGCTCACCTGGACCGATCACCAGACCGATCCCAGGTTGTGGATCGATCACCAGACCGATCCACCCCTTTGCCGGGTGATTTCTGAGCTTCGCAGTCCAAACCTCCTGATCGGTCACCGGACCGATCAAGGAGCCTCCTGATCGGTCACCAGACCGATCAGGTCATGACCAGACCAATCAGGCTCCGTCCTGATCGATCATAGTGAGGAACTCGCGACGCTGGATCGTTCTCCAGAATGATCTGCACAGTGATCCAGATCGATCACCAGACCGATCAGGAGTAGATCAGCAGGGGAACTCAACCTCACTGTGTGCTCCCTGATCGGTCACCAGACCGATCAGGAGCCAAGCAGTGGGTGAAACGCATACTCCCTGATCGATCACCAGACTGATCAGTCATCGCTGGATCGGTCACCAGACCGATCCACGAAGGAGCACCGTGCCAACTCCCTGATCAGTCACCAGACCGATCCAGGGGCTCCAACCTAGCCCTCCAAGCTAGGATTTCATCCAACCTAGCCCTTCAAGCTAGGACCTGACCCTCCAAGCCAGGATTTTTTACCTAACCCTCCAGTTGGGACTTTTCACCTAGCCCTCCAAGCTAGGACTTTTCACCTAGCCCTCCAAGCTAGGAATTTTCACCCAACCCTTCCGAATTAGGACTTTTCAACACCTAACCCTTCAAGCTAGGATTTTCCATACCTAACCCTCCAGGTTAGGATTTTCCAACACCTAGTCCTCCAAGCTAGGATTTTCCATAACATGCCTAATCCCCGATCAGGACTTAATAATAATCATAATCATCAACCTAAACTAAAATCGATGTCAACACCAAAACAACAATCAGGGTTAGACTGCATCAACAATCTCCCCCTTTTTGTTGTTTGACAATCCGATTTTAAGTTTAGTGATTTTCAAACAATTTCTCAACTTTCAGAATCATTGGGGAATCAAGACCCTCCCCCTACAATATAATCATCCTAAACTTAGCCAACCAACACTCTCCCCCTTTGTCGAACACCGAAAAGGGTCTAGAGGGGCTGTTAAGTTTAACCATACTCCCCCTCAACCCTAGGGGTATCCCAAAACAACAAAGATACGATTTGAATTTTTGAGAAACATATGAATACATATGACAAGAGTGGGGCATGGTAACACAAACATATGTATCATATGGGCAAGGCATCATAAGCAAAATCATAAGCATGCATAATAATATAGAATGAGGCATACAGGCAGATAGTAATCATGTGAGCACATATAAGCCAACATCCTAAACATGATAGGGCAAATATAAAATACATGCAAAATGTCAGATGCATCATAATGCAAAATCTAGTCATAGTCAAGCGCATAAACAATAATTCAGACAAACAAGTAGATGCATATCCACGCATCAAAGTCAACATCATGCCATAACAGGCAAGAGTCAGGACGGACAGATCCGTCAAATAGTCTGAAATCACCAAACAAGCAGAGAGTACAGTCAATCGTCAGCGGGGGGATCATCCTGCATAGGGTCGTCCATCCTGTCATCATCAGCAACAAAGGACCCAGGTGCAGCACTAGCTGAGGGCGCATCGCCCGGAAATGTGTGACGGCGCCACTCATCGTACCATGTCTGCTGCTGTGTACGGATCCCAGAGACATCAGACTCCACCGTGGTCAGTCTGCAGTCAAATGATCGGAAACCCGAATGGATCTCCTCTCGATGAAGCTCTCGCAGATGAAGATCATACTGGATCGTCTGATCCAGCTCGGAAATCTGCCATCGTAGATCTGGATCCGGCTCATAGTCGTAATCATCAGCAGCACCAGTAGCGGGAGCCTCCTGAGGTGTAGCAGCATCGGCTGGTGCCTGAAAATGTGGTCCTCCCCCAGGTAGCTCACCGAGACCACGCCCATCCTTCCAAACCAAAACCCCATCGCAATCCCGTATGATGATGCCGAACTTGGCAAATGCCCGCCGGCCAAGTCTGCAATCTTGTCGGACCATGGGCACTGTCCTGCCCTTGGTGACATCAACACCTACTGACATAAGCCAGTCGGTGATGAGATGACCAAATGGCATATAGACTGTGTGGCGACTCGGCTCTCGATAGGATAGAATGGACTGAAAAATACTTTCCATGATATCAAAATCCATTCGGCGGTGCATGTCGTAGAGCATAAGACAATGATAGGGTCGGATCTCAGTTAAAGGTTTTGAAGTGATTGGTAGGATACAATTTGTGATAATCTTGAACAAGATGTAATAAGTGGGAGAGAGACGAAGTGCTACAAAGGTAGAAAAATCAAGACCGACTGGGCGGGGATGGCCAAAGAAATGCTGATAGATGCCATCAGGAGTAACATCTGCAAAAGGGGCCAATAGAGGGTCAGGAAACTCGGGATAGATCGAATATAGGTTGGGTGAACGTCGACCACCCAGATACTCTGCTAGAATTTCGTAATAGAAATCAAGGTTCCTCTTGGCGACTCGAGTAGTGAACTCGAAGCCCCCCTGAGGTCCCTGCTGAAGATTGTTGTAAAATTCGGAGACAAGGTCATAATTGATAGTTCTCTCCAGAGAGAGGAGAAAGCCAAGGTTGTAAAAAGTGACTATCTCCTTGACCGACGGACAGTGCTCAGTTAGAAAAGGAACGTCAATGGATCGGCAGGGAAGTAACTTGAAGGTGCGGGATTGAAATGCCTGTTCACAGGCAGCATTAGGAAACCGAGAACTGGAGGAAGGCTGTGGCCTTCGAGTGGGTGCTGATGAGGAAGGGGTTTTTCCCCTCGAGCTACCCTCCAGTGGTTCCTTTCCCTTAGATGATTTCCTAAAGGTTGGAATAGATCACACACATAGTTTAAGTCAATTGGACAAGGTCGATTTGATCATAAGAACATGGATTAATTAAGGACCCAAGATTCAATCATAGGAGAAATAATCAAGTAAGCATAAGGTAGAATTAAGCAAAGTTAGGACATGGCAAAGGTGGGTCACGGCCAAAACAAGAGGTCACGGCACAACATAAGAACACCAAAATAAAGACCATGATTAGTGCAAATACATATACTATCAACTGATTTGCAAGGGAAACTAAATCAAAATCTCACTTTGGTGCCATTGATGGTGATCTGAGATGATCTTGAAAAATGGAAGGAGAGCTCGCCCAAGAAGAAGCTCTCGGCGCAAGAAAGGAACGCAAACCCCTTCACCAAGAGAGAAACTCGCAGGAAGAAGGAAGAGCTCGTAGGAACCCTTCTCAGGAACTCGCACACAAGGGAGAGGGAGACGCAGGAAGAGGGCTCACGCACAGCAGACAGATGCGCAAGAAAGAGTTTTCGGCGCTAGGGTTCGGCAATGAGGGGTTTTGGAAGAGTTAATCGGTTGGTGGATCGGTCCACCAACCAGACTTTAATGCGATTGAACGGATCACCGTTCGATCTGAGAGCGTCCAGACCGATCAGGCTCTGGCCTGATCAGACTAGCCTGGTCTTGATCGGTCGGGTGACCGATCAGGCAGGCTCCTGATCAATTGGCTAATCGATCAGGAAGCGAATAGTAGGGTTGGATGATATTCGAGAAGCCCTCCTGATCGGTCTGTGGACCGATCACCACAGGGTGCCAGATCGGTCCGGGGACCGATCCAGGCAAGCACAGAGTGTTTGATCAGGATTTCGTTAAGTCTCTGTGACTCCTCTGATCGGTCAGTGGACCGATCCTAACAGGATGGAGCCAGATCGGTCCGGGGATCGATCAACCCAATGCCTGATCGGTCCAGTGACCGATCAGGGTTCCTGAAATTCCCTGATACGATCTGGAACTTTCAGTTTCAGACATTTACACGATTTTTGAGGTGCTCTGATGAAAGATGTCGAACTTCAAAGTCATCCCTTGACTAAAATTGATCCCTAAACAAGGATCAAAGGTCCTTATGGTTTGAACAAACACTTTGCTCCACCAAAGTGGAGTCAAACTCAATCAACAATCATTCAAACAAATTCAAACAAGATTGTACCAAATTCAAGTTTCCAATCAAGTTTCCTTGATTGGAATATCCAAGTATGATCATGGAGCCAAATACACATATGTTATGCATTGGTTTTCCCCATACTTGGTCACCGAAGTGATTTTTATCTCATCAACTTAATTTCTCAAGGGATGCATTGACATTTTGAGAAATTGAGTTGATCCTAGCATCTCACCCCATATGTAGCAAACAAAAATGTTTTGGTAACCTTACAGTTTGTGTGAGATGCCCCCAAAGTTACCTAATTGTTTCCCAACAATTAGAACTTATCATGAAGGGTTTTGAATGTATTTTGAAAACTATGAAGCGCGACACATTCTCAACTCCCTTCTTAAGAAACTAAACTCATTTTCGGGTAGTGGTTTAGTGAAAATGTCAGCGAGGTTTGACTTGAACTCTACATTTGAGAGTACAATATCTCCCCTAGCAACATGATCCCTAATGAAGTGGTGATGCACTTCAATATGTTTGGTCCTAGAATGATGGACTGGATTCTTGGTTAGATTAATTGTGCTAATGTTGTCACACAACACTTGCACACTTTTGTAACTTAATCCATAGTCCTCTAGAGTGTAGATCATCCACAACAATTGTGATACGCTCTCTCCCATGGCGATATATTCTGCCTCGGTCGTGGAGAGAGCAACACAATGTTGCTTCCAACTTGACCAACTAACTAAAGATGATCCTAGAAATTGGCAGCCCCCACTTGTGCTTTTCCGATCCAACTTACATCCAGCGTAGTCGGAATCAGTATAGCCAATTAAATCAAAAGATTCGGTACGACGAGGGTACCAAAGACCAACTCCAATTGTGCCTTTAAGATATCTCAAAATCCTCTTAACAGCGATTAAGTGAGATTCCTTGGCACAAACTTGATACCTAGCACACATACCCACAGCAAAAAGAATATCAGGTCGACTGGCTGTGAGGTATAGCAAACTACCTATCATACTCCGATATTGAGTCAAATCAACAGGTTTACCACTCTCATCATTGTCTAACCTTGTGTTTGTAGCCATGGGAGTGGTTACCTCTTTTGAATCACTCATATTGAATTTACGGAGCATTTCTTGTGTGTATTTTGATTGGTGCACATGGATCCCATCTCGGGTTTGTTTGATTTCAAGTCCAAGGAAGAAAGTCAATTCTCCCACTAGACTCATTTCAAATTCACTTTCCATGTGTCCAATGAATTCATTTAAATAGCCCTTGTTGTTTGAGCCACAAATTATGTCATCGACATATACTTGGGCTACAAAAATATCGTCACCATCTCTATGTAGAAATAGTGTAGGATCTATTTGGCCTCTAACAAAGCCCTTCTCAATTAGGAATGTCGACAACCGCTCGTACCAAGCTCGGGGTGCTTGTTTAAGGCCATAGAGTGCCTTTTTGAGCTTGAACACGTGGTTTAGGAATTCGGTACTCTCAAACCTCGGAGGTTGTTCAACGTAGACCTCTTCTCTAATCAAACCATTTAGAAAGGCCGATTTGACATCCATTTGATATAATTTGAAACCTTGATGTGCTGCAAATGCTAACATCAATCGGATGGACTCTAATCGTGCCACAGGAGCATAGGTCTCATCATAATCAAGGCCTTCAACTTGACTGTAGCCCTTGGCTACTAAGCGTGTCTTGTTTCTAATAATTTCTCCCTTATGATTTAATTTATTCTTGAAGACCCATTTGGTTCCAATGATGGTGGTCTTCTTAGGTCTAGGGACTAAGTCCCAAACTTGACTCCTTTCGAATTGACCTAGTTCATCTTGCATTGCAATGATCCAATCGGGATCATTTAATGCTTCATCAATTTTCCTAGGTTCAATTTCGGAAATTAAAGCAACTTCATTAGCCTCATTCCTAAAGAATGATCTAGTTCTAACCCCATGATGGATATCTCCAACAATTTGGTCTTGGGGATGACTAGAGGCTAATCTAGTTTGCCTAGGTGTTGGTGGTGCTTCTTGAATGGATTCACTAGACACAAGCTCAGCCTCAGGATCCGGCTGATCTATGGATTGTCTAGGCTCACCGTCATCGGATTCATCACCATCAACAACATTTGGACTCTCATTCAAACTTAGTCTCCTAAGTTCGAGTTGAACCTCATCTTCTGATTGACCATTGACTTTTGGAATTTCTTCAAAGACAACATCAGAAGATTCTTCAACTAATCTAGACTTCTTATTATAGACTCGGTAGGCTTTGCTAACTAGGGAATACCCGACTAGTATCCCTTCATCAGCTTTTGCCGTGAACTTTCCAAGGTGATCCTTGGTGTTTAGGATGAACACCTTACAACCAAACACCCTAAGGTGTTTAACCGTAGGTGGTTTCCCAAACCAAAGTTCATGGGGAGTCTTTCCTAAAAACCTATGGATGAGGACTCGATTTTGCACATAGCAAGCTGTATTTACAGCTTCGGCCCATAAGTAACTCGGTAGTGAGTACTCATTAAGCATGCTTCGTGCAGCCTCTTGTAAAACACGGTTCTTCCTCTCTACAACACCATTTTGTTGTGGTGTTCTAGGAGTGGAGAACTCATGTCTATACCCTCTATCTTGACAAAATTCTAAAAACCGTTGGTTTTGAAATTCACCTCCATGATCACTTCTAATTGTCTTAATAGTTGATGATTTTTCATTTTCAACTCTTCTACAAAAAGAAATGAAAACATCTAAGGTTTGGTCCTTATATTTTAGAAAATAAGTCCATGTATATCTAGCAAAGTCATCAATGATTACAAAGCAATATCTACTTCCATTCAATGATATGATAGTGCTACAATCAAATAGATCCATGTGAAGTAAATCTAAAGCGGTAGATGTACTTACAGCGCTTTTACCTTTATGTGCAGATTTTGTTTACTTACCCATTTGACATGCATCACAAAGTCTGTCCTTTTCATACTTGATGCTTGGTAAGCCACGAACTAACCCCTTGTTGGCCAACTTCCGGATGTTCTTCATGTTAACATGTGCTAGCCTCCGGTGCCAAAGGGTGGACTCCTCTTCTTTCGACATGAAACACTTAGCAGAAACATTAGTAGCACTTTTAAATGAAACTTGATAAATATTGTCTACTCTTGTTCCTACTAGTACCGTGTCCAAGGTGTCATGTTGTCTAACTAGACATTGACTTGGTTGAAAATCAATTGTGTAACCCGTGTCACACAATTGACTGACACTTAGGAGATTAAATATCGTCCCCTTGACTAGAAGGACATTTGAGATTCTAAGACATTCGGATATTTGAATGTCTCCTATTCCTATGACCTTAAGGCTACCATTGTTACCAAATGAAACATTACCTCTACTTTTCTTGTGAAGTGTGGTAAACAATGATCTATCCCCGGTCATGTGTTTGGAGCACCCACTATCAACGAACCAAGTTGATAGATGCTCCCCCTCAATCATAACCTACACAATTCGAAAAATAGAAGTTTTAGGTACCCAAACCTTGGGACCTAAAGCACCTACTAAACAAGACTTAGGCACCCATGCCTTGACAACTTTCTTTTGAACCTTGGGTGTCCTAGATTGTCTCATATCAGTCCTAGACATAAGAGACACAAATGAAGGTTCTTTGGGTCGGTAACCAATACCGGCCCTATTGTAGACTGCCCTTTGGGCATTCAATATCATGTCTAGGGTCTTAGAGCTAGTTGAGAACTTCTCAAGAATATTCTTGAGTCTCTCAACTTCACTCTTCAATGATTTGTTTTCTACTTCTAGCAATTCATCATGCAAATCATCTACATCCTCAACCTTAGAGGATTTCAAATTTTCAACCTTAAGTTTCAATGATTTAATCTCATCCTCTAACATCTCAACATGCAAGTCATCTATGTTATCATCCCTAGATAATTTCAATTGATCAATTTCTAATTGCAATGCTTTAACCTTATTTTTCGACTTCTTTAACATATTGGTTAAACATGCAATTGCTCTATAACACTTTTCAAGTTCAGGAGAAGTTACCTCTTCATCATCCGAAGATGATGAAGCCGCGTTTGAGGAGTTGGAAGATTCATCACTGCTCTCTTGATCTCCCAATGCCATGAGTGCCACATGTCTTGTGCTCTTCTCCTCCTCTTCATCCGATGAGCTTGATGATGACTCATCCCAAGTGGCCTTCAAGGCCTTCTTCTTCTTCTTGGATTTTTCTTCTTTCTTTTTGGATTTCTCCTCCTTCTTCTTTAGCTTTGGGCATTCACTCTTGAAGTGCCCTTTCCTACCACACTCAAAGCAAGATACATTAGTCTTATCAACTTTAGCTTCACTAGGGTTACCTTTACCCTTGAAGCGTCGACCCCTTCTCATCATTCTTCTCACAAAATTTGCCATCTCGGAGGAGGAAGAGCTGCTGCCATCTTCCTCGGAATCGGACTCGGATTCGGAAGAGGATGAAGATGAAGAGACTTCCTTCTCCTTCTTCTTCTTGTTGGATCGGTCCCCTGCAACTAAGGCAATCCCCTTCTCCTTGGGGCCTTTGTTAGCCATTTCATGCAATTCCATTTCGCAAAACAAATCATCTAACTTAACAATTGATAAATCCTTGGAAACTTTGTAGGCATCCACCATGGATGACCACAAAGCATTCCTTGGAAATGCTTTAAGCACATACCTCACAAGGTCGCGATTCTCGACCTTTTCATCAATCGAATGAAACCCATTGAGGACTTCCTTGAACCGGCTATGTAACTCACTTACGGTTTCATTCTCCTTCATGGAGAGATTTTGAAGTTGGTTGAGGAACAAGTCCCTCTTGGCGATTCTTGAATCTCGAGTGCCCTCGTGGAGTTCGATGAGCTTGTTCCACAAGTCTTTTGCACTTGTGAATGGACCAACCTTGATGAGTTGATCTTTGTTCATGCCGCATTGTAGAGTGACGACCGCCTTCGCGTCGGCTTCACTCTTTCGAGTTTGTTCGGCCGTCCACCGCCAAGACTCAAGTTCCTTGCCTTCATCATCCTTTGGAGGGGTGAAGCCCTCCTTCACCGCGAACCAAGTATTGATGTCCATTTTCAAGTAATACTCCATCTTTGATCTCCAATATTGAATGTCAGTGCCATCAAAGAAAGGTGGTCGGGTGGTGGAGAAACCTTCTCTCAAAGCCATGGATGATAGCTCTCGGTTGTTAATCCGCAAAAATAGAGCTCCAAGCTCTGATACCACTTGTTGGAACCCGGATGGATAGAGAGGGGGGGTGAATATAGCCAAATACTTGGACTTTGACACTTATCGAATTTCTGCACTTAGATTTGTTAGTAGCACAGCGGAAGTAGCAAGAATAGAGTGTGCAGAAAAATAGGAAATGAAAGCAAACTAACACAACTAGCAAGATCGCTAACAAGGAGGGTTTACAAGGTTCGGGGATAACTTTCCCCTACTCCTTGGCGTGCCCGTAAGGTGGGCGATCCCTTGATCGTCGACAGATCAAGCCCCGGTGAACACCGGATAGAAAGCAACCTCCTTCTCGGTGGAGAAACCTCTACATAGCATTTCAATCAAGGATATAGTTTTAAGCACAATGAAACACAAGAAAGATCTTACTTAGCACTTAGCAAAGACAAGAACACAGCAAGCTTTTCCCGAGCTCCACCCAGCGACGATCTCACGCAAGAACCCTTTCCCCGTGTCTTCTCGCTGTCGGACTCAAAGCCTCTTGTTGCTTCCTCCAAGTGCTCAAGCAAGGGATGGTCGCTTCACTGATTACAATTGCTTGCTCAAGATGATGGGATCACAGAACACACAAGTAAGGATGTGGAGAACACAATCGCGCAGCAAGAACAAGCCAGAAGTTGATTCAGCGAACCCCTTTTTTCAGCTCTTCTCTTCTACGCCCTTTTGTTTCTCCACTGAGCACAGGTGACACCATCTCACAGTAGCCTCCAGCTGCTTACCTGCCAACGCCAGCTACCACTGAGCTCTCCTTGGACTCCCTCCAGTCGGCAGCTCCAATCTGCAGCTCCAGTCGTTGCAACCTGAGATGGAAAACGGACAATCCTGCTCCAAGGAAAGGCCACCTTTGACTCTCCTTGAGTGTTTGAATCCTTCCCTGTCACCTGCAGCTTAATCAGATCATTAGAGCAGTATATCAAACAGAAAATTGTGCATCAGAGATGAAACGTAGAGAATCGGATACGTTCAGACGCGATCAGAGCGTCTGACAGTGCATTTTGAATTAAAGTGATTGGTAATCGGACCGATCAGAGAGCCTCCTGATCGGTCACCAGACCGATCAGGCTGGGTTCAGACCGATCAAGCTCCGTCATGATCGGTCCCCAACGCTCAATCAGAAATCGTGATTTCTCTAGGACTCTCCTGGACTGATCACCAGACCGATCCCAGGTTGTGGATCGATCACCAGACCGATCCACCCCTTTGTCGGGCGATTTCTGAGCTACGCAGTCCAAACTTCCTGATCGGTCACCGGACCGATCAGGGAGCCTCCTGATCGGTCACCAGACCGATCAGGTCATGACCAGACCAATCAGGCTCCGTCCTGATCGATCATAGTGAGGAACTCGCGACGCTGGATCGTTCTCCAGAATGATCTGCACAGTGATCCAGATCGATCACCAGACCGATCAGGAGCAGATCAGCAGGGGAACTCAACCTCACTGTGTGCTCCCTGATCGGTCACCAGACCGATCAGGAGCCAAGCAGTGGGTGAAACGCATACTCCCTAATCGGTCACCAGACCTATCAGTCATCGCTGGATCGGTCACCAGACCGATCCACGAAGGAGCACCGTGCCAACTCCCTGATCAGTCACTAGACCGATCCAGGGGCTCCAACCTAGCCCTCCAAGCTAGGATTTCATCCAACCTATCCCTCCAAGCTAGGACCTGACCCTCCAAGCCAGGATTTTTCACCTAACCCTCTAGTTGGGACTTTTCACTTAACCCTCCAAGTTAGGACTTTTCACCTAGCCCTCCAAGCTAGGACTTTTCACCTAGCCCTCCAAGCTAGGAATTTTCACCCAACCCTTCCGAATTAGGACTTTTCAACACCTAGCCCTCCAAGCTAGGATTTTTCATACCTAACCCTCCAGGTTAGGATTTTCCAACACCTAGCCCTCCAAGCTAGGATTTTCCATAACATGCCTAATCCCCGATCAGGACTTAACCATAATCATAATCATCAACCTAAACTAAAATTGATGTCAACACCAAAACAACAATCAGGGTTAGACTGCATCAACAGAGAGGAACCAAATCTGGGAACTAGTACCTAAACCTGAGGACAAATCCATCATAGATACTAAGTGAGTATTTAGGAACAAACTAAATGACCAAGGGGAAATAGTCAGAAACAAAGCCCGCTTAGTAGCTAAAGGGTTCAGTCAAGTCGAAGGGTTAGACTATGATAAAACCTATGCCCCAATAGCCAGACTTGAGTTCATTAGAATGTTGTTAGCCTTTGCAGCCCATAAAGGATTTAAACTTTACCAAATGGATGTTAAGTCAGCCTTTCTAAATGGGTTCATCAAAGACGAAGTCTATGTAGGACAACCCCCCAGTTTTGAGGACTTAGAAAAACCCGACTACGTTTACAAACTTAATAAAGCACTTTATGGACTAAAACAAGCACCTAGGGCATGGTATGAACGCCTATCAACTTACCTCATTTCTAAGGAATTTAATCAAGGACAAATTGACTCAACTCTCTTTGTTAAAACCTTAAAAAATGACATCTTCATTGCCCAAATCTATGTTGATGACATAATTTTCGGATCCACCAACTCAAACTTCTTAAATGAATTTGTAAAAATAATAGAAAACGAATTCGAAATGAGCTTAGTTGGTGAGCTCAACTTCTTTTTAGAACTACAAATTAAACAAACTAGGGATGGAAATTATGTTCATCAATCTAAATATGCTAAGGAGTTAATAAAGAAATTTAAAATGAATAACTCCAAAAGAATAAGTACCCCTATGGCCACAAATGTAAAAATTGATAGTGACCCTGATGGTAAACCTGTAGACCTTAAACTATATCGAAGTATGATTGGATGTCTACTTAACCTTACAGCTAGTAGACCTGATATACTTTTTTCTGTTGGAATGTGTGCTAGATACCAAACCTGTTCTAAGGAAACACACTTAGTAGCCCTAAAAAGAATCCTTAGATACATTAAGGACACCCTCAATGTAGGGATTTGGTATCCTAGGACCTCAACTTTTGACCTGTTAGGATACTCTGATTCTAACTATGTTGGATGCAAACTAGATAGAAAAAGTATAAGTGAAAGTTGTCAACTCTTAGGAAATAGTCTTGTCAGTTGGTGCAGTAGAAAGCAACACTGCGTAGCTCTATCCACAACCGAAGCTGAATATGTTACTTTAGGAGAGTGTGTAGCACAACTCTTATGGATGATGCACACTCTTATGAACTTCCAGCTTGATTACACCCAAACCCAAGTCTACATTGATAACATAAGTTCAATTAATCTAACTAAGAACCCAATCCAACACTCTAGGACAAAACATATAGAGGTTAAACATCTCTTCAGAAGAGATCATGTAGCCAAGGGTGATATAGTCCCTAAGCATGTAGACTCAAAGTCAAACATAGCTGATATCTTCACCAAATCCTTACCGGAGTCTGAGTTCAGCTCACTAAGAAGGCAGTTAGGGTTATGCTTAGTAGAATAGGACTGCTCTACTTATGTTTTCTGTTCAAAAACTGTTTTATTTCTTATTTGTTATTTCAATATTTTTGAAAAATCATTTTTATCTTGAAATTTAAAATGATTTCTGACTTAATTTTTTTTGAAAAACTTACCCCCTTCAAAACTAGGGCTTTATCGCAAATGGACTTAACTTAGGCCCTAACCCTAGAACTGCATGCACCTATAGATCTAGAAGCCATCATCTCACAAGCACATTAGGGTACTTTTGATTGATAACCTAGACTCGGTTGAGATGCTTAGGTCTATGCCATGATTCAAGATGCTTTAAGTCAGTGCATCTGCAGTAATTGGGGCAATAAATACCAATTAAACAGTAATCAGGTTAAGTGTCAAGCTTAGAAAATCTAACTTGATTAGATCACTTAACGTAACTAACCCTAGCGAATGCTACTGTTTATAACAGTTAGTAAGTAGCTAACTAGGTTAGATAGGACTCGAAAGAGAAAATTTAAATTGATTTGGTCCAGTTTATGCATAGAATTGGTTCAATACAACACTTTACTTTCCTTACTCATTTTTTTGCTATATTTTTTCTGATATATGGCAAAGGGGGAGAGATTGGAAAGGAGAGAAAAGAAGGTTTTAAAATTTAAATTCTTTTTCAAACACTTTTATCTCCTTTTTCAAAAAGTAAAGTAATTCAAAATTGGGTTTGAAAAATTTTCTAAGTGTTAAAACTTGAAAATTGGTTTTCAAATTTTTCTAAGTGCTTAATTTAAAATTGTTTTGAAAAATTTTCTAAGTACTTAATTCAAAATTGTTTTGAAAATTTTCTAAGTAGTTAATTCAAAATTGTTTGGAATATTTTCTAGGTACTTAATTCAAAATTGTTTTGAAAATTTTCAAAGTACTTAATTCAAAATTACTTTGAAAATTTTCTAAGTGTTAAAGACTTCAAAATTACTTTGAAAATTTTTCTAAGTGTTAAAACTAAATGTTTTGAAAAATTTTCTAAATGCCCAACTCGAAAATATTTTGGAAAATTTTTCTGAATTGAAAATCCCTTTTGAAAATTTTCTAAGTGTTGAAAACCTAAAAAATATTTTCAATCAAGGACTTAAAAATGTTTTCAAAAACCCCACGTAATCTTGAAAAACTCAGGGAGAGAATTTCTTCCAAGGGGAGGAAATTATGTTTATTTTCTTACTTTCATTAACTTAATTTTTTGAATCGTGTTGCCATAAATCAAAAAGGGAGAGATTGTTGGTGCAGGCAGCACCTAAGTCAAACCTGAGTTTTGATAATGGCAAAAGGTTCAGAAGTTAAGATGTTATTATTATCTAACTTGTTCACTGAGTGTGTAGGAAGAAGTCCTAGGTACTCTAGGCAAGAAGTCCTGGCAAAGGGCTGGCCAAAGAAGTCCTGGTCAAGGACTGGGCAAGAAGACCTGACCGGAAGTTGGGCAAAGAAGTCCTGGTCGAGGACTGGGCAAGAAGTCCTGGCAAGGGGCTGGCCACCGAAGACCTGACCGAAAGTTGGGCAAGAAGACTTGACCGGAAGTTGGGCACGAAGACCTGGTCAGGAGGATTGGGCAAAAAGTCCAACCGGAGGAGCCGGTTAACAAAAGGTAAAGTCTCCTGAGAGGAGTAGGAGAGGGCGCGTTCCCCGTCGAGGGAACAGTAAGCATCGGTTCGACCTAGGGTTCCATTTGGGAGACCCGAAGTCAGAACCAAGAGAGCTACGGCTGTAAAAAATGACTAACGCTCTTGCTTGGTTTGTTTTGGAACTAACCTTGTGTTAGTGATATGAGAGAAGTGTCCTAAGGCAATCGCCTTATGATTGTAAACATTTATTTTAATAAATGAAAATTCACTATTTGAGTATACATGTTTGTGAATTTGATTGGGATCTTAAACTCATCTACTGAATGTCCGCAATACAATTCACAGCATAAGAGAATTTGTGATGAGATCACAACTAGTGATTATCTCTACATGTGCAATTGTGAAGTATTGAAAATATCCCTAGTCGATGAATTGATAAAAACGGACACTATCAATTCTGTTGAGACTAGCATGGGTTATTCTCTAATCAGCTGATTCTCACTGGCTGGTGACATTGGGATGTCCGGAGATAAACATGGATGCTAGTTAAGGGAACTAGTTCATTGGAGTGACTAGCTGCAAAACATCATATGGTAATCTATATAGATATGTCAGTGAAGTTCTTACTGCAGCTTAAGTGCGATGTTCCTTTGACTTGCGGTGTTCAAGTCATCTTGGTCATGGAGACTTATACTTTAACATCTTAAGCAAGCATCTCCAAGGAGGTGTGGACCCAGGATGATTGGGTATAAGCCGAAGTGCCCGAAGATGTTTGAACAGCCTACAAAGGATTCACCACTCCTTGCGAGGAGATGTATACCCAGGCCTATCGTCGGATTGTTACTCAAAGCCTCTGGCCAGAGCATGTCATGTTTAGAGTATGAGTCTCTTAAATACATGAGAGTAATTAGAAATCCAAAGGACGAGAAAGACACTACTTGGGCTAGGTGTGACGTAGTCAGCCTAGTGGGGACTGACACAAATAGACCGTGTCCTGAACCAAGTGGGTATAAGATGGTGAAGGGAATGAGGCACGATTCATTAGAGCTGCTGAAGGGTTTCAGAATTACTTCTGAGGTCAACCGTTGATCTTTCGATTAATTGGGGGTCATGATGTACTACTAGGTGCCACTCATGACCGTTCTATAATTGGTTAATTATAGACGGCCAACATAAACCGAAAGCCTATTTAGTCACACGCACTACGAGTAATCCGAGGGATTTAAAATGAGTTGAAAATTAGATTTTCCGATCAAGAGAAATAAGTCGAATCTGAGTTAATCAGAGGCGCAACGGAAGCTTAAAATAGCTAAGTCTTTTGAAGGCTTATTGGGTGAATTAAATGAGTTTAATTCGCGATGGGTTCGGCTCGGTTTGGCCGACCAAAGAGGGTGCCAACCCTCTTTGGTTTGGCCGGCCACAATAATGGGGAGAAACCAATTTATTTGGTTTAATTAATAAAATAAATCTAGCGCGATTTGTTTTATAAATTATGGATAAATAAATTTGTATAAAGAAATTTATAGAAATTTATTCCTTTTATGGAAATTAAAATAATCCATGGAATGATTTATTTTAATTTTATAAAATCAATTATGAATTAATTTTTCCATAATAAGAAAATTTATAATTTTCTTGTAAAATTTATTCCATAATAAAAGGAGAGATCTATTTGTTTTATTATAAAGTTAGTTATAATAAAACTTGGCTTAAACAAAATAATTCATAAGAAAATTTATAGGATAAATTTCTTATGAAAAATTCTATTAAAAGAGAGACTGGGCAAGGGAGAGGCTACTATATAAAGGAACCAAAGGCAAGCCTTGTTTTCCAATTGAGTAATCAAGAGATTTAGTAGTTCTCTCCCTCTCTCTCTTATTCTCTCCTTCTCCTTTCCTCCTAGGGTCGGCGCCCTCCTCTACTTGCTAGGGCCGGCGCACATCCACCCTAGGGCCGGCGCATCACCCTCCCAATCCAAGGGATTGCCGTGAGTTGTCATCACCAAGAAGGAGCCAACAAAGAAGAAGAAGAAGCGGATCGCGTCTCCTTCCTTCCCGGAATTTAGATTCCGTTTCTTGGTGGTTAGTTTCCTTTCTTCTCTCTTGATCTTCTAGTTGTGCCTTTAGAGAATCTAGTAGTTCTTGTCGGCACAAAACTCATGACTTTGCGAAGTCATCCCGAAGAGAACTCGACGTGGACGCGAATAGAGGCGGAGCTTCCAAGGGACGCTACGGTTGGATCTCGTCCCTTTCTTCGAGTTACGCGAGGTACAAAGTAAATTAGTTTATTTTTCCGTAAAGTTTTAATTTATGATCATGTCCACACATCATAAGGTTGCATGCTAGATACGTGGTTAAAATAATTTGAGAAATTATTTTATGCTAATTCTTCCGCTGCACGTAAAAATTTAAAATTTTACGAACCCGTATCCTTGTCAACATGCACCCGGTCCCAACAGTGGTATCAGAGCCGGTTAGTGTTCGACATAATCATATAATTGTTTTGTGGAAAACTTTGTCATAATCTCAATTTTGGAAAAATTTTCAATTATGGAAATTTTCCAATTATTATAAGTTTTAGATTTAGGAATTTCAAAGTTTGGAAATCCTCATGAAATTTCGCAAACGTTTGAAATATCCTAGTTTCTGAAATTTTATGATAATTGTGAAAACTTCCCATCTTTGGAAACTTTCCAATTTTGGAAATTTTCTATTTTAGAAATTTTCCAATTTTGGAAATATGTAAGTTTTCTTTGTACCAGAAACTTACAATTATTCTGAAAACCTATTATGAAATCTCGCAATTTTGGGCACTTTCTTTCAAGAAAGTCTAAACAAATTTATGGACAATTAATTGACAATTAAATTTGAATTGGTTTTTAAATTGACAACAAAATTCTTTATTTTGGATTGAGCCTCGGGGAGCCGTCCAATTTAAAGTTAGTTGTTGTAATTTAATTTCCCAATTTTAAATGAAATTGTCATGTTTAATTTGGTTACGCTTCCGAAGCGGACCAAATTGGATTTACGACAAATTACTTTTCTTTGGGTATCTGAGCCTCGGGGAGCCACCCTTAGAAAACGATTTGTTGTAATTAATTAAATCCATGAATAAAATATGATTTAAGAGGTGATGCTCTTACATATTGTTGTCTCCAAAATTAATTAGGAAAATGGTTTCCTATAGAGTTTCTTAAATGAGATTTTCATGAAAATAATATGTGGTTGAATTAAGGGAATTGTCTCTTAATTTAATAAGATTTGATTTAGAGAAATCAAAGTCTTAAACATATTATTTCCGAAATTGATTATGACAATTTAGGAAATTGTTTCCCAAAACAATTCCTTTAATAAAGTATGAAATTAGAATTAGGAAATCCGGTTCCTAATTCAATTCATGGGACTTGATAAATTAAGTCACATACATACTTTATTAAGGAAATCGTTAGTCATGACATAATTATATGTCATGAATGTGCTTAGAAAAGAAAGGATGAGACCCAAAACCCCTTACAAAATATTAAGGCCAACACCTTCCATTAATATGGTTAGAATCGGAGTTTTGTTTCTCGTTTGGGTTGATGGACACATCCATGCCCGGCTTGAACCTCAACATGTTCAAACCATGGAATTAGTTTACGAATAATATAGTTGGAGTCAGAGGTCAATCCTTAGTTTTGGTTGTTGGACACATCCAAGCCTGACTAAACGGTTGAATGAGCTCCAACCATATTAAAACTATTTCTTGATTAATGGGTCAGCCTTAAGCTTGGAGCATCGATTTGTTGTGCCACAGCCAAGGTCGATGCAAAGAGAGGTGCAGTTGGGTGCTATGTATAATGTCGCATACTTGTTAATGAGTTAACAACCCAATGATTTATGCAAACATTCAATTAGTTGATAGCATAAAGTGATAGTTACATATATGTGATATGTAATCGGTATAATTACCTACCTTCATAGCTAAGAATAACTTGATGGCCACAGCCATGGTTGTTCTTATCTATGGTTGGATATCAACCTATTTGGAGATGTTCCTACAATCTCCCGAATTGATAAAAAGGGTTATTCAATTTGAAAAATAAATAGGATTTTTAATTAATGTATATTGATACATTCTTTATCATTCTTCTCACATAAGCTCAATTTGTATTTCTAGGTTAATCACTCGATCATGTCTTCTCTAAACTTGCGTTCCATTTTGGACACCAATAAACTGACTGGGCCAAACTTCATGGACTGGCTTCGAAACCTGAGGATAGTCCTCAAGGCAGAGAAGCTTGCATATGTCCTTGAAGATCAACTTCCCAACCATCCTCCAGAAGGTGCAACTCCAGACCAGCTAATGGCCTATCAGAAACATGTGACCGATTCTGAACTTGCGAGTTGCATCATGCTAGCCTCTATGATACCTGAGCTGCAAAAGCAGCATGAGCATATGGATGCTTATACCATCATCTTCCATCTTCATGAGTTGTTTGAAGAGCAGGCGAGATCCGAAAGGTTCGAAGTCTCCAGACTCCTCTTCACCACTAAGATGCAGGAAGGCACTTCTGCCTCGCAGTTTGTGTTAAAGATGTTGGGGTACATTGAGCGACTGAGCACACTCGGTTTTGCAATGGATCATGAACTAAGTATTGACTTAATTCTGAGTTGTTTGCCCAAAAGTTATTCACAATTTGTGATGAACTATCGGATGAACAAACTAGAGACTACCATTCCTGAGTTGCTCAACCTGCTGAAGACTGTGGAGCCTTCTGTAAAGCCGGATCAAAAGACGGTACTGTTAGTTGGTTCCTCGAAGAAAGGTTCTAAGAGGAAGGCCAAAGAACAGAATAAAGGGAAGAAGAAAAAGGCCAAAAAGACTGAAAAGAAACCAAAAGGAACTTGCCATCATTGTGGCAAGGAGGGTCACTGGCGAAGAAACTGCAAGGTTTATCTTGAGTCCTTGAAGAATAAGGCATCCGATGCCCCATCCTCTTCAGGTATCTTCGTTATTGAATGTCACTCTATTTCCTCAAATACCTGGGTACTTGATACTGGGTGTAGCTCACATATATGTAATGACATACAGGGGCTAAGGAATAGAAGAAGACTCGTCAAAGGAGAAGCAAATTTGCGAGTTGGAAATGGAGCAAAGATTGCTGCTGTTGCCATCGGAACATATTTGCTAAAGCTCCCCACTGGACGTGTCTTAGAATTGGATAATTGTTATTTTGTTCCTTCGTTAATAAAGAACATTGTATCTATTTCATGTTTGAATGAAAAGGGTTATCATTTAACTTTTAGTAACAATTGTTGTTACATAACTTTAAATGGCGTTCTTTATGGGAATGGAACTTTGTGCAATGGTATCTACACGTTAGATTTATCCAGTGACGTTTTCAATATCGAAGTTAGCAACAAACGTGCTCGAATAGATAATCGAATAGACTCCTACACTTGGCATTGCCGTCTTGGCCATGTAAGTAAGAAACGCATGACCGAATTACACCGATGTGGAATTCTGGAATCATTTGAACCCGGTTCATTTGATACATGCGAATCATGCTTAAAAGGCAAGATGACCAAATTACCCTTTTCTGGAAAAGGTAATCCAGTGGGAGAATTGCTTGGTCTAATACATACTGATGTATGTGGACCAATGTCAACTCTTGCACAAGGAGGCTATAGCTACTTCATCACCTTTATCGATGATCACTCACGATTCGGGTATGTGTTCTTGATGAAACACAAATCTGAAGCTTTTGAGAAATTCAAAGAGTTCAGAAATGAAGTAGAGAAACAGCTTGGCAAAAGTATTAAGATACTTCGATCCGATCGGGGTGGTGAATACTTAAGTCAAGAGTTTCAAGATTATCTTAGGGACAATGGGATATTGTCCCAATGGACTCCGCCGTATACACCACAGCATAATGGTGTATCTGAGAGGCGCAACCGAACCTTGATGGACATGGTTAGGTCGATGATGAATCATGCAACTCTTCCAAAATCCTTTTGGGGCTATGCACTTAAGACAGCTGTTTACTTGCTAAACAGAGTCCCGACCAAGGTAGTCTCTACTACTCCATATGAGACATGGAATAGTAAGAAACCTCACTTAACTCACCTTAAGATATGGGGTTGTCCTGCTTATGTGAAGCGACTGTATCAGACAAATTGGATGCT